>JAAAKM020000498.1:10222715-10307819 GCA_010016025.2 Alatinidae sp. Z8VKAUB7J3
GTTCGATTTATCGTGAATATACTATAGTTTTGTTTAACTACACGCACACTGATCTACGAGCACAATCAATATTTGCAAGTTACAATACTCGTTTGTGCTGCACTCCTTGCCTGATCAAATAATTTTACCTCGGTTTGCAGTGTCTAGCGAGGGATTTAGTATTTACCTTTCTTGGAAAACCACACCTAAATTGTCAGTTTGTGGTCATAGCACATGCTGCGTCTTCACTATTACGAGCATTCAAAATCCATTACATATTCCTACTCACATACTTTACAAAATGTGCTTTAATAAAACCACCGTCACTTTAAAAGTTAAGCAATTATGAATAAGATTAACAGTGACTATTTCAACTCCAATCAGACTCCGATCAGTGCTGAATAAAAAAATCACTGTCACGTGTAATTTAATTTGGTTTAAGACTATTTTTTCCGTCTCATTGGATTGGATTAGTAGTTTCAGATGTGAAAACAGTCACTTTCGTGTTTGAATCTACTCTTATAAAGAAGGCTGCAGACGACAAGAGGTTTTATAAATGTAATAAAAGTGGCAATTGTTTTGCATTTTCTTTACTTTTGATGATTTATCCCATAGAGTCGCCATATATAATTCATGATTATCGATCTTATTAGTCTTTAAATGTTATAAATATGACCAGAATAATGCATACGTTTAAGATTTACTGTTGTAACTTTTCCAATGACTTTACTAAAAATCTATGGGTAGTGTTGGATAATATCAGTTATAGATCTTCCCGTGGACGTTCTGCACGATCTAGTTTTGCGCAAATTGTAACTACATTATCCGCCTTTTGTCAAACAGTAATTTCAAACTTAAAATCTACCTCAATACCTCTTGTTTATGGTGGTATTTATCTAATGCTATAGCATAGCAATAAGATTAAATTGAACCTGAAGTATTGGGAGTTAAAATGGACTGCATCCACGCTTTTTTTGTCTACCTTTTTATTGATAATTGGGACTGTATATTAGACTAACCACCGATTTTAAAGGTTGTTTAAAATTTTATCTCGATATTTTACTTGAACTCTACTTACGTTAAATTTTCCGCCTTTAAATGTTAGAAAAAAGAAAGACTTAAATATTTTTAAAATTCAGGAGTTCAATATTTCACGTAGAGTTTAGAAAACTGGGGGGTTTGAGTTTGAGAAACATTAGAAAGTCTTATTAACGAGGACAAAAGTGTACACAAAATAAGCTGTCAAATGTTAAATGTTAAAGTAAACAATCCTTTCTTGACTTGTTTAATGTTTATACGAGTACCACTAAAAATCTCTTGAATTAATCTACTGCTACTGTCATTCTCTTAAAGTCAATTTCTGAGAAAAAATTGAAAAGTGCAATTTGGATCCGAACAAAGGTCGACCAATTTTCTGGACACTTCTGAATTTTTTTTTAGGATCGTCGTTGCTTCTAGCAAACTAAATTCTTAACATTAAAACACACTTTTACCTATGCCATATAAGTTATCAGACTTCACCTTAGTGTCACTGTAATTAAGTCACGTCAAAACAACCGATTGCCCTCTAAAGAATACTAATATTAAACAATTATTATCGGCCTTTAACTGCTTCACCTTGTCATGGAGCAACTCAGTAAAATCTGATTACAAATGACTAAATGGCTGTAGTCCGACAGACAGGCTATCGGAATCTAGTCATAAAGTGTACCGATAAAATATGACAGCCGTCAGGTAACAGCAAGCATATTCTTTGGATAGCAGCGACTTAGATTTTGGAGGCCTTCCTCACAATTTACATTCTAACAACTGTTTTTTCTTGAAGAAGAATTTAGAATACTTTATCTCACTCACGACAGCCACAAAAAACCACAAAAAATCCATTGATCGTTTACAAAAATGTATGTTAGAAGACATGGATAAAAAATTTTCTTCTAGAACTTTTAAGTTATCGGGGAGGGGGATAGGGTGAGCTGTAGGAACTTTGGAACTTTGCTCATTTTTAAAAGAGGCTGAACGCCCCAGATTTCCCTTGGAGATGTCACTACAGTTGACTCCTAATAACGTCAACGACTTTGCCTCTATTTATTAGTATAATTAGACTCCCTTGAGATGACATAATCATACCAAGCTCTATCCTCAACTTGGTAGCTGTATCAGACCTAGATCTAATAAATCTAAATCGTTAGTATAAAGTACATGACACTTAACAATGATGGACCCTAACTTCAAGGCTTGTAGGGTGAATTTTACTTTTGAATAATAGACCTCTGTTAGCGTATACAGAGAAAAGTTTCCCAGACGATTAGAAGTGTAACTGAAATGCCCTTTCTTTGGACTAATATCTCCCTTGTCTTTACAAATGTGTCGTTATACCATCATCCAAACAACATATATCACATCGTAAAAAGGCAGAAACCAAATAACTTCAACCAAAACTCCGCCACCAAAATGCAATAGCATCTTTAGTCTTTAAAGCTAAGGTATCGTATACAGTTTTAGTATAAGATGCTTGATTCATAGCAGGAAATGTGCTATTCCATTGTGAAAGACTGTTAGGCTCCAGCTGAAAATTAGCCGTAAGTCCCGGGTATACTTTCAATGATCAAGTATAGGGCAGTTCGTTATCTTCTTGCGACTGTGTTTATCTGTACCTATGCCAGTTATATCGATCAACTTTGCAACATCAATTACTCTTGGATCTTATAGGGTGTTAATATAAAGACACTGCTACAACTGAGTGTAGATCCCAAGAATGCAGACTTAAGTTACAGTCATCTGAGATCCGCTCAACTACAGTGAATCAAATTCAAATTCTGTTGATAGAAAGATCTGGAGTGTCTTGCTTTCTGTTTAACATCTCGGTTATCCTCCTCAAAACACTTACAAGAGTCATCAATGAATGTGCAAAAGTATCAAACATTGCCCACGTGAATCCAGGAAGTCCTGTTCATCTGCTGGCGCAACATTATCAAGTTTGTATGTGGTGTCAATTCAATATTGACCAGAGCTTTGTAACTGTGGGAAGTCACAGTCATGATCAATCCATTTCCACCCGATAACAACTTTGTCATGTTTTCATGAGTGCAGTTGTTTTTGTTTCGAGTTGTCAGTGATGATCATTAAATGCTTGTTATACCTGTGACTGGCGATAAATTATCAAAATCAATACCCACAACTTGTAAATTTGCATCGTTTTCATCCCGTGGGTTCAAAGCCTCACTTATGCTACGGGCTCTTCCGAATCTCTCGTAGTTATTTCTACAAGCCATTTCTTGGTCTGACGAGGAGCCTGCGGAGTTGCATCTTGAACGATTTGCGCAGTCAAAGCGGTCCTCGTTTTCCATGTAAGTATTAAGAAAACTCGGGTCGATTTCAATTTCAAACGGAACAGTAAGGTCATTTCCTTCCAACAATTTTTTCCCTTCTTGATCACTTTTTAAGGGGCTTGATTGCTGTAGGGACGCCCCCAGATATGGGGTAGCGGGGGAAATCTTAAGGGTGTTACTGTTTCCCAATAGAGTACTTGCGTTGGTCGTTTCTGAAATTCTGGAACCATGTCGATTTCGTACGTGTGCAACTCTTCCCCTTTGCCTATTTTCATTTTTGCCCCGGCAGATTCTGAACTTGCTGAGAATGTAGATCACATCTTCCTGAAATATTCGAGTGAAAAAGGCATAAAGAAAAGGATTGGTCCAGGCATTCAGTGGGAATCCAAAAACCAGAAGAAACTTGGAGACATCAATGTTCATGTCAATGTTGGAAAACAGCGTCAAGTACCCTGCCAGGCTAATAGGAATCCATGTTCCTAAATTGGAGAACATAATCAAAGACATTCGTTTTGCAACTTGTAGGTCTGTGTTGACTCCAGCACATGGTTCACTTTCGCTTACACTGAGATACATCCTCAAGTACGCAACGGCAATGTATACAAAGGTTGCTGCATTAAAGGAAAGCAACCACAAGACGTAAGTCTTTGATGAAGTAGACTCAACGTCAAATGGCAAACAGATAGCGACTTTACTGTATCTGCTTATAGTCCCTGTCAGTGGAAGAGAGGCAACTGTAAACGCATATGCCCAAGCCAGCAATAAGGCAATCTTGGCATGAATCAGCCTCATTTCCCAATGTGCCCGAAGTGCGTGTACTATTAAGAGATACCTCTCTATTGTCACGATAAACAAGATTGATATGGAGAGCTCAGCAGAAAATATGGCCAAGAAGCCAGTGATTTTGCATCCAATAGAATATTGCCAGCCTTGGACAAAATTATGGTATTGGCCATATGTATGAATGTCAATACAACAGAGGATCATCAAGTACAAACCCATAACAAAGTTTGCAATTGCAAGATGATACATCAGTAGCTTATAAACAGTCATTTCAGCGTTGTTTGTGTAAATGACAATGACTTGACACACGTTTCCAATCAATGCCAATACAGCAACAAACCAGCAGAACACACGAAGAAATGTCGAACCCATGACGTCATCACATGGATTGAAAGCATCCGGAGTAGGTGAACATTTAACATGTCGACCAACGTGTGGTTGAAATACGAATGTGACGTTTGACTTTGATGCACATAATGGGGGACTTGTGGCGTCAGATCGGAAAGAATCTATCAAACTTTGAAAGTGGTCCACCTCGTCTTTTGATGGTTCTTTGGTTTTGGCATCTTTAGTAGGCCTTTTGGTTGGTTTCTGTTTATCAGTGTCTGAAAAAAGGGAGGATAGTAAAGTAAAATACAAGTAATTTGTAAGCTACAACATTGTCATTCAGATATGTTTTTACGGGATTACTAATATAGATCTAGTACAAATTGGAATAACTTGTAGGTGCTGATTTAGGTATAGATACGAATCAGATTATTGACAGAAGCTAAGCGGTAGCACATCTTTTGAGCCAATGATCAGTAGTACAAACAATAAACTTTCCCGTATGCAACGTTTCAAGTTAGTCAGGCATGCTGAGTTTGCTGCGGGCCACGTGATGAACATCATTGTATTAAGCTTTCTTCCGATACCTTTTTCACCTCGTAAACCAATTTTATCCTTTTGGCAATAAATTGTAGACATTGTTGTTGGTGGATCATTAAATCTCAAAGCTGCTACAGAATCTTTTAATTAAAAGGGAATGAAAGTCGATTTAATTTTCCAAAACTGATATTGGATATCTGAAACATGTCTTGGAAAATTAAATCAACAGTCCCTTCTTTAAATGTGTTAAAAACTAAATATTGCTGAAAAACTTTATAAGTGTCTTAATTGTTTGTCTTCGCGATCTCTCAAAAAAATAAAGCTGAATTAAAAAAGATTAATAAGAAATTAAAAGTGTAAAAGACAATCATCAAGAAGTTGAGATTACTTCATCTTTACAAATGCCATAAATATGTTCCACAAAAGGCTGTAGAAGGTTACCTATAACAAAAACCTCTGGAAATGTAAACCACTGGACCCACAAAGCAATAAAAATTTGCTTAAGACGAGGGGAAAGATATAGAACACAGGTATTACTAAGCAAAGGCAAGCAAGAAAACTGGTTTATGGTTATAAGGCACAATTCTATTGTTGGAAAGTATGGACAAGCTCCAACTAAAGAACATTGCAATTCACATTCATTGTGCTAGGGTTAGCAGACCACAGGGCATAAGAACAAAATAAAATCTCCAACAAAAAAATTTGTTGAAGAATTCTCAAACACTGGAATATGACAATTAGCAGGTGACATCTCACATAGCTATAGAACATGAACGCACAAAAATGCAATTAGTTTTGAACTAACATCCTTTTAGGTTTGCCTAGAGGGTGAATATCAGTTCACATGCCACGAAAATCTATCATAAGCAAAAGTCCTATTGTTCTAGAATCGGCATTCATCTAAACAAAGAAGCAGATCTCTGCCGACAAAAACCCTGCTTTTCAATTAAATGAGTGACAGAAAACATCTCACGTCATATTTTAATAACTTGGTTTATTTCTTCCCTATACCATAAATCCTGCGCAAATTTTTTTCTGCCTTCACTGCAGACGTTGGTACTAACCATCGTCACTTATGAAAATCATTTAACTGCTATTCAACCCTATATTGAAATGTATTCAAACGTTAAATGTCATAATCATACCTCTGTGATTCAAAAAGTTATCAAAATCATCAAATCCAGAATCAGAACCATCGGACCACTGATCCTGCAATTCTCGTCTGAGTCGTTTTGCTTTGTCAATGGTTGTTTTTGGTGTTAAAGTACTTATTTGAGAGGATGAACCAATTTGGTAGGTGTTGATTGTCGTTTTGGAGGTAGTAGAGATCTTTTTCTTTCCGCGATGATCGTTGCAGCCCAAAACTGCTCTTGGTAATGGCACAGATTCCCTATGGACGCTGCGGAAAGCACAACAGTGCACTGAATATGTCACTTGTATGATTTCCAATTTTTGGAACAAACTTGCTTCGGGGACAGACCACAGAGTTGGAATGTCCCGGATGTCAAGATGGCGTATATTGGAAACTTCAGACGATGGTATTACACTAAGTTTTGTCTTTCTGAGGTTTCTGTAAAGAAATAACATGTACAGAATCATCTACAAAATCAAGCGCTGCAAATGAAAGCAGACCCTTGCTGCTTAACATTAAAAGTTTCTGAGGATTGTATATCAATTCATATCACCAAACAAAATTACATTGTCAATACAGGTATTAGTAGTTTAAAGTGAAAGACTGATGATGGATTTACTGTTGTTGTGCGAGTAAGGGTTTCATGTAATAAGCATAATGACGGCCATGAGTAAACACTTTATTTTGGAAAATTAAAAGGCAAGTAAAATTAAAGCAAGTCACATTGATTATGTAGCAAAGACGTCATCCGAGAGTGTTCTCTTATATTTTAGTAAATCTATAATATTATACATAAAAGGAGAAATAACTCGAGTATAAAATCCCATAGCTCATCTATTCCAAGAAGGGGACTGAATTTACAACTATTACCAGCTTACTCGTTTAATTAGACGATATAAAGCCCTGATTATTATAAGTGTACTATAAAAATTGGGGATATTTTGTTCCAAACTATTTTCCTAGAAGGTATACCCCACATACTGCTTCCGTAGGGGAAAGTACTTCCTTGGCTCAAACTAGCCTTTAAAAAACTGCTATTTATTCTTTCTTCTCTTCTTTGCAAAAAGAAATAAATAGCTATATGGCATCTGTCCAACGAAAAGCCTCTAATAGAAGGCATTGGCGACAAGTAACCCTAAACCCTATTGACGTAGATGCGATCGGCAGATTCAGAGAAATCTGTCCAACGAACCTGAGTTAATCTTGGCTGATACTATAAACAGATTTTCTCGAGCGTAAAAATACTGGACATTACCAAAGAAGATTAGAAAAGAAATCTTGAAACATCACATAAGACTTTCTTCTTAAGGATGACTACAATAAAGGAACGAGTTTTCCCTGGGTACAAATAGTCATGTATTTATTTCGTCATTTAGAAAAATTGACAAAAAACAACAAGCCAAAATTACAATTTTTAAGATACAAATTACTTTGCAAAATTAAACAGAAAATATATTAGGTACTTTAAAATATAAAATGTCGGTAATTAAAAACAAAGAAATTAAAAAAAACAAAACCCTATGACTAAATTTGCCGGGATAGCATTAAAAAGGTTCAAAAGACCTTGTTTTCATAATGGTCCCTTTTGGTCAATAAAGAAAAGGTTTAATTTCATTACGTAGCATGGAACACAATATTAAACTATAGCAATTCAGGAAAGTGTAGTGAGGTACAATTTGAAAGACATCTCTTGTATGATTTTTAATTTAAAGACTGTCTGATAGATATGAGACTCAAAGTTTGAGGCTGAGTAGCACTAGGTTTTTCTTAATAATTTGCTGTACACATTTTAATACGATTAGATTAGAAAATATCCTGCTATAAAGCGTATCCTGTGAAATATACAGAAAGAACATTTTGATTTTTAGAGGACCTTTGTACAAAGCCATGTTTTGCAATATTTATGATTTTTCCTCGTTTATTTGTTTGTAGTAAATAACTGCTAATCAAAGTGGAGCCTGACAATAGCTTATTTCTGTGATAAGTAGAACTATTTAGCTTAGAAGCGGAGGTCATCAAAGATAAGTACTTTTCCTACATAAAAGTCATTAAAATAGAGTGCTTAACTTCGAAAGTAATTTTAAATCTATTTTGTGTGGGTGATAGATAACATATTGTAAAATTTTGCAACACATAACGCTATATTTATTGATATGAAATAAAAGCAAGATAAAAAATAATGTTTTTTGCAACAAACTTGACCTACGAACGAAAGTTTATCTTTAACAATAAATACATGAAACATAATGTTATGAGATCCGTGCTCATCATTTCTACTATTGTGCGCATAATCCTTCAAGCTGAGCACATACGATGGATTTAAATTTTTCTATATCAACGGATACTCATCGACGAATATTCCTAGAGCGACGAATATTCCTAGAGCGACGAATATTCCTAGAGCGACGAATATTCCTACATCGACGAATATTCCTACATCGACGAATATTTCTATATCGACGGATATTCCTACATCGACGAATATTCCTACATCGACGAATATTCTTACAGCGACGAATATTTAGAAGGCATGAAATATTTGATGATGTTAATCATGATGCGACAAAGATACTAATCATAGTATGATGATACCTTAACGCAAAAGAATGGGTTAAAACGAAAGATAACTTAAAATAAAGTTTGTTGTTGTTTTTTTACTGGACGCAGAGTAACAAGGGTTCTAAGCACTGTTATTACAAAGAAGCTGCTGCTCAGAGCACGATAATCCATGTGAGCGTTGATTAGGCATAAACCTGTTTTATGAAAATTGATTTGACATCTTAGAGTCAACTGTTTTCACAAATGTCATTTCACACATATAGGTGCACAAAATTCGGAAGAAAAATTGAGCATTTTTAGCAATTTATGTTATTTTGAAAAAAATAATGATTTATTATTATCATTATAAATTATTATGAATAATTTATTATTCATTTATAATTTATAAATTTCTCGATGATAATTTATGTTATGTTATAACTTTTGTGGCGAAAATGCTGAATCGACCATTGCTCGTAAATGTCTAAGTAAATTGAAAAGCTCAATTTCCTCTGTTTCTCTGTAACGACTTAATCATAAGTAACAAATGTTTCATATACATGTAAGTAGTTGGCAATAATGGAAAAACAATCTAGGATACTTAAGTTTAACGTTCGACGACGGTCATAAGATTTAAACTTTTCCTTCAACTGATCTAGTATTGATCAACCTATCTAATGCATTTCTTAACGCGATCGATAAAACAGAAGAATAGAGCACGATGTATACCCGTTTGGAGTGGACAGAGTTATTTGTCTATTCTATCAACTTCTCTGCTCAAGAACTTTTTTCCCATTTAAGGATCGGATCCCAGATGTTCTTAGATCGAGTATCGTATATAGATTTAAGTGTAAAAGCTGTAGTGCTTTATATTTAAGGCAAACCCGTTGCCATCTGCATACCTGTATCTGTGATCATCTAGGAATTTCTGCTTTGATAAGGAAACAACTTAGCAGCCCATCGTATTCAGCTATTTTGGAACACAGTAAAACTACTGGACATGATGTTTCTTCGGACGATTTCAACATGTTGTCCCAATGATCTTCTAATTTGGATCTGTCCATTTATGAAAGTCGCCTTATTTCTGAATTAACACCTAGTATGAATTGTAAATTGTCATCTATACCTCTTCCATCGTTTTAACTTTCACCATTTACTTAATTACCTCGCACTTTTATTGTATTTTTTCCTTCTTTGCTTTGTAATAATTTTCATTATACCCTTTTTTTGTCCTTTTTCATCCTATCTTCTTAAAAACGTTGTTTTTAGTAGCATTGTAAAATTTCTCTGTAGATGATGCAAGATAGCACCGAGACGTCCGTCAAATTATGTGTTATTTCCTTTGTTTTTATAATCCTTATTCAGACACCGATTTTCACCCGGAGTATCAATCGCAACTATACATGTAGGGGAATTGATGTGGCATTAATCTTAGAACAAGATCTGAATAAATATAATACACCTTTGCACATAACGCAACGATCCAACGGCTATAAAATTCCGTTCTGACGATCAACTCGCCTGCTTTTCATCAAATTGCGTAATTCTTAAATGTGAAGAATTGCCCTGGGATATTTATTGGATGAGCTGATATCATAGAGTTTAAAATGATAGATTTAGAGTTTGAAACCAAAAAAACCCAAAAATATAGAGATATAAATGTATTTGGATGATAAATCGGGAAGAAAAACCCGTAGAATACTTTTGTTCCTTTTTTAAAACTCTTTTGTCAACGAAATTTAGACACTTTGACATAACTAGGCTCTTGTGCAAGTGGAATTAAGGTATGGTAAGCATTCACTGAACCAATATCAGAAAATTTTTAATTAGGACTTCTTATTTTGAATTTCACACTGGTAAAGAATGTCCAAAATCAAAAAGGTATATGCTTTATGTGTACACAGATGTAAGTACATGGATGTAGGAGCATAGTATAATGTGCAATTCAACTTGTATCTAGCACTTGATTATTCACCATAAGATTGATAAGGTGTGTGAAACTTGAAATCGCTGAAACCGGAGAAATACAGCGAGGTCGTTTAGCATTTAATTTTTGTAAAACTTGATGAAGATAGTTTTCAAGAAAAGCCCTCTTAAATCCTGGTAGAATTAAAAACAGAATTTACCTACATAAAAAACGTTAATTTTTCCCCCAATAGTTTACTAATTTATGACATGTGGCGAGGCCACATACACAAATTAAACTTTCTTTTCTAAGGTTATCATTATTAAATTGGTTATTATGTTTTAATTTGTTATATTCTTACACTTTGTAGAGTTTTCTTGGCCCCTTTAGCGATCCTGTCTCCAATTTCTGTAAAGGATTATTACTCAAATCCCTAGAAAAAAACCATAATTGATGTTATATCGTTAAATGTTATAATTAGCTGTTATTGACAATATAGTAGTTATATTTATAAATTTCAAAAATGATGGTTTATGACTAAGGAATACTTACAAAGTTACTACAATGTTAGTTGCAACAAGGATATTATTTACAAGATGTAACAAACAATCAACAAACATTTTTGAAGTTTACAAAACCAAAAAGGGAGGGTAGTGAAAGACTTTTTCCTAAGATATTTAATATTCTGTTTATTATACGATACCAAGAGATGTAATGAAGAAAGATAACATGATAATTTAAGATCATTATTATTGCTATCATCATCATCATCATCATCATCATCATCATTATCATTAGTGTTATCAATTATGACATATATGAATTAAACAGCATGAAATTTATATTTCATTTTCTTGCTGTTAACCACTCTGATCATACGCATGGACTTTTTTTGCTTGTTGTCGAGGTTTAAGATGCTTTGGATACCTTTGGGATTACATTTTATCCCTGCTGTAGTAGACACCGTGTAGCAAGGCTGATAAAGGTTACTTAATGATAAATGTTAATTCCTTCAAGCAAAGTCATGCAAAATCAAAGTCATTCATGCGAATGTGACATTTTAAACCATTGTATGAAGGCCATTGCGACAATGTACTGTTTGGTAACTATTAAGTTAGAAAGATGAGGTACCCGTTAAGCAAACAAATTATATCCTAAGTTTTATCCTAGGGATTCCTCCTTTTGGCTATAAACAAATCTTTGAAGTGTTTAAGAACGCATTGAGCCTAATGTGGTCTGCTATGTTACGTTAACTAAGCTAGAGGAATTCAAAAATGGATGACACCTAATAAAGCAAACTTTTAAATATTTGGCTTCAATTTTTAATTGAGTAGATGCTTTTCAAAAACCTTTTCCTAGTTATTTCTCAACTATTTTGATATTACTTTAAATGCAGGTGAAGCTAAGGTTACGCCTCCTAACATACAAAACCTGTTCTTAGTGTACAATGCTAAGGTTCTCAAGAATTAATATCAACACTAGTATCATCACATTAAGTAACAAAAGAACATATATAGTCTCTCCACTAAATAATGATAAAAATAATAATAATAATGACAATAATAATGACAATTTACAGGAGCTTCCAAATTACATTGGCTCTTCATCTCCCTTGATGAATACAAGTAGATGTATTTAAGAGTGGAGCATTACCACAATAGCTTGCAATTTAGCGGCGCTGACCTGATTCGAACCCACGACCTCATGATTACTAAACCAACGCCTCAACCATTGAACAATCAAGGCTCAAAAGCTAAGGCGAAGATTTTAGTGTCAATCTTTCGCGAGTTCTCCTCCAGTCAGTGGGTACGGGGAAATTAATTCATTAATATTTATTGTGTTTCGGCTTTGAGCCTTCATCAGTGCCAGACATATACTGAGAATATGTATATGTATATTAAGAAAAATTTGGCAATAGAACTCATGCCGCAGTTTTAGGAGCGATACTTGTATTAAATTCGGCAATTATAGAAACAGTTGGATTTCAACGGGTAATTTTAAAAGATAATGTAATAGAAAGAAGGCGAGGTTAGATGAATAGAATTTTGGAAAGGAAATATTGTAATGTGATGCAACAATGTTACATGAGATGACACGCGCATAAATGATAATGGTAAATTGTTGATGAAATGTAATTGTAGTAATATAAGAAAGGATTGCAATCATGAAATGAAACCTTGGGTTGTTGGGAGTAAATGGAAGATAAACCATTTTTCTAGTCAATCATAAACCTTTAGATGAATGATACCAAGGTCACTAGTTGAAATTGCAGAGTCGTTCAATAATACCGACTCCAAAAACAAAAAGAATATTTTTAAAAATATTTGGATTGTAGATGTTTCGAGGTATAGACTTTCCTTGTAGGCCAAATCTCTTGTTATCTCTTAAAGATCATTTGGACACCGAAGTAACATAAATAAACAAAGAGAAATTTCTATCATTTAAAATAGGGATTATTAAACATGTCTATAGAGTCAGAAGCGAAATAGCTACAAATTTGAAATAAGAACAGAGACTACAGTATTGCGATGTTACCACCCTACAAAACACAACAAGCACAGAAATGTGTCTAGTACGGACTTTTCACTTTATACATCAGTTATACATCATACAAGTTTAGTGCACATCAGTTCTTTTCTTAAAGCATATCAAGTTATTTCTTTGCCACTTCTGACATGATTGTCAAGATATTTGATTACATAAGTGTCTTTATTTTACGGGGGCCAGTAAAAGCTTTTCTGATCTCCATGGAAAACGTTCACACTCGTACTTTAGGTCCATTTCCGGCCGGTCAGATAATCGGTCACTGGCTCCATTATCCATTTTGTAATTTCTATTTAATAACGTGCCGCCTTAGGGTGATTATCTTATAAATGAGTTTTTCAAAATACAGTTTGAAGTTACATCTTTTCTGACTCGATGTTATTTCCGAAAAATCCAGCTGCTTTTACTATACTTTTCGGTTAGATCATCAACAAAAGGGAACAGCGGCAAGATTTATTTTAATATTTTCCTACTCGGTCTTTATTCTCTTACTCACCGCAATCCTGATAAGAGCAGAACGTTGTAATTAACATTTTAAAAATTGTTCAGTAAGGGAAGAACATCACCACAAGAATTCAAAGCCTGAAACACGCTCCGTAAGGCAGTGCAATTCGGACAGCCTGGCCGTAGTGATATGATCACAGTTTCCCCTATTTCACTAACTTCAATGTTCTCTCCCCATGTCCCTTCCGCTTGACAGCACGTAGAGCACTCGCCAGACTTAAAAGCCAAGGTCTCTGCCTCACGCAGCTTGACTCTATAAATGCGACCATTTAGCCAAATCTATCAGTTTACCAAAAATTCGAATTCTTCACAAAAAACCCTAAACATGGCAATTTTAAAATACATGGAGATGATTATTGTTATTCCTACCAATATTTCATAATAGCAAGTCAATACACTAATATAAATTTGTTATACTATTGACAATGTATCATACAACGATAAGTAAAAGAAAGTTTTGCTCATGAAAAAGAAGTTGGAAACCAATGCTTTGTCAAAGTAGCATCTACAATGATCCAGAGGCAACCTGAAATTTATTAGTTCAGTTGTTGACGATTAACAGCAGTGGAGACAGATATCCAATATCGGTCGACAATAAACTTCACGTAGACAAAGCGGATAATAATGATAAATATGCAGCAATGAAACATTGGTTTAAAGTTATCTAGTATCGTACAGGAGATAATTGTGTTGAGAAGGAGGAGTGTTTTTGGTCAACCGAAAAATTAAAGTGAGGTGTCTGCAGTCTCTCAGAACCGCGTTGACACAAATTGACCATTTTGAAAACAAAGAAACGAAAAAACAGAAGGATTACTAAGTACTCTGTTAGAATTTTTGTAAGATTGACGTTGAATTGACATCACGTCCTGCATTGAATCGACGTCGATCGTTAGTTGAATAGTGACGTTGAATCGATCATATCATTTGTTGAATCGATTTTAATGGTTCGTTCAATACGAATGTTGAATTGACCTCATTTCCTGCATTAAAGCCAAGTCGATCGTTAGTTGAATAGTGATGTTAAATCGACATCATATCATTCGTTGAATTGATTTTAATGGTTTGTTGAATACGAGCGTTGAATTGACATTACAAATTCGTTTTTTGGTGCCTTCATTTAATTACAGACCCCTTCTATATCTATATGGAAGCGGCAGATGTGGATTTTGTCTTCTTGAGGACAGTCTTTCACGAAAATCATTGTTTAGTCAATGTATAAATGTACTTTCGCAGTTTTTCTTGAAACTCTTTATGCTCTTTTTTTTAAAAACTTTGTTCTGGAAATTAAAGACCGCCTCTAATTATAGACCCCCCTTTTGGTGCCCTTAATTAATTATAGACTATAATTAGAGGAAATACGGTATTAAAATCCATGCTACTTCATGTATCTAGATGATAAACACAGCCAGGGATTACATTACCAAAACCTCACCTTTAATCAACCAGACGGATTGAGCCAGATGGAGCTCCGATCCCTCAAATAGGCAAAATATGTATGCTTGGGATGAATACTGAACTCCTGTTTACTTCAAATGGACTGTCACCACTTAATTAATTTTCAATCCACATCTTATTCTGCACAAGAACCTCCTACTGACTTGGCAAAAATATTTACATTCAAACTCTTTTTCAGAGAAACCCTATCACTTACTACACCAATTTGTTCCTGACAATAACTTTTTGTGAGATACCCACCCATTTACTACACGGTAGTAACTGGGAAATATTTTCATTTAGGACCCATCCACCCCCACAGTGGGTCTTCTCACTTACTACCGAGCCCCCCGGTAACATACGGTTCCGTAGCTACGAAAGTCGAGCCAAGTGCAAGTAGATACTCATTCACAATTCGATTTGTTTAACACTCATGCAGCAATGATCGAGTCTATGCATCGAGTCTATGCATCGAGTCTATGTATCGAATCTATGCCAAGAAACCGCCGTAAGTTTGCGTGATACGAGGACGGCTGTTTTTGTTTTGTTTTTTTGGGAGTTGGAGGAGGGGGCAAGGAATGTTGTTGTGTATTCTCAAAGTAAACTAGCCTAGGTCACATACCTTTGACAATTCAAGGGCTATCGAAAGTGGTTACATTTGCATGGATGCAACTGGGCTTCCAGGTAACGGTGAACGTTGTAGGTATACAGGTTGTGGTTCTGATACACGGTGCTTACCGGGATAGAAGGTACCACGGATGTAACAATGCAAAATAAGTTCAGTGACTATATCTCCAAATTCGTTTATATTAACAACGAAATGTCAAGTTACTTGACAAGATTATTAAATCAGCCTTTGGTGTATTATGTTAGAGAACTCTAACCACAGATTAAGCTGAAACATGTTATATTTGAAGGGTCATGGAATTTACATTTGGTAATTAGATTAGATGTCTTTCGATTATTTCTTTCATAAGGATAT
The DNA here is from genome assembly GCA_010016025.2 of Alatinidae sp. Z8VKAUB7J3. Classification (NCBI taxonomy): domain Eukaryota; kingdom Metazoa; phylum Cnidaria; class Cubozoa; order Carybdeida; family Alatinidae; species Alatinidae sp. Z8VKAUB7J3. The sequence continues at coordinate 10,238,714 of JAAAKM020000498.1, forward strand.
CTAAATGTATTCTGCTTAAACAGCCATTTAATGCAACACGAATATCAGGATCAACGGTTTCCGAGAGAGTAAAAGAACTTTTGAAAGAAAACACGATAGTGCAAGGCAAAAGCGGGTTTTGGGAAGAGTTTGAAGTAAGTCGAGAATGTTTGTAATACTTTAATTGCGTATCTTTATTGGCTATTATATGTTTGATCTTCTACGTTTGTTCCTGTCGACGTATTCTGTCGACAGATTTCGCCATTAAATATTAAAACCAAGAGTGCTTTGTGAGCAGTATTCTTTTGAAAGGATGCGAATTTGACATGAGTTAGTGATACACTTTTAGTTCTCAGTTTTAACAAGTTCGTTGGCCAATAGAGCCCCAGGTTTCCAAGTAGGTACTCAGCTGACTATCCAGTTTTACCATAACATAGTGATACTCAAATGTATCTTTGCTTCCACTGTTGCAGAGTCACAATCAGAGAGTCACTATAATTGACTCCTTGGGCGTAATATTTGTTTGTAGTTTTGCGCATATGTAAAGATGCAACCAATAATGTGGGACTGAATTCTTTTGGTAAATATGTACACGCGAAGAAATACTAAATATCTTTGGAATGTTTCTCTTGTGTATAGCTTTGCCACCTTTTGTTGTGTTTTCCGCGGGCTTTTTTGTTTTCATCCGTATCTTTTTGCTGTCGGGCCCCTGATATTATTTTGCTGTTACACCATGTAACTTTTATTCCATTAAAGGACTAATCGTTGACAGTGCGATATAAAAATAATTAGGAAGAGTTTTTGATATTGCTATTTTGCCCCGCTGAGAAAGCTGTACACAACTTAATCAACAACTTTATATTAGCATAGGACATATCGGTCTGAATACGATTGATTGTAGTTCAATCATATCCCTTGCAAACCCAAATAGACTTTTGGGCTTTGTCTAAAGTTACTTTTAATAGCCAGACCAATATGCTATTCTACCAATTTGTTGTTAACGATTCAAAAATTTACCCTGAATTACCATTATCACATTTTGGATTCCAGAACGAGGTTGGCACCAGTTCTTCCAGTACTGTACTTTCCAATTCAATCTAATAGTGTTTGATTACTAGTCTTCTGAACTTCCCTCTGAAATTATAGTATAAGTCTCTGCTGACTTTCGATGTCGGTGTTCTCATATCTTAGACTGACGCATGGTTAGATGAGTTTTTTTGCGTAGAAGCTGCGTTTCGCTTATGCAAACGCTCGTGTAGTTGTTACATGATAGTGAGCCAAGAGATCTTTACTTTCATTTTGTACGAAGAAGCTAGTTTATCTAACTTGCCTACCTTGCAGTTGTACGCAATCCACCCACCTCATAGACACCACCACCACCACCCTGGTACACAATAGCTTGCTCCGAACTCTTGTAAGCGCACCGTTTTTGTTATATTGTAATAAAGAAGGTAATTATGGAATGTGTAAAATTGATTTCTTCGTAGGGTTTTGTAAGTTATAACCAAGTAAAATTATAACCAAATAAATGGAAATTTACTAATTGTCAGATAGAGGGGGAGAGACTTTTCGGCCATTTATGAATTCACAATTAGTAATCACTGTACATTGGTTTTCGGCAACTTGCTGCAACTAGCATGTGGTTTGATTTGTACGCTGCAAACTGACGCGTTATTGTAGCGAAATGTTGCTTTGGCACTCTGAAGTTGGTTGTGTTGACGTGTGATTATTATAGAAGTAGTAAACTGTGTCTAGAAGAGGAACATCACTTCAAATGTACTCTTGATGATTTTAAGTATTGCTAACTTTTGATCATGGTTTATCGTTGATTTCTCCAGCAACTGCAGCAACAGGAGAGCAGGCATCGCTACACCAGGAAAGAAGGATTAAGAGTGGAAAATAAGAGTAAAAATCGATTCAAAAATATCTTGCCTTGTAAGTATTATCGTAAAAGATACTAGTTGATGAATTGCGAATCTATTGATGTCTGTATATAGTCTGAGCGTTGTTTCCCTGATTGTGCCTGGAAACAACTGGTAGAAGTGCTGCTGTATCTCACCAAATAACTCCTAGAAGATATATTTACTGGGCCTGTACGTTTTACCATGCTTTTTCTCTTTAATGATTCTTTGCTTGATGTCTGCTTTTCATGTTTCAGTGCCCAGTCCACAAGATAGTAGTCTCTTTCTCACTCATCGTGTATTTCAATGCGGAACATTAAGTTAATCACAACTAATTTATATCGTTATTTTGATATTCGATCACTTGTACAGAGGTCTCTCAGTCGTTTCCCAATTATTATTTGCCTCTTAGTAAGACACGTTTTACCGTATTTTGTTGGCATACATTGAAATAATTAATTTTAATGCTGTCACTTCGTTTCTGTCTTACGTTGTAAGATGTACATAAGATAAAATTAAAAACTATTGTTTACAGCACCAACATAGATTTATAACATTTCCTATCAACTTTCAAAACCAAGCAGCCATGTGATACTATTAAAGTCTCAATTTGTCTCTTGAAGTTGATCATACACGAGTCGTCCTTAATGATGCCGACCCAGAAATGCCGGGATCGGATTATGTCAACGCCAACTACATCGATGTGAGTAACACTACTAAGTAGCTTTTGTAGTAAACCAATGTGCGTTTTTTCTTGCATGAATTTATTAGGAAAGGCTTAGAGGAAGAGCTATTTATAGCGTCTGCTCAAAACTGAACGTTTTCAGTCTTCGTTATCGAAAATAATCAAGGTTTTATAAGCGATCGTGGTTTTCGTAGGTCCATGCGCCCTTTAACGTAAATATTTAAGTTGTATATAACTGCTTGGCTCTTAGGTTATTAGAATTTACTCCTTTTTTGTATACTGTTAATCAATTGTAATGATAAACTGGTTTTGTAATGTGACGTAGATCTTCCTTGCATTATGAGGAGGAAACCTGATATCAGCTTCGAAAAAATTTAAAACAATCTATGACATCCGGAACCAAAATTGTGAGAGAAGGATGCGTCGTCGTGTGGATGAATAGGATTGAATCGCAGTTACCCTTTCATTTCCAGGTGCAGTTACTCATAAAAATGAGGAACAATTCCCTCTTTGGAATATCGAGTCGAATATCAACTTCAATGTTGTTTCAGGCCTTCATTTGCTTATCGTTTGCAGGGTGAAGGTGGCATCAGATATATCGCGACTCAGGGTTGTTTGCCAGAGACCGTTGCTGATTTTTGGAGGATGATCTATCAGGAAAAATGCAGGATTATTCTTATGGTAACAAGAGAGATAGAAAGAGGAAGGGTAAGTTTTAAGAAATATTTTCGCTGTTACTAGTAAAAGAGAAGGGACATGACTAGGGGGAAGCTTTAAAGGTAGATAAGCAGAACAATAAAACAAATTTCAAATTTCAACCCATTAAATCCCTTGATAATGGAGAGGAATTTATACATTCTAGTAAAGGATGTAAACCCTCTCATTTAACCCAATAATTCTTTTCTATAACTGTATGATATTTGTTTTGGATGTAGCCCCTATAAACCTTTTCAGTTGCTCGCAAAGCTACCGTTTTTACCCCGAATGCCTACTCTCTTTACAAGGGCTACAAGATCCTGGCAGCAAGCTTAATTTAACTTACGTTTTGTCTTCAAACTATTGTTGTCAAATATATTGTATTCTTGAAGTCTACCTGATGCACTTCCTTTCATGTAAAGCGATGGATGGTATTTCTTCTGATACCATTATTTATGGTTTACTTTGGTTAGCGGAATCTAAGGACGTCAATGAGTTTATAATTGTATTGACTCGTGAATTCAACGCTACTTGTGAAACTCTTTTGCTCTATTATTCTGCCCTCCCAAAAGTATTTGAAACGCTTTCAACAAATATGGCGTCAACTGAATAGGCAAAAGAATGTCAGCAACATTTGGGTTGAATTTGAAAACATAAAAGAGTGAGGTTTTGAGAAAAATTAATTAAAGTAAATACAATAGCTATTCATTTGAGTGTGTATAAAGCTAGTATTCTGTTTTACATGGAAATATATAGCAATATCGCCGTTTATCAGACGTGCCAAAAACCAGACAGCGGCTACAGAAGCATAGACTACATGGTGAGCATGTGGGATAACAAGAGTAAAATTCAGAGAAATCACCGAAAAGTACGTTCAATTTTGTTTGTAGCCTTTATGCTACCAGATACAGTAATTAAAAGGTATTCGTTTACGAAATGACCAAGATGTGAACGACTAAAGATGCTGCCACTTTTGAACCAACATTTCATACGTCATGGAACTCGACTTCGATATTTTAACCGTGTAAAGTCATTTATTTATTCAAGCAACCTAATGAAAGTGATGATATACTCTTTTCTTAGATACCTGAGAACATAATAATCGGTAAATTTCAATTAAAGTGGTAGCGTAAACCTACCACTTGTTTAAGAAGTACCTCTAGAGTAAATTTCAGTCTGGGATGAAATTCAGCCGCCATCCTTAGTGTGCAGCATTTAAAACTTTTTGTCCTACATATTGGCTAACTTTCAAGCTAGCAATTATTAAAATGTTTCTGTGCAAAGAAAAACATCTCTTCCCACTTGTGTCATGTCTCTTATCCATTATTTCGGATATTAACTTCAGTCAAATGTTTACAATGTACTCGAGACACTTGGCACGGTCCAATTGCTGTCCAAAAAAGCTCCTTACTGACTTTCTCATCGCTCACTTGGATGAAATAATGATAACTGATAATTTAGCAGTCAACAGATGTTATCCGTATTCCTCGATTTGTCATGTGATAATATTTATTAACGCTTTTATCGTAGTCTGAGTGGCTACTTCTACTAACAATCAAGTTGCAGCCGATCCAGTCATAACAATACGCTCCAGATTCGCCGCAGTCTCTCAAATCGCTTCTTAAGTAATGTTAGCACCGCTCCAGAAACGATTTTAAAATCTAAGGACGTGTATTTGAGATATCGCCAAATGTATGGACAGCCTTTCTTTGTGCTCACATCATCACAGCTCGACATTTTGATAGTGAACACGTGTCAGATAAAATTTAAAGAGAGCCGGAAAATGTAAACCATAAATTTGCATAACCACGAAGCTCTTTGGAAAATTCTCTTTCGATTGGTATAAGTTTGAATGAAAAGACTTGTCCGATCGAATAATAATTGTGCAATCAATCCGGATGTAGATTTGCCGATGTTGACAGCTACCATCTTTATTTTCTGCAAATGTTCAAATACTTTTGGGAAGGTAGTGTATTTTGTATCAAAACAAACCATTTGCCATTGATGAAGTATTGGTCGAAAACTGTTTCATCCTATGAATTGCTAGTACAATTTCCTTATCGTCGTTTGGCTACAACGTTTACCAGTGAGTACCACTCACGTTATCTGCCGACCCAACAAGGAAACGCAAGTCAGTATTTCAGAAATTAACCAGTTTCGGCGATTTGAATTAGTATGGCCAAATGTATCCACTGTTGTTTTCACATGTGCACCTTGTAGCCCTGAACCAACCAACAAAGAAATTTTATCTCTACAATACAGTGGATCTATCTGGTTTTATGTCCGTTACGGGCAAGAGACAGAGCGTGAATCAGATATTTAAAGGTCCAAGAACGACATAAGGTACTGACAATTTATTGGTTGAATTAAATTTTCTGTATACCGAGACGTAAACACTTTATCTTCCTTAGATACCTATTTCGCTCTTAGCAATACCTCAAACGTGTGGTTACACTATGTCAAATCCAACTCCCCCTCAAGATCTATATGTAAGCAGTAAATAAATGTTTGTACTCGAAGGAGCGAGTAACGGCCTTCCAGTATTAATATCTGTCCTGTTCTTTTTACACCGTAGAGTAGATGTTTTAAATATTGGCCAGATCTTAATGGAAAAATGGAGACACGAAAATTTATCATATCAAACGAATGCGAGACGGAAAGTGCCGACTGTGTAACTAGAAAACTTAGCATATCACTCAGGAGTGAGGTAAGGAATACTAATTGACCCCAGCTGATGTAGATATGCGACATAGTCATCGATCGACGCAGGCAATTTAAAAGACAGCATAAATTTTCACACGTGTTTCACATCAAATTTTTGTGATAATCGACATCCTCACCCTCATTATCATCGTCATTATCAAATGCTCAAATGACCTGAGAAATTATTAAACGAGACTGGAACGGCTGATCATTTCTTGTATAACACTCTCGACGTAGTTGTCGTTGACCCCTGATAACCGCCATCCCCATTTCCTTTATTTTCAAGTTTTGTTTCTTAGTAATCGTAACAATATTTCATGTATATTCATTTTTGTTTTCGAAAATCTACGTGTGTAATCACCATATATCCAACATCGCTCAGGTTGCATTTAAATGCATAAATTACACATTGCCACCATTAACTTCTTACATCTTATGATTTACAATTAGTTTCGGGTTCAGTCGTTGCTTTAACTACTTTAAAGGAAGAAACTGTCGCGGGAAGAAACTGTCGCGAGAGAAATCTCGTGACTTTCGCGACAGTGTCTTCCTGCGGCAGTTTGGTTTTGGCCCGTTCGCGACAGTTAATTCCCGCGACTTTTAAATTTTGTCAGAAAAATTTCAACACAGTTATTAATTTTTTAAAAATTGTGTGGGTCCTTCAGGTACAAAAATTAAATTTCTAAGACGATTTTCGAGGGCAACGAGGTCTGTATAGCATGACATTCATGCACTGAAAGTAATGTTTAAGGCTCGGCATTTGCGGAGAGAAGAGACCATAAAAGTTACTCGCCCAGCAATTCGCGACAGTCAATTCCTACGACAATTAAATTTTCCAGCGTTCGCGACAGTTAGTTCCCGCTTCCGTTAACACACAAAAAAATCAAAGCATTCGTGAAGTTTTGCGACAGTTCCTTCCCGCGATAGTTTCTCCCTTTAAAGGACGATTCTTCGCCGGTTTTCGTCAATACTGACGGTATCCTGATCCTTAAAGGAAAGTATTGACTGGAAAGTGTTTTTAGTGCTACCAATGCTAGCGTGTAAAATTGACTTTCAACCGAGACTGATGATGGCTTCCCTTTACTTTATTTACCAGTAGACAAGGTTTGTTAAGATATTGTTTTAATTTCTCTCATAATTTGAATTTGAGGGAAGAAACAGACTTGATTGAATGTAGCTATAGAAGACACCCTTTTATGTTTAGTAGTGTGACTCTCTACGAGAAACTGAGGGGTGTGACTGTGGGACCCCTAGACTGAGTTCCGAGTGTAAAGCTTAAAGACACCATTCAGTCTAAAATTAGCTGGGTGTCATAGGATGAAAGAAGTTAAGCCCATCATGGAGGTGACATTGTGTAATCTCTGAACGTAAATATAGCATGTACGATGCAGGATATGGTAGTTACACGCGAGGACACTTGCGTGTGGAACGTCACAACAGGAAGACATAAACGAACACGATGAAGTAACGTAAGAGTTTGAACGACCGCTTCAACTTATTCACCAAGTGTATTAAAAGGATTTGATTTTATAGTTAAAAAAATATTATGTAATTGTGATCGCAAGCCAATACTTAATACAAGCCAATATGGGCTTAAATGTTTATCTGAGACATTCTTGTCAGTTATGTTGATTATTTGTGATGTAAATAGATCTTGCACTTTGTAACATATTTTAGTTGATAATAACGACACCGAAATGCAGGAAAACTCATAATATAACTGACATTTATTTGTCTTTGTTTCAGCAAATCTTTATCGACCAGAAGATTAAGAGATAATGTTCAAAATGAGAAAAGAATATGCCGAATTTATGTATTCTACAGTGTCACGTTTTCACTGGGCCTGATATTTATAGACTGCTTTCAATAGCATAGCAACATGTTACACACTGGTTAACGAATTGATCCTGACTTGAGGTGAACGACAAGAGACAAGAAACGTACTGAACAAAGCTTCCTTCATTTATACGCTTTATTGTGTCGCTTTTCTTCAAGATGTAACGGCCTTGCCTACCACTTTCTTGTTTTTCTTTCGTTTAGGGAGAGGAATGTAAACGAGTTGTGTACCAGTACCATTATACAGGTTGGCCAGAGCACGGAGTACCACCGGACCCTCGAGCTGTTATTGAGATTCTTGCAGATGTACATTTAAAGCAGAAAGAAGACCACGAGGCTGGACCTATTGTTGTTCATTGCAGGTACAGATTTTTCACTCTGGAGAAACATTTGTGTGGAAATCGCTACATACTTTCCCCTTATAGCGACGTGGAGAGGGTGCACGCTATGTAAATTTTATTTTCGCAACGGAAGATTTGTGACGTGGTTTTCCCTATGTTTCAAACCTTTCAGATTTTTTTCATGATTGTGTTACAACAAAAATAAACCCAACCACTTGTCACGCAAAAGTCTTGCACAGTAATATGTTCCAATTGCCTGCTGGTTAGGCGAAACATCGGATATCAAACTTCAAGAATCTTAGTTATATTGGCCCGTTTAGTGGTCAAAGAGCAATTTCGTCTAAATGGCGAGAAAGCCCATTTTTAGATACCGCAGATGCCTCTTTGAAAAAACATTCTGTTGTGGTGCCCCGGCACCACGGGACACGTTTTTATAGTGTTTTCGGCCTTTTTTACTTTCCTTACCCAACTCAGGCTAAAGAAATTGATGTTAGTACGTTTATTTGGAGGGATTTTATTCTCATTTGCAAACATTTACTTTCCCAAAGTGGGGTTATTGCTTGAATTTCGATCCTCCTTGGGTTTAAGGTCGCAGTCAGGTAGGATACCTTTGGTTTAAGGTCGTTTATGGCTAATTCGAGGTAGCTGATTTTTAAAAAGTCACATTTTCGTGATTAGCATTAGTTTTAGGGATGTATATAATTGTTACCATTATGTATATACCTGACATGCAAACGCGTATCTTATCTGAAATCTAGAAAAAGAGTTAAATATTTGTGTACACATGTGACCTGTAATGTTTACTGTACACTACGCAACTGTTAAATATTTAAAACTAAACAAATTAGATAAAGCTCTAAATTATTGACTAGATGCCCAAATTAAATTTCATTCTGCAACAAAAGTAACTGGTGATCTAGCCGCTATACAAAACAACTATCATTGAATGATGGTATTGCCTGCAAGGCTGTATAGCTAAAACAAAATTATTTCTAGATAGGAGAAGTCCGCCTCATTTGGAAAATTCTATAAAACGTAATAAATCCGTTTTTTAATATCAATGACAAATCCACATTTTCAATCAATGAAATGCGAGAATTGCGCATTTTCATCTTACGTTCAATGCACGCGCCTTGTGCTGGCCACTTTTTAAAATATGAATTCGTTTCCCGCCTATCTTGACCATTCCAGAGCCTATTGTATCAATATAAGAGTTGCGTTTGCATGATTGACAGGCACGTATCAACGCCTCATTATAGAAAGGGGGTGTAGGGTTGGTCTTCTTGTTGTCGGCATGAGCATGCATTGCAAAGCACGCGCCCTGTAGCACTTTGAGTAATTATGAACACAGAATCAGATGGCGACATGAACGAGATCACATTTCGATACGCATTTGGTAATTTTTAGGAGAGATTATTTACTTTGATACTTCTTCTGTTTATTTCTTAGTGCAGGCATTGGAAGAACTGGCACATTCGTTGTTCTCGATATTCTTCTCAGTATTCTTAAGACAGAAGGTAAGATATTTGCCCATTTAACTACAGCAGTAGCTAGTTAATAGCACCTATGCTCTAATTTTAACACAAAAAGGGACAAAACTGCATTTAATTCCGTTTTTATTTTTTTTGATCAGGGAGATTTAAGATAACATCGTTTTTGTTTTGTAATTCATATAACAACTTGACAAGACCATGTGACCTAATGCACTGATACACCAGTAATGTCTAGGGACTGTCAATCACTGTCTTTTGTAAGCTAGTCGTAGCCAGCATCAAATCATTTGAAATCATCAGAATTATTACAGCGAATCCCGTTTAACGCTTTTAATAGATTCTGATAGGATATTCGTTTCCAGCTCTGTAGTGTTTGGGGGATCGGTTGACATCAGCGAAAACTTTGTAGTGATTTATTGCAAACAGGGTGCAATAAAGATCCCCCTGATTGCCATTAAAAATGCGTCAGCGCCGGAGAGTTTTGCTGCCCGCAAGTGCTTTTAAAGCCAGTGTTATGCAGAACTAACACTCATTAGTGTTCTGATTATTTGCAGGTGTGGATGCAGAAATTGATGTACAGAAGACAATCCAGCTAGTTAGGTCACAAAGATCTGGGATGGTGCAGACAGAGGTAGGAATACTGCTGTTAAATGTGTGAATTGAAATCGCTCCATACATGAATTTGCATTGACTTTTTGCCAGAATAAGGATCATCTGTCCGTGTTTCGGGGAAGTTATATTGTACTTAAATGTGGCAGCTGCTGAGTCCGGTTGTCGTCCGAAGTTGAAACATATCAGCTACGATACCTATTTGACTTTGAACTTTGGAAGGATTTGGTAGAAGAAAGGTTTATAATCGGCGATCAATAGTGAACCTTTTAAGGTGTAATCGTTCGGCCCTTTTGTTTAACAACAAGCAATTTAATGTACCAAGGCTGTGATGTATTAATTTATCTTTTGATTTAGACACAGTACAAGTTTGTCTATCTTGGGTTGCAGAGTTTTGTTGAAAATTACTTAGTGGGATCTGAAGCGGTAAGTGAATTTAAGAATAGCACCACCTCAAACATTGTAAACTATGTGAACCAAATTGTACCTTACCATAGATTTTTCTCAGAAGATATGGCTTTACCTGTGAGTCTGCGCTGCCATATTGTGGCAAGCCTATTCTAATGCTGCAAATACAATGGCTACAATATGTCTTATAATAAATCTTAGATATGGTTACAATCTGTTAGAATTTTAAAGATGGGACAGCATTAATCCATATGTATTATGTATCATAGCTGTGCATCATAAGTGGTTTCTACTGGTAAAGCCTTGGCGTATGGTTTAGTGACCTTTGCCGTTGGTTTATGAATACACTGTGAGCTAGGGATGTACTGAATATTTTGTACTCGATATTTGGCTTAATAATCCACCGTAGGTAATAAGTGAGCACCAATTTATAATCTTTACGGCGTAAAGGTATTACGCGTCAAGCAATATTTATCGAAATTGTCATTCTGTGACACAAAATTGTTTTCAGTACAAAGAGCTTTAACATGACTATTATTGTTAAATAGGGGAGTCGTAATTAAACAACCCTCGTTAACTTACACGCACAATGATACTGTAAATTGGGGGGAGGGGGTAATAAAATAAGGAGTGTATTGAACATTTGGGGTTTGATAAAACAAGGAGCAATTACATGTCCTTTTACGTTCAGCTATCAGGATGTGGCAATGATGGCAGCAATCGAGGTCAACTAATTGCAATAGCAGGAGAGTGTAAACCTTCTTGGCTCTACGTGAATTTCAGTGAGACTGAGAACAAGGTATGCATGTAAAGAAGTAAGAGAGGTGATGCCGAGGATAGCAAGGGAGTACTTAACTCTACCATTTGCTATAATGGTCACCTCCTCCAGAATCATGACTGAGCAGTTACTTGTAGCTGTCAATTCCCCTAATCTTTTCTATTATGAGATGCTACCGGTCGCGTTCAGTTTTAAAGATAGCCGTATATTTCAGGTTCAGTTTTTAGAGTCGTGACGATGTTCACAACAAACCATATTAATATATCTCATCACAATACTTCTTTGTTTTTATATATAGGAAAAAGATGAGAGATTCTTAGTGTCGCAAACGGCGAATGTGGCACCGTCGCCACTAGAGGCCCCTCCAACAACGCCCCCGTGCACACTAAGTGGGGTTCGGACTTTTGATAACATAGGCCAATCCGGATCGACGTAAGTAAGCTTATATCTTTCGAGATAATCCACTTGGCCTAGAAGGAGTGTTGATCAAGAAACCTGTAATGAGAAACTGTATTTCAGGAGTTTTTAAGCCCAAACTATAGTCAATTCTAATTAATCAATTTCGAATTTGGAACTTTAATACCAATAATTCAAAACCGTTAACGAAAACTGTCAAAACCGTGTTTTTACCGTCTTCTTTTTATACTAGCTTTTGATGCATGTATTTTTAAAAAGCGATTACAAAAACAACTAAACAATTAACCGAGAACAAAGATGGCCCACTGAATGAAGGCTTTAAAATGGTGCCATAAAAATTTTTTGCTGCTAATAAATACAAAAGTAATGAGCATGACGTCATAGGTGTGTTGTAGGGCAGTTTACTAATACAAGTGTAATTAAAGGAATTGTTGTAGTATGCAGTAGTAATCTGTAAAAGCAATCAATTACAGCTCCTGTCATAGCAGACGAATGATTTGTCGACTTTGATGATATCCCTATCGCAAGCTTCTCTGTATAAGTAACCTTGGTTAAGGGTGGCCTTCGGAAGTTTTCTCTGACACAGTCATTACATATTCTAAATGCAAGAGAAGCAAGCAATTATCAAGTCTAACTAAAACCACGCTAAGCATCTTGTCTGTTCTTTGAAGGTATTTAGTTAAAAGCAAATTCTCATAAAGAATGAGTTTTAAGTGGCTACTATTTGTACTTGTCAAAGAGCACTGAAACAGGGAGAACCTCTCGGACTCAACTTGGAACATCGGTCAAAATCAAGGTTTATTCGTTCACGGTGCACTTGACTTAATAAGTAAAGATAAGAGACGCAAACTCTGTCACTCTGCAGCCCGCTAGTTCAGGCCTGCTATTTAATTTTTGTCTGATCCCTACTACGGACTGCTACATAGAAGCAACACATGGAACGTGGCTGTTGTTCTTGTCATTAGCATTTTGGATTTGTCACAGTGAAACGCAACAGTGTTGATCTGAAGAATATGAAGATTATTAAAACTGGTTGGAAGCTTCAGCTTTAATTCACTCAACCTTCGCTGTATAAGAAAATCTGCACTCTGTCCACATAGTACATCCTTCCACAAGGATCAACACCACAGCCTTACAGAGAAAAACGTCCACATAGAAAAACGTACGGATGAAGTATTCATTCGTGTCAAACCAAAACCTCACACGCACACACACACTAATTGTGGTAAAATGTCTTTGACAGATGGTGGAAGAAGGGCATCAGCAACATACTTTCACTACCACGTATTTCTACTTTAGAACTCTGAAAACGTATCAATGACAAAGGTCTACACGAAACTGCACTTCATTTGTTGCTTGAATGAGATCAGGTGACGCAAGACAAGGTGTGAGAAAGTACGCTCAATCGGAAACAGTCTTATTCTGTATACTTGTACTACATGTGTTTGCTCAAACAACAAATAGAGTGCCATCATATAAACGCCACGTCGCGATTCTGAGACGATCCTGTTACTACCAAAAACACAAAACGCACAGTAATCTTTAGGCTGTAAACTACCACTTTGTGACTCAATCTTACTTTGACGGATAACATTCGCTATCTGTAACCAGTAGCCAGCAGTTTTATCGGGAGGGGACAACCCTTTGGGGGGGATGACCCGTCTTACATCCCGTAGAAACGTCACGGATTGCAAGGGATCCTCGCCCTCTACCCGTACTCATGATTTTCTGTAACCATTTTAGCAGATCCGGGTGTACGATTTCGAGGGCCGTCTGCTTCAAACATGGAGGCTAGACTGTACTCTACGCCCTTACGGAGCGTCATCAGCTTTTGTAACTTTTGAGTAAAACTTACAGATGCCAGGTACTTTCTGCACAAATTCTTTTACGTGCTAGGTTTTACACAGACACTTGTCTTCCGCCGCCGATTCCAGATCGAAAACCAAATAGTTTAAAGGACGCGAAAAGGCCGCCACCGGAACCACCTGATGACGCGCGTGCTAATACGGTTTGTATATTTTCTGAACTTGTGTCATACTCAATAATCCATAGCCAAACGTTAAGGAAGTAATCATAGTATTGGCATAATATTGGGTGGTGAAGGTGTCCGTGCACCTTAAAATATTGGCTTGCTCTTGAAAGTAATGTAAGGAAAGTGTTAAGTTCCTCTGACAATTGGTGATTGAATGTTTAAGATTTTATAAACAACCGTTATCAGGGACGCACAAACGCTAGTGTATGCGGAGCGTCCGATTTTCTGGAATACCTTCCAGCCATTGTTCAATTGTCCGATACAAATCGTCGTTTTAAGAAGAGAGATATCGGTAGTAACAGCATTACATGTGTTTTGCTTACCTTAGAACGATCGATAACCAATAGTGATTGGAAGACGGGGCCTTATATAGCTTCCTATTACCTGCATCTTATCTGAGTACAGTGTTTTCGTGAGCAACTCTTATATTGGATTCCAGCTTGAAGATTCTTAAAAGTTACATTTATTTATATGCGGTCACCAAAACTTTCTTTATCGATGCTTGGTTGAAAAGGATGAGGACCCTTTAGTAAATTGAGGTGCACTTTGACAGTATTCCAATTAACCAACGCGTTGCATCTATACATTATGGAAGCTTAAAAGTTGAAACAAACTACTTTTAGGCTTAATAATGTAGAATATTCGGCAATATTGGCAATACTAACAAGTCACAAATATTCAATAAAGAAGTTCACGTACTGTACAGTCGACATCAGTTATTTCGTAACTTTGAGGTAGCCGGCAATTGATCGTGCAACACATGAATTTGATCCAGAGAGGTCCCAATCCACATTGGAATTTGTTGTGACAAGATCGAAGCTAAGTAATTGAACAGTTTTTATTTTGATAAGTTGTTGTATTATTGTGTCTGCTAGTCGATATACGTGCTGCTGTGTGTAATTATTGCCAAGTTTCTTTCTTCTTAACTCTTGTCTGCATTCTTGCTACACATTGTTATATTATATCAGCCAGAATAGACGAAAATTTTTCATTTTGTTGCCATTTACTATATATTTGTTAATACTTCAGTAATGCATCAATCTGTTATTTCAGGCTTCTCCAGAAAAGGTTGATATAGAAAAAAAACAAGAAAACAGATGACCCAACTACGTCTCGTGATAATTTTACGAAGTCATCAAGCCTTTAGCAGGCAGAGCTGCGACAAGCATGGTACATCTAGTTTATGGTGGAACATGAACGCTTTTTATGGATACTAAGACAGGCCAAATGTTAAGGTGGCAATAGTAGTTAAGTGTCGCCGATCAGTTGTGGTATTCATTAATGGGAATGGCGATTATGTCCGAAATTTATAGGCCATGATATTTTCTCCCATAATCTTTGATTTTTTTTTACAAAGAAGCATGTCGAGGTAGCTTGAGTAGGATTTGTAAGGAAATGACACATTACGTCAATAAACATGTTGACGTACTTTTGAAAATGATTTTGAGGATTTGCCGGCTGATTTACATAGAGCATTATGTTTATTTCTTTTTTAAGTCAGAAAAACGTGTCAATTGTACAATCAAGGCCAGATATCGCGCATTCGTTCGTTATTCTTTTACCTGGTATTGTTTACAAAAGGGCAAAATAAAAGGAGACAGTTTTGTAAGTATGTGTTTATCGAGGAGGAAAGTGCTGTCTCTGTTGACTGACGATATAGACCTTATGCTCCGGTCACATATTCCCTACCCTAATCACTAACTTCCTCCTTACCCTTGTCAAACTGGTCCGATTCCAAATGCGACGCTTTTATCTGATGCTGTATGTCATCGCCTGGCGCTATTGAAATTGAATTCATTGCATTATCATTTTCCAGTTACCAACGGCATTTCCCTGATTGACCAATGAGAGCAGGAATCTATACTTTGTAAATTTCTACCGCGCCATTCCTGTAGTGCCAATTGATTAGGAACAGTGTGGATAGCTTTCGTCTGTACCTAGATATTAAGATTTAATGGTGGCCATGGTCCAGCCGTTGTAAAAGTAGTGGTTACTTTTAAAATTATCAGCGGCTACTGCACGGGGTGATCAATGTGGTCTCTTTTAAGGCCAGATTCTAGTGAGGAATATTTAGAAGTCCTTGCCGTATGATCTGTTTACTTCAAGTGATAGGACTGCTTGATGTTGTTGTAGGACGCTTTCGAAACAAGATTTTGTGTAAAGATTTCAGGTGCTTAAAGGATTGTTTCTTGTAGCGTTTATCCCTTGAAATTTAACTAACAAGATATTTACTTGATAGACTCTTAATCGAAAATGCTGGTTTGTAATCACGAGGTTTGTCAGCGATAGCAGATCTTTATGAATCATAAAAATTGACGTTTTGGTCAAACACCCGTGTACATACCAGTTATTGAAGATTTAATTTTCAGATTAAAAGTCTCAGCGTATACTTTTCTCAAGGAACTTTTCATTCAGTCGAATTCGAAAGAAGCATTCCACTAAAACGTTCAGTTAATCTTAGCTCAATGGAAATCTAAAATATAAGTTCTGTTTGGCAATGTTGTTGTCCAAACCCTTTTCTGTTTTCTACTTTCAATTATTATATTTCCAAAGATTATCCCGACGTTTGCTACGTTCATGTCCTGTGGGTAAGGTGCATTGCAACGTACTTACTATAATCGTTACTATGAAATAATGCCTACATTACATGCCTACTTCTGCTTTTCATTTGTAATGCTGAGGGGTTTCCTTGTTAAGTGTTGATCTTTGTAGGCTTTAGAAACATAAAAACATAGGTAACCCCGAAACCTTGCCATCTTTAGAGCACTTGATGGCATTTTCACTTGTTTTGGCGAGACCAGTTGGTAGCTCCGCCTGAATGTACCCACCGTTACTTTTCTTCACGTTTCTTCGTGTATCACCATAGTGTCATCAAGCTGCATTTGTTGCTGTGGCCTGGTAACAGTGGCAAATCCATATCTTCGGAAACTGTGCTTGATCGGTTCTCGACAATTGAAACTGTTCTTTAATGATGCACGCATGGTTGACAGCGAGAGCATGGTCCTTGTAATCTGACTGAAAAAGCAACAAGGAGATTTTTTGTCACATTCATCAGCATGTTCATCATGGTCAACGATATTAAAAACACTGATGTCACTCATTTTTGTGGCAACGGTCAGTTTCAATGTGGAGAAATTATCTTCAGAACGTTATGTATCTAGTACATTGATCATACACGAGAAAAGGTGCATTGCATTGCATCGTTTACCGTTGTCGTACTCTCCGAGTCGCCCCCATAAATACTATAATCTCATACCTTAGGCATCAGATAGGTGTCTACGTCTACAACAATGGTAAGAAACGTTTTTAACATGCCAAGCAGCTTATTGGAACACCTTGTCTAATAAATCTTTCCTTATTTGGAAATAGCGAGTTTAAACTTAATCCTAACTTGAATGCCCGTTGCACGTTAATATGTTACTAGCGTTAACTCCAGTTTCAATAGACCTTATACTTCATTGTTGGTGATCCTCCCATCTTATTCTGCAGATAAGTTGAGAGAGAACTATAAAATATGCTCAATACTATCTCACGCTTAATGTACGTTTCTGGATCCCTCACCGCCTTTCTCTCAAAGCTGGAGACTACCGATCATTATCAAAAAACGTCCTTTTTGTAATTGTTACGTATATATTTGTGTTAAATTTGTTTTAATCGGGCATCAAACAAGTGGCAGTGTGACAGGACAGAAAAAGCAAAAGTGCTTAGTTTGTTCTGACAGTGGTTGGATAGCATTAGCTATGTGTAACAGAGGTATTAGTCAACTGAAAATTTTCTAGATTCTGAGTTGACTGATTTTTGCTGATTTTTCTTACCTTCGCTTGATCTTGACGATTTTTGTTTTGGTGGACGTTATGCGCAATGCAAAATGCGAAATTCTTCTCTGTCTGTTTCCTGTGTACATTCAAGGATTGATTTATTGTCGTTCTTTTTTCGACTTCCGAAGAGGAGAAATGGCAAAGAACCTTCGTATTGCTAAGTTGTGTCTACCTTCGTTTGGAAAATCTTTTAAGTTGTGAACTGGACAAGTTGTGAACTTTTAAAACCTTACAACAAGAACTTTACAATTGGTTCTCTGTAGCTGATTCCTACAACGTTACCTAATACGGTAACGCTATCAGCAATCCGCAGTCCTACATTGTTAATCTTTGAAAAATCCCCAACTTTTATCGTTACGTATCTTTTACCGTTAGTCATGCTGCGCCAAAAGGACGTTTTCATCATGCGTAAACCACGAATAATGATTTCCAATTTCATGTCTTCTGGTACAGTACCTACCAACAGATCCACCCCCAGTGGTTCCACCTAACAAGAGTAGATCTCTTACCGGGAAAGTTCAGTTGAGTCAGTGAGATATGTAAGCTTGC
The DNA here is from genome assembly GCA_010016025.2 of Alatinidae sp. Z8VKAUB7J3. Classification (NCBI taxonomy): domain Eukaryota; kingdom Metazoa; phylum Cnidaria; class Cubozoa; order Carybdeida; family Alatinidae; species Alatinidae sp. Z8VKAUB7J3. The sequence continues at coordinate 10,256,959 of JAAAKM020000498.1, forward strand.
TCAAATTTAAGAAAGTATAAAAAAGGGAATAGCAATGTATATAAAACTAAACAACTGAGGCTAAAATGAGGTTGGTTTTTATCTTTATATGGCTAGAGAAATGCCCGTGATTCACAACAGAAAATGGCCATCAAACTTCTCAAGCAAAGTTACCACACATCCCGTTAGTGTGAAAGCCATTCATAAGGAACGAATGGCTCAAGCGGCCGATCGTGTGAATATTCTACAGCTCATGGAAGTGGCACAGAAAGTGAGAGATATCTCAACGAGCTCTTGATGTTTATCCTAAGCGGTCGATGCGGAGAAATCTTGCTGGCCAAGCGTTGCATTTGTCCTTTTTGGAGGTTCTGGTCATAATGTCAATTTACATCGAACATTTGACTACAGATGATAGTTTTATAACTTTCTTTTTATAAGAGAGCTCATGTACTTTCACCACAAGTGCAGATGATTACGCAATACTTCACAAACTTATTCATCAAATTATATACCTAAATCGATACCACCAATGAAAATGAACCCTCCTTTTGACGGACCTGAAATATCAAAGGCATCTGCTAAGCTTAAAGACTGCAAAGCAACAGGAAAAGATGAAGTACATGCTGAATACATCAAATATAGTAGTGAAATCGATGAACAGATAGCGAGCATACTATTATATCGCGCTGTTACGATATAATATGAAGATAATTTGACGAGGTACTGCTACTGGTTTATTGAGCTAGGTATATTTCACACGCACTCGTAATCTATACAAAATCGTCTCTCTCGTTCACACTGATTGTTGTAGAATTTAAGGTAAGAAATTACTCTAATTTACGTCAATGAAGAAGAGGGGATTCCTTCGATTTGCATATACTACACCTACTCAATCAAACAAGCAAGACAGGTGAATATCCAAACGCCATTAAGACATGGTATTCCGAACCCACTCCCAAAACCACCGAAAAAGAACGAGTGAGGCAATGTACGGCCTACCATACTTCTTTCTGTTCTCTGAAAGATTCTGACAATCGCTCTTATTGGCAGATGCTGGGAACGAATGAAAAATCATATCCCTGCTAGTCAATCAGCCTACCAGAGTGGACAGTTCACCACTGAACATGTGTTTGCTGTTAGAATCTTAATTGAAAAAGATATCATATCAGAGAATTATGACATTTTCATTCTGATGCTAGATATGTCCAAAGCTTTTGACAATTGATGAACATCCTCAAGTCCATGATAACCGACTGTGAGCTGCACATGATGCACATACCGGTACTTATGAACGACATCTCCAATAAATCGACTGCAGCAAGCCATTGTGGTCAGCTCTCGACTGGCTAATTGATAGAGACCAACATAAGGTGGAGATGGACCCAAAATTTGCTGATGACATTAGTTATGTGCAGACACATGAATAAAAAATGAATCAAGTCAAACAAATTGTTCCAGAAATGCTGAAAGAAAATAACCTATTTGTCAAGGTATTCGGTAAAAATCCCTAAAGAACAAATTCCTACGGAAAAAATCCCTAAGGAAAAAAATCCCTAATGGAAAAAATCCACCTCGGAAGATATCCCTAAGGAAAAAATCCCTCGATATCTGAGTCCGAATCATTGTCAATACGTAAATGTTCAGAAGCACACATTTCGTGTTCCATTTCTGCGGTTGCAAATGGATTTCCAAGAAAATGCACGTTCAGAGTGCCGATTTGCTCCTTGAGGCGTTGCACACCTTTTTCGCACGGTTGATTTTCCTTAACCAGAGAACTTCAACCTAAGTTGAAAACCCCTGGCTTAACACAATGTATTTTGTCATTATCTGTGCACAGAACTTGAATGACTCAACAATGATTTTCGTTGAAAGACTGTCCCAAGAAGGCCAAATCCATATCTGCCATTTTCACATAGATTTAGGAGGGGTCTGTAATTAATTGAAGGCACGAAAAAAGGGGGTCTTTAATTAGAGGGGGTCTTTAATTAGAGGGGTCTATAATTACTTGACATGATGCGAAAAAGGGGTCTATAATTGGAGGGGTCTATAATTAGAGGGGATCTATAATTCGAGGAAATACGGTAAGAGATTTTGAATGTGGAAGCAGAGTCGACTTACTGGTATAAAAGGGAGGTTCTTAGATTTAAAGGTTGATTGCAGAATAGAATGGGTTGGGCGAAGTCTTAGAAATTAAGAGCGCACGAATTTGTAGATCACACGCTTGAATTTGCCCTTTATGCTTCATAGACTTATGAGTAAGTCTAAAGAAAATTTTAATGTCATTACTTCCCTTTCTTCCATTACATGCTCAGGTAATCCAATGATCGGGACGTGTCCCTCCTTTAGATGTTCAACGCGCCTTGAATGCTCATAAAACACCTTCATCAACGCTTTGTCGTACTTGTCTACACCATTTAATTACCTAGTTACTTTTAAAGTTTGTTTAAACCAGATATGGCCTGGTTGTGTAAGTTCTTAAGTCCTGTGTCAACCCTATCTGGAAGCTCAGAATTGATATGCTCTGACATGCAGGGTCATACTCTTGGTTAATAGTTATCTACCCTCTTGTCTAGGAAAAACAGGGTATGGAGATAATACAGGTAATAATTAAAATACATTCTTAGTTGAAGCAGCCGATTGGCTCATTAAAATTAAATCATACTTGGGCTCAGGAGTCAAATTCTCCTATGCGATCAATCACGGGTAGTTGCTTTGTAGCATTTTAGTAGTCATAATTGATATGAAAATAAGTGGTGATAGATTACCACGTCCGAAAAAATTATTACAAGAGTTAAGAGCTTCGACTGATTACCAGCAAAGATCAAACCTGGAAAAAGTAAAATAGTTACAATTGCACCTTGAAAGTTGGCTTGAAATCCTGAGGAAGGTATTGTTATTATGGAACATAGGCAAAGAAGTAAGATCTAGCGACTACCTGTTGAGCCACTATGATTTGCATCAAGCACAACATACGGCAAGTTTTTAGCTTTTAACATCCTCAGACAATGCATTTATGTTTTGTCCCGGACAGCCGCAGTAAGGCTCAACGACAGGATCGCATTGGAGATGACAATTCGATAAAAAAAATAATCTATTGTAAACATAACAATTTACTGTATCAATCATTTACTGTGTACACTCTCACTCTTTACTGTAGTGGAAATATGAATTTTAAAGAAGGCTACTTAGGAACAATTTAGGGCCTGCATCTGTATATTCCCTTTTCAACAGCAACTGTTGATGTTCATAACTCGGATTTATTTCGAGGTATAAATACGGCAATTCTGGTAGATGTTGCTCTCAGCAAAATTTTAGAGCAACTGCAGTAGTTGCAAGTTGCCAAAGACCAAGAACGTATCGCTTACACGGTGGATAACATATTGATACGTTCTCTTCAACGAACGAGACCATAACTCGAGGTGTATTTTTGCTTTTAAAATGTCTTCCTGGCGATTTCTACATTAACGTTTTCAAAGCACTTGCTGTACCATGGTTTTTACATATGTCTTATGACGAAGATGACTACCTTCTTGTCGAAAACCAGTCGAGGATAACTTGTTAGAGTAGGGTACTACAAAAAATTGCGGAAACAAGAAGGTTCTCTGTAACTAGGCAAGCAACGTTGTATTAAACATTTCTGATCAAACCCCTTTTTCTGTAATTATCAGCTCTTTATTAGTTTTTCAATCTCCTGTCATCCTCCTACGTAATAATACTCCATTCGGATACAAAAGCTTTACAGTTATACTTTAAATTGATGGTCTTTTAGGTGACAATAACTTTTAAGAGGATGAAAGCCGACCCAGCGTGGCATTCCTGCTCGAAGCATTCATACGTGAGCTGTGAAAAATTATCATGTAGAATTCCTGTGCTGAATTTATAAGCTGTCATTTTCTTTCTTTCCTTATTATATTGGGAGAGAGTTACTACGAGAGGGTAGACACTTACGAAAAATATTTGTTGTCTATGTACCACTTAACTGAAATCGAAGAGGTATTTTTTCATGAGATAGAGATTTAAACCCTCCCATAAAGTTAGACCTGAAAAGGAAGAATTAACCAATAATTATTACGCCCCAAAAGTGTGTTGAAAATGTGTCGAAGATAAGAATTCCATCATGGCCACTGGTCTCTGTGAAACAGTTGAAGCACAACCACCCTAATTTGTAATAATGGACAGTCGATAATTGATCCTTGCAAACAAAATACGAGAGCGGGGTGACAACAAAAAAATACACTCACATGTAGGCTTTATTGTAAACAACGTCGAATTTATGCTTCCATATTGATTCGTAGCAGTACAGTGATATTGCCCTTCGTTATTTCTTGTAATTGGAGCGAATGACATTTCCTCACCAGTGAATAATAGGTCATCCCCTTTAAACCAACTATATGAGGGACGAGGGTTTCCTTCTGCTGAGCAAAGAACGAACACAATATCCCCTTCAGCTGCATCCCGTACTTGAGTATCGTTAACGAAGAGAGACTCTAAATCTACAACGAGAAAATGGATCTAGTATAAAGACCGATATGTTGTAATAGGAGATTATGTTCATTTCCTTACCAATACGTCTGCTTGGTACAATGTAACACAAAATCCTTTTAAAGGCCTTTATGTACGCATGTATGATTTATGCCTACTCGACACTTGCCGATGTTCTTGTTTTGTTAGGATAACATTGAAATTAGTGTACTTTAAACAAAAATCTGTCAAAGAGTGCGATTACGAATTTGGAGGAAACAATGTGGATGCCAAAGCTGACGCGTCATAGAAAGGTCCTCAGTACTTGAAACAAGCTTCGATATGTTAAGAAAGGCACATATTCTATTTTATTAAATCGGTAGTATTAAATAGTGACCTGAAGATCAGCATAACGAGTCAAATTCACGTCCATTCTATTACTTGAATAGTAAGAACAATATAAAGTAATGCGACAAGTTAGTAATGGCAGCGGTCACGTTGGCACCTCCATCTCCCTGCTTAAGTGGGTTTATTAATTTCTTAGTCTTACTTTCCATTGTACCGTATCAGTCACTGCTATTGGCTACTAGTTTGTATTCCTCGAGCACCATTATTAAATATAGGTAATGGTGCTGAAACTTTGAAGTTATATTATTTGTTTACTCATTTGAAGGTGCTTAGGAATTGGTCTCAGAAAGAGTGGTGGTCCGTCACTAGTTTCTAGGGCTACGGAGATTAGTGAGTATCAAGATAAAAAAAATAAAATGCAATTAGGTGGTAATTTTAAATTTCCATTTGACTGCAAAATGCGGAAATAAAAAAGAACTTTTATTCACAGTTAAAAGCTTTTATTATAGGGTACTTACATATGACATCAATATATATAGGAAGTGATTGCTTTTCATCCGCTGAGTTCAGTGCTTTGCATGTATACGCACCAGTGTCATTCTTTGAAGCAGATGAAACAATAAGCTCTGCTGTAGTAGCAGATAGGGGCTTTCCGTTCTTCTGCCACTGATATGAAGCACTTGGATAAGAATCAACTGCGCACTTAAAAGCATATGGGGAACCACTTCGAACTGTGCTGCTCACGTTGAGTGAAAGGATCGGTCTTTTAAGGTCTGAAAACAAGAGATACATAACACTGATCAACAAAAAATTCTTGAAACAGTGTCGAGACTCCAAACAGCTAATAAGAGGGCGCTGAATTTGAAAAGAACTTACGTTTTCTTGGTTAGCTACCGTTTATGCGGCACCTAAATGTCTTATTTGGGGAAAAAGCATATTATTGCCACTACCAATAGCAAATACATATCAAGAAGAGCATATTTTGCAGTCAAGAAAAGCTCCATGTAGTAAAGACAGATGTGAAAGTAAAAACCATACGAGACAAGTTGAAAGCAAGATAACTTATCTATTTAAATGTAACAAAGATAAAAAACACCTTGTATTGAAAAAAATACCAGCTAATACGTATATCATGGGAAAACAAACGTAGCATTCACTTACATCTTACAGTGGCCTTTCCGGCAACGGATGTTTTCATTCCAGCCATATTGTAAATTCTGCATTCGTACCAGTAGGTGTGATTTATCTGGATATCTTTTACGTGCAATACTCGCTGATCTTCATCGAGTTCTACACCATCTCTTAGCCAAATGTAGCGAACATCTGGCCAATGGGTCGCGTTGCATATGATACTGAGGGTTGTCCCTTCCACTGGCTCGTGTGACGGATGAAAGATTAAATTTGGTTGATCAACATCTAGGGATGGGCGAGTAGAATTTGGATCCGTAAATTAAAAAAGTCTGCTTGAGGTGGGAATTGTTTTAAATAATCAAGAGGTAGGGTGGCCTTATAGAGATGCCAGTGACAAAAGCAAGTAGATAAAGCTACGTTGGCATGAGTATCTGCAGGATCAGTAGAAAACAAATTTTGGACAATGAATTGCCACCGTCACCAACTCCCAAAAGCAAGTTGATACAGGTGCGTTTGCAAGTATGGTTATTTTGATAGAAATATCAATGCAATTCTCACAAGATTAATATCCTATTATTATACAAAGATTATTATAGATATTTTCCAAATACTGTTTCTTCTTTCCTTTATCAATTAATGGGCGAATCAACGAATCCATCGATCATGGAAATGATTAATCCATGGATCAAACCATTCCTAGATTTATTAACGATTCAAGTAGTAAACCTATGAATTAATTAATTTACGTCATAATTAAATTAATCAGTATTTGCCTTGAGACTCTACGCATTTGGTGTCGTTTGATGTATTAGCAATTAAAACGAGTTAAGGCAGGAATGTACATTCCATTGTAGGTTGGGGGTAAGATGTTTACAGCTCTTAGGTTAAAGCAGGTTGTTTTTAGTCGATTGTGCGTTAAGACAAGTTAATTACAATTAAATAATGAACAGTTGCCACGTCGGTCTTAAGTTTATATGATACTAAAAAGGTCTGTACTTACATCTGACATCTAGATGTACCTTGTTTGAGCTATAACTTGTTACAACATTTCTGACACTACAGGTATAGTTTCCTGTCTGGCTTCTGTCAATCATACCCAGATCTAAAGAACTTGACGATTCTCCCGGCATTTCCTGACTGTTGTACATCCATTTGTAATCGGTGGGTGGGTTAGCGCTGACGGAACATCTCAATATGATATGTTTGCCCTCGTTTTCATAATAACCCAAGCGTGTTGTGATGGTAGGTACTCTCAGGACTATATAACACAAAAAATACATATTACGTATCAATATAAAATGCATAGGAAGCGACACAACACATTATAACTACTATAACAAGTTTTTATTATTAAAAAAATCTTTCAGATCATAATAACGAGGTAGCATGGTAAATAATTTGCAAACAGAATTCTGTTGCTTAAATAATCACGATCCTTCAGTTTATCCAAAAGTCTACAAGTGAATACAAAATCAAGTTGTTACACAGCAACTAATAAGTGATCAGAAAAATCATTAAATGCCTTTGATTGCTTTAATAACAGAGATTGGAATGATTGACCAGCCCTAATTTTATTACTAAACCTTTCTAATGCCATACTTTGCCCTAATGGACGGGCGGGGGGAGGGGTACACTTAAAAATACATTTGCACCAAATAGCAGTGTCACATAAAATGGAAATAAAAAAATGGAAACTATATAACGATAACGTGATATGTCAATTTTCCCTGGAGAGATTTGATCTAGTGTATGCCATAAGTGGGCCAAACAAGCGGAAAACGAGAGTCAGTTTAAATCAATAAAGATATTCTTTGACGTTTGAGGAACGCTTCAAACGATAACGACTCCCATGTCAACATTTCGATATCAGCTTGGTTTGTTTATTCAAAAGAGATGATTTTTCGGCTTTAAGAATGTAAAGCTTCTCCATTGTGCAGAGCTGACATCTCCTTTCGCCCCCGCGATACTTAGCCATCTTCTTCACAATTGCCCATTCAATTTTGTATTGTTGCCACTGGACTTAAGGTCCCAAACGAAATTTAACCTTTTCCGCAACAGATCTGCTGTTCGTCCACCAGTGTTTTTAACTACAATCAGACCATCGTCCCTGTATAATCCTATATTTCTCGTAGAAAATAATTTCTGTAGGGAGTTGATTATATGTAAACCTACTAGTTCACAGTTTTCTGCGCCGTCGAAACTGCCTATCGTCACATACCTACGTACATACGTACATAGATACGTACATACATATATAAATACATTCATACATATATGTATGCATACATACATACATGCATACATATATGTATGCATACATACATACATACATACATACACAGATACATACATACATACACACATACATACATGCATACATACATACATACATACATACATACATACATACCTACATACATACATACATACATACCTATCTACCTACCTACCTACCTACATACATACATACATTCATACATACATACATACATACATACAAACACACATACATACATATAGGCCCAAATTACAGACGTTCACCACCCCGCACATACACACCTAAACAGAATTGGCCGGTTAGCCCTTGATATTTGCTAAAAAGCAAGTACTTCTTTCCTTTATCCTAGTTACGACTTTATCAAAAATTAATCAAAGAGGGGTGGTGCTTGTAACAATAAACTATAACATCGTTTTAGTACGATAATATTAACAAGTTATCCTTATGCTCCAGTGAGAACGCCTACAAACAAGCAGATGAAAATGAGCTGATGAGAATGAGTGACTAATAGTTACAACAAAGTCGTATGAAATACTTACACAAAACGTCAATTTCTATTGTCGAAGATATCTTTTTCCCTGCGACATTATTTGCTACACAGTGGTATTTTCCTGCTTGTCCCGTGTGTATTTGTTTAATGATGAGAACGTTTTCACTATCTGCAAGTAAAATGCCATTTCTGTACCATTCGACGCGCGAAGAAGGATTACTCGTTACTGTGCAATTCAATGTAATTGCATTTCCCTCGATGATTGTAGTGCTTCTGTTTACTTTTAGAACGGGACTGTCTATAACTGTAACGAAAGGAAGATGTGAGATCTACAGATAGACTGTCTTTAATGGTACCAAGTTCACGTTATAGTAAATTATAATAATTTGTAAAAATCAGAAAAAGTCTAGGCCAGAAGAAGAAAATGTGCTCTAACAGCTCTCTTTCAATTTAAGGAAGAGCCAGGTTCTAATGTTTTTTAACTTAATTCTGGCCAAGATAATACCAAGGATCATAACCAAACCTTCAGAAAATGTGTTTTTCTGTAATATGTATAAACATATATATATATATATATATATATATGTATATTTTTTCCCCAGTTAATATGTATAAATATTTATATGTCATAACCGGAGCATTATCACGATACCTTGCTTTTTCATCAATGGGCTGAGGGTACACGAGGTTTCGAAAAAACTTTCGAAACAAAAAACCCGGTCTCGAACGAGGTTTCGGAAAAAAAAAACGTTCGAAAACAACGAGGTTTCGAAAACACCCTAAATATCCATTTCAAAGATATAAACTATATAAAATTACCTAAAATGCCTTACGACGTGTACGGTGAATAACATTTATCAAGTATCTATTCGTAAGGACGACAAAACATATATATCAAAGAAAGATGAGCAATCCAAATCGTTCGGCAAGATAAAGAGAGTAATCGACTCTCCATTTTATTCTTTACTCCTGAAAAGGTCTTCAAAGACAACTAACGTGCCGAATGTATTCATACTAGTGTACTGGAAGGAGATGGCTGTAATCAAGCCTGCTAACATCAAACAAGATCCAAGTAAATTTCTTGGTTGGCTGACTTTTCGAAAGTTATGCCACTGTCTAACTGTTAGGCTACACGGTAGTATACACCTAGACCTAAATGTGAAAGAGTTTTTTACCTTAACGAGAAAAAAACTATGCTAAAATCCACTTACACTGAACATCAATGAAAACCTCAGACGTTTTGTTGCCGAATGAATTCGCTGCTCTACAGATGTACGTCCCACTAGAGGTCCTTTGTATATTTCGTATATTAAGCATAGGACCACTGGATACTAACATTCCATCTTTAATCCATTCGTACGAAGCAGACGGTAGAGCCACAGCTGAACAGTTCGCAGATGCATTTGATCCTTCTACTATTTTATAGATCTTTCCTCGATTTATTGTGGGCTTGTCCAAGTCTGTGAACGCAACGTTACATCAGTATAAGGAAATAAGTATTCCAACAAACAAAATAGAATTTCTGGTCTTCTGTCAAATACGAGATACATTCACAATCTTCCTACCTTGAACAAAATCTTATCTTACTTTATCGTGCCTTATTTTACATCTAGACTTCGCTGTTTGTTGCATTCAAAGAACAGGGCCTTTGATGTAAGGGAGTGGGAATAACGGCATATATAATTTTAACAGCAGTTACTAATACCAGAGATCGCGCAAACTAAACGCTGAATATATAGCTCACTTGCTTATATATAACTTTCTTCTCAAGGATGGGAAAGCTTATACACTTGACATTGTAGACAATGAGACAATAAGAACAATGACATACGTCATTAGACTAGTATCTCGACTTCATCTTCATCATACATTACATAACAAACGATTGTCTCCGTATCATTACTTATATGGCAATGTTCTTTCAAAACCTGCTGCCCATCCTCCCAAGCCCGCTCTTCAAAACGCGTCGAAATCACTGGTTCGGTAGTTTTCCTAGGCAATATACTAACATAGAAGACTAAGATTGAAAAATGCGGCAAATGAAAGAAATGGAAGAAACGGAAATTGTTCGTAAGTGTTTCTCCTTTATAACCATCTACAAGCAAATTGAAAAATGCTCATTTAAAGGTAAAGAAACAGTTTATTGACTGCTTATCGGATAAAAAATGTGTGCCTTTATCATGTGGCAGCAGGCGTAGATGAAGTGTCTATGGATTTTCATGTTGGTTCTTCTTTTAGTCTTTTAGTCTTTTAGTCTCTTACTTAGAGATTACGTGTACGTCTACTTCTCCATCTTCTTTTCACCCACTGTTTTACCAACACTATGTTGAGGACTGTTGTACTTACTTTTCTTAACACTCAAAAAAACCAACTACAACTTTACTGTTTCAAACGAGAAAAACGCTGCGTCGACCTTTTTGGATACTTTAATTAGTCGTCCTTAGATTTCATTTTCTTTGTAGTTAATTAACTTTTACCTGTCGTCTCACTCAGTCTTAGAGTTTCATTCCATTTAATTATGAGAAAGGTCTCGTTATAACCTTAGTGAACCGTTATTTTATCATTTGCTACACGTATAACCTTTTAAACGTTAAACTCCTAAAATTTCGTCACTTATTCTTTAATAAAGGTTATCCCACTAGATTTATCGATTAATGTTACGAAAATTGTTTACAACTCGCAAGTTCCTAAAGATCTCATAAGTTTGTTACCATTTACGAGTTTACACTATTTAGATATTAGGACATCCGTCAATGCGCATTGTTCCTCCGCTTTTGCACACTTTACGTACGTTTTGTTCTACAGCTTCTCGTCGCCACTAGACATGTTTACAAGTAAAGAGTAGGCCTCACAGATTACTGCGATCGGAATCGTTTATAGATTCCCATGTTTCTGCTGTATCGCAACGTATTAAAGTGGACGGCTGGTCAGTTTCAAAGTTAATGATTATTTGTGAACCTCGACCGGTGCTGGGACTTTTGTCTTAATCCCATCACTTTTTGACCTTAGCTCTCAGATTGTAAGGCACTCTCATAATATTCCTTAATTTTGCTTTAGGTTTTTAGCATCTGCCCCTTCCAAGTTTACTCTTAAATCTTTCCAAATCTTCTTTCTAAACTCAGGCCATCTTTGAAAACCACAAAAGGTTCATTCCCAATCTCAATCTTAATGTTCCCTTTTAAGCTCATGAATTTGTTCTTATAATTTCAATTTTTATCATTTAACTTGTTTATTGACGCTACTTTAACCTTAAAGCCTAGTAATTTTTAAAATTGTTACCTCATAGGAGGAAGTGATGAGTACATTTAACTTGTTTAATTTGATATCTGGTGTTTATAATCTACTACTTTTTCACTTGGCGGAGAGGCGAATTCTTGGCGGAACATTGTTGCCTATTACAAGTTAGAATTCCACCTGGTAAACGATATTTCGGACATAACTTTCTGGTTTTCTTTTCCCTTGGGGTAGACGGGTAGTTAACAACAAATTACACAGTATCCCACATGCAACGTCATTTTCTACTAATTTAAGGGACGTTACTGAAAGCTCGTATGAATATTGACATGGAATGAAATGCAAAATAAAATAAAACGCAAAGTGTTTAAAATGATACTTACAGTGAACAGTTAAGCTTGTAAAATTGCTTGTTTTAGTTTCAGCTATATTGTGTGTAAGGCAGTTGTATAGTCCTGCCTGTGATCGATGTACCATCGTAATGGTGTAAAAGTGCGACCACTGTACAACGATAGTATTCGATTTTCGTATACGGAACAACGGAGTAGGGTTTGCACTGACGGTGCAGTTAAATTCCACTTGAGTTCCTTCGTTTACTATTAACGCGGGACTCTGCTCGATGGATGGCTTGTCCAAATCTAAAAAGCAAAATGATATGTTTGCAAATGTAGCTTGTAAATAAAACACCTCAAACTCACCTAAGCGTGGCATACCATTTCCTACACGTGGCATACCAATCGAGTACCATCTGTAATCAGATTGCTAGCAATCGGGACACAAAGAGAATTTCTTAACATCTATACCAAATTGGTACAAATTTGGCATTTATTGAACGAGTGTTATTTTTCTTACGACTCTGGGAAGCCAAGGTAAAACGTTCTGCAACATTCATCTCACTTGAACCGAATGGCCTTACGTTTGCGTAACATTGCTCAACAACAAACCCATACAAACAAGGGCATAGTTTCATTATCATCGATAGGAGCGCATCTGAAATGTTAGTTATGACAAGAACACTAGAGATTTAGAAAATATGTCACCACCGGAGATGATACTTTCTAACTTTAATGTGCTTTGGATTGATGACGGGCCGGACGGTAGTTCTTCCTTGGTCTTGGCAGAGAGGCTGGTCTCCAATTACGTTGAGTTGGATGTCGATGTCCACCGGCGGATGATTAGGAGCTAATGTAGCGAGTAGAGAAATAAAAGTATGTTAACATCGGAGGTCACCTAGCTCAATTGGTAGAGTGCACGCCGCGAAAGCGTAAGTCACGGGTTCGATCCCCGGTGGTGACATATTTGCTATTGCTCTAGTGTTCTTTTCAAAACTGATAGTTTCATTATATATAACAACATAAAGATAACATTTGTAGTAACTCCCGCTATAACATTGCTAAGACGCATAAAAACTGATCTCTCCCTTGCCTTTCATTATTTCTAAAGACTACATAAAGTGATTTTGAAAGATTTTTAGAGACGTAGATACTTACAATAAACATAAAGGTATACTCTTGAAGTACTCTTTTGTCCTGCAGTGTTGTTAAACTGACAAAAGTACTCTCCTTCATGCTGTCTCAGAATGTTTGTAAGGTAGAGAACTGCGCCACGAATAAGAGACTGATCCAGCTCAATACTGCCAAAAAACCATTTGACTTCTCCACCTGGATTTCGGAAAGCTTCACAACTTAGAGAAATGGAACCAAATTCTATTACTACACGAGAGCCATTCCGTTCGTGGAAAGCGTCGTCTAGATCTGTAAACCAAGGAAAGAAATAACTATTATCAGATGTAAATATTTTAAACAATCCCAAATTATTCGCAGGTTTAAAACAAAATTGGTAAATAGAGGCGTCAGTTACACTGTAGTGTAGAATTTCAAGTATCTGATAGCCACAGCCTCTACCCTATCAACGTTGGCTTTGTGCTGGCAGTGGATATCTTTCCATATCTACAAAATGTCGATTTACGAATCACATTTACGTATAAGATAAAGTTGAAAAGGCTACTCCAATTCCGTAAATTAAAACAGCCAATAGAAATATCAGGTATTCGCCATCTTGTTTCTGTGACCTTGGTAGACTGATGAAAAAGAGAGCATTACCGAAAACTAACACTGGCAAATGTCCTACGTCGTCTCATGGAGGATCTGTTTTCCTGTCACACGGATATAGGGGCTTAAAAACGAGTACTAGAACTTCATAAGGGAACAGATATGGTCTCCCTTGATACGTATTTTTTTTACGTGTAAGATAAAGTTGAAAAGGCTACTTCAATTCCGTACTGTAACAGATATGGTCTCTTTTGATGCTAGTCAAAATGCGATGTAATGTTTGCTCTTGGTGATTTTCTCCAATCTGTCCTTTTTTACGTGTCCCTGTTGTTTCCTAGCGCAACTCCAAGGCCTCAAACGTACATAATAGTTCATGTGCGACTTTAGACCGGAAGTGAGCAATGTATCATGCTTTTCTGCCCTGAAAACGTAATGCTGTTTATACTATACTATTACTATTTATCAAAACTTAGCCCACTGTTTCCCTGACGATTTTATCCTCGAATTTCTTGCATTTCGAATAACTTAAAATATTTGCTTGAAATAGGTGCACATGTGAGTGGTTTCGACTATATGACTAATTAATAGCAAGTAATCCGTATATCGGTAGCTAAATCTGCCAGTCGTTAAATTATAATCAAATAAGGAAAGTACCTTAAGGCTGGTGCTTTTTAAGAAAGAAAAAGAAGTAAACTTACAGTGAACATCAACCTTTGAAATGCTGGAATCTCGCGTGGCCACCAGATTGTTAACTTGACACTGATAGTTCCCAGCATCTATCCTATTGATGGTTGGAATAGTTAATACATCACTATTTTGTACTAAGACAACACTGTTCCTTAACCAGTTGTATATTGCCGGTGGATAGGCCTCCGTTGTACAGGTCAATGTCATTGTGTTTCCTTCCACTATCTCATAGATCTGAGATGCATTCACAATTGGCACATCGATATCTGAAGAAAGTTATAGATCACATGATCACATAATGAGTTATATTTTGCTCTTAATTTTGCAAACGAGAAGGAGGAATATAACGCCTTACTCTTCCTTAGCGTTCTAGGTGAAAAAGGCAACCCTGTTTTCTCACTAACATCCACTGAAAGGCCTCCACTACGGGATACTACACAGGCAACGGCACTATCCAGGCTGGGACTCATTTCCCCCTTAAAGACATGAGAGTAATCTCATCGATTTACAGCGCTGAAACTCCTTAAAAGATGAGATCTTCATTAGCTAGTTTAGCAAATTAAAGTACATAGTTCCTGAAAACAAACGGTCCCACCTGCGTGGTGAGAAATACTAAGAGGATTCTTTTGGTGTAATAAAACAAAGGGAGCCTTCGTTTTCGGCTTTTCGCTCTGGGAGCTATACCGTATTTCCTCTAATTATAGATCCCTTCTAATTATAGACCCCCTCCAATTATAGACCCCTTTTCGAATCATGTCAAGCAATTTTAGACCCCCTCTAATTATAGACCCCCTCTAATTAAAGACCTCCCTTTTGGTGCCTTCAATTAATTACAGACCCCTTCCATATCTATATGAACACGGCAGATATGGATTTGGTCTTCTTGGGACAGTCTCTCCACGAAAATCATTGTTGAGTCATTCAAGTTCTGTGAACTCACTTTACCCGTTGACGGCTCTGATAATGACAAAATACATTGTGTTAAGGAAAATCAACAGTGCGAAAAAGGTGTGCAACGCCTCAAGGAGCAACTCGGCACTCTGAAAGAGCCTTTTCATGGAATCCATTTGTAACACCAGAAACGGACCGCGATATGTGTGCCACTGACCATTTACGTATTGACAATGATTCGGATTCACATATCAACGTCTGTTGAATTTCCACTGAATTTAATTTACGCAAACGGTTTTTCGTTTTGACTGCAATTCAGTTATGAAAAGGTATTGGTGTAAACTATAAATGTAATGATGAAAAGTATACATGTACTTTCGCAGTTTTTCTTGAAACTCTATATGCTCTTTTTCTTCCAAAACTTTCTTCTGGAAAGTAAAGACCCCCTCTAATTATAGACCCCCTTTAGTTGCCCTCAATTAATTATAGACGGGTCTATAATTAGAGGAAATACGGTATTCATTAAAATAAAAAAGTCGCTGCTCTGTCAACTAAATTATTTGCTTGGAGCTTTCGCGTTTCTTAATAAGACGAAAGATAGAAAGCCTGCCACTCGCGTATGTGATATATTCAAGGAAGCGTTTAAAACCTCTCCCCTACAAAAGGCTTTTCGCATACACTTTCCTCCTTCAGGTCAGATGATTACCCTGATTAGTTGTTGGCGAGAACCTTTAGCAAAATAAATCTTTAACTTAACCCAATATTCATAATGGAAAGTTACGTAACGTGCTAGTATTAGGCTGCAGAAGAGACGGAGGTTATATATTTTGTCACAGGGTATGATTACAAGTCAAAAGTCACAAATCAAAGATCACAGCCGTACAAATAGTTATCAGTTACAAATTTGTGCACACGGGCTTACATTACTATTCCATCAAGCAGGCAACGGGTCAATCAAAGTTGGTAAAGAAATATATCATGTTTAGCACGAGCAGCATCAATTTGGGACATTGGCAACTGAACAAAATATTTAAAACTTTTTACTACTCACATTGAATTGTTACGATGGTTGATAAAGAGCACTCTGAACCAAACTCATTTAAAATACAGCATTCATACGATCCGGAAACGTTCCGTAAAACATTGGGAAATACTATGCTTTCTGTAGTATGTGCCGCAAGTACTACACCGTCCTTTTGCCAAGAAATTGTTGGATCAGGAGAGGCAGTTATATTGCATGTTAATTGCAGCCTATCACCTTCATTTACAGTAGCACTGGGATATGACTCGATGACTGGCTTGTCAAGATCTAGGAAGAAAAGAAAACAAAAAAGTTTCGTCTCAAAAATAAATTATTTGAGGAATAAAAAGCGCGTCTAAGTTTTCTTAAGCAAGAGCTTTCCCAATCAAGAAATACATTTTCTTTCAGCATATAGAGGACATTTTGCCGTTGATTAAATAAAGTGAAAACTCAGGGCGTTGATCTGAAACTTTTGTGTTACACATAAAATCTTAAAAACGTCGCCACAGTCGTATCTAGCTGAAGATAGCTTACAAAAAGCTTGTGTTTGAGAGCAGGTTACAATAGTCATGTATCTCACTCAATATAAAATGGTCATTCCTTTCTGTACAACTTACATCGGCTATGTTAACACAAATAGTTTATAATAAGAAAAGATAATTAATATCAACGTTTTGCCAAATAACTTATGATTACCGTGTTCTTTGTTTCTGCTTGATGATACAATTTCATTATATATCCTTTTTGTTAAATAGTTTCAAAAATATTGTACAAAATAGCGATAAATTTATGTACTAATGCACTGATATAATTAGTACAATCTAGTTCAGTCCTCTGCTTTTGCTTAAATACTGATGTTTGGTATACTGTTTTTCACGATCAAAAATAAGAGGAGGGAAAGGATGTATTTTATTATTGCAGTATAAGACTGATTCAAGTTACCAGCGCCTCATTTTATATGCACTATATGAACTTTCTTCAAACGTTCTTTCTTCAAACTGTTGTGCGGTGATGAAAACTCCCATTCACCGGCTCCACGGGTTGCAGATAGGGGATGGCCTCTAGATATAGAAGTTATCTGTGAATACTCCATAAGCAGTGCCGGACAAAAATACCGGGTTTCCCTTTGGTAAGGTATAGTATCCGGACGTCACCTCGCTGGAAGTCACCTCGCCGGGGTTACGGTGAAGACATTGGCAGCAGGATGTTGGAATTTGAAAACAGGCAGGCCTAGACACAATTATTTATTGGATGGTTTGAAACTGGTGTTTTGCTGATGATTTGTATTAGACAGACAATGAAAAGGACTCATAATCATCCGCTTTAGTAGGATACTGCGGTGACTATTAGGATTTGCGTCCGCTAACATAGAAAAAATACTAGTAATAGTATGGTAGCAACTGAAAGACAGGAAGTAAGTCAAAAGTTCTTAAAACTGACTTTAAAGAAAGTCCTGAAAGGAATGGATCTTCAGCAAAATTCTTAGCTGCCATCCGTCGAGCAGAGACACTGTTGTTATTTTCCTCTGTAAGGTAGGCAAATGTCATGGTAACTTCCCTCGAACATAATTATCAGCATGCACTGCAGTTCATGCGGACCACAGAAGCAACCTCGATAAAACGATATGTACTGAGACATTTGTACACCTTTATATTGGCAGAAATTCTATTTAGAATGTGTGTATGATGGTGAGGTCTGTTACATACTCTCGGAACTTCCGCAAACATAATTTCTGATAATGTCTGAAGAGAAACACGGCAACTGTAGAAGATCACAAAAGAAATTTTTCTAATCAAAAACTTTTTCGATCAGTAATCGAAATAAAGCTATCGAGAAAAGTACTTAACACGTATTTTAAGCATAAGGTCATAGTCTATAACATTGCAACTTGTGAAAGTTATGAACATTTTGGAACAGAAACTCTTTAGTTAAATAAATAACAAAAAGATTTTAAAGCTTCTAGCGATGTAAAAGCTAAAGTAAGGGGATGGAAATGGCATGGCATGTCATTCTGGATGTTTGTCATTTTCTTATCAATTTAACAGTTTAGTTTTCGACCACGGCACTTTATTTTGGACCTAGGATATTGCAAATGTAAACGCTTGATGTCATTTCACATTAAGTTTACATAAAAAATGACATATTTCTGAAATAATTAAAAACGATCTAGGTCTGTTCTTATTAAAAAAAAACATGTATTTGTACAACATATTTATCTCTTAAGCCTCAATAAATGTTTGATCAAATTCTACTGCGATGGAAGCTTTAGTCTCATCTACCAAGTGTAATCTTTGGCATTAATAACAATCTTTACTTGCTAAATAGCTATGGTAAATCTAATTATTACTTTCTGTAAAAATAATAGTTTTTGCCAATGCCAACTTACATGTCACGTTCATCATAAGAGATTCTGAGTTTCTCAAAAACATGTTCGATCAAACTGTACTGTGATGGAAGCTTTAGTCTCATCTACCAAGTAGGATCCTGGGCATTAATAACAATCTTTACTTGCTAAATAGCTATGGTAAATCTAATTATTACTTTCTGTAAAAATAATAGTTTTTGCCAATGCCAACTTACATGTCACGTTCATCATAAGAGATTCTGAGTTTCTCAAAAAAATGTTCGATCAAACTGTACTGTGATGGAAGCTTTAGTCTCCTCTACCAAGTGGGATCTTGGGCATTAAGAGCAATCTTTACTTGCTCAATAGCTATGGTAAATCTAATTATTACTTTCTGTAAAATTAATAGTTTTTGCCAATGCCAACTTACATGTCACGTTTATCATAAGAGATTCTGAGTTTCTCAAAAATGTTCCAGCGCTATCAGTGGTTGAGCACCAATACGTCCCATGTTGCGCACGTTTGATAGAGGTCGTGTTGATGACGTATTCTGACGAAGGAGTGAATTGTCTTCCATCTTTGTACATACGTCTGTATATAATGTCAAAGAAAGACCCAAACCTGCACCAAATCTGTACAAAAGTGCCCTCCTTGATCAGCATCGGCAAAGGCACCGGTTTCACTATTTGGAGGTAGGGGTTATCCATATCTGAAGTAAAAAGAATATCCAAAAAAGTCAATGTACGGTCACAAGCAAAATAATGCGATTACGTGAAGGACGCGACAGGCACTAAAATAGAAAAGTTTCTGTTTGCCTCAGTGATAAATATTTTTAACAGAAATATATTTAAAATAACCATGATTATAACTATTATATCTATTGAAGATGAAAATAACTTTAAAAGTTATAAACGTATCCTATGTGACAGTTCTCTTTTTACTTTTCGGTGCTATGGGCTAGATGGAGTTTTTCTAAATAAAAAAGGATCAATCCATAATAGATAAAAAAGGATACAAGCATCTGGAGCTCCTTGTTTCCCGAAAAGAGTCTATGATTGGTTCAATTTACGCAGTTTATGTTACTATCCTGTAGCTTTCTCGCAAAAAACACAAGCGTATAAGAACGATACCTGGTTACTTGGTACAGTAGCTTCATCACGCCTTGAAGGATCAGAAATAAAAACAGCATGTGGTACTCGAAATCGGATGATACCCACTGTTTTAGGGGAACCTTTTAATTTCTGGACAGTGAGTGCCAAATCAATAAAAGAGGAATCCGTTCTTGTGGTCATTGCTTTCGCCGCAAGAACGAACTCTTGACCGACGTTGTTATTATGGCAACTCTGACATGGCAGTATACCAATCGGTCGGCATGATGATGAATGCCAGAAGTACAAATCTTTATAAGGCCATCAAAGGCTTGGTTTTGTCAAAGAGGTCATTCCACTATATGTAAGAATTTGATATACAATCTTCGTGGCTCAGCAAATAGCCCGGAACGCTCACTTCAAGAGAATCCCCTTACGTATAAGAAATATTATATGCGAATCCCTAAGCAAATTTTAACAAATAACATGCACATGTGCATGCTGCGTACTGTAAAGAGTTTGTTCAGGTGTCTCTCAACTATGAGAATAGCACTTCTATTGCTTCTCATGCTCCTACTTTGTAAGTAATGCCCTATATGGCCAAAGAAACCGTTCAAGGTTACGGAATCCTTAATTTATCATTTGCGCAACCATAACAGTTGCGTTGCACATATGTTGCCAACCACGGTAATAAGGGACTGTCAGGAAAGACGTGTGAAATTATCCAGTCACACGTAATGAAATTTCTCTTTAAGCATTTTCAGTCTCGAAGGTGTAATGTTGCTGGTCTTAATAAGAAAGCAACTCAATAAAATACTAATGGAGTGCGTTATACATAATCCTATACGTTCGTCTTCAATCTTCAATCTTACAATCCGACCGCGTACTCTATAATTCACAATGCATATCCACAATGCATTGCGTCTCTACTACAGAAGGGAAGAGAAAAAAGGCAACGGTGGAGGGGCTACACGAGAGAAAACGCCAAATGGTAAACGCGGGGAAACAGAAGACGTAAGTTTCGGTAACAAGGATAAATTGTGCACATGAAAATGTACCAGCCTAAGAGATGCTATATAGAAATATATTTGTAATTGTTACACAAGAGGGAGGAGTTTAGGTAGTGATCAAATAACATAACAAGACTTGAAAAGGAAAAAGGGGTTGTGAGCATTTAGAGCCGATCTGCGAGTTCATATTTATAGCGGTCTTTTTAGTATTTCTAAATGTAATATTCTGCGGTCCCGATAAACTAGTTAACATAATAAGCATGTTAATAGCTAATTAGAGGAAACAGAAATATACCAACTATTTGATTTGCATGCCTACGCACCAAAGTGACTTCAATTATACTTACATTGCACATCTACTCTGTGCTTAAGACTTGTTAATGATAACTGCCCATTAGTTGCAGTGCAGTAATAATATCCTGAAGCGTTTCTTTGTATGTTTGGGATAATAAGCTCGTAAGCTGTTGAAATGACAATACTGCTGGTGTCACTTTGTTGTTGAACATAAAACCATTGGTAAGCTATTGGAGTGGGCGCCCCATCAGCTTTGCAAATTATTCTCAGAGCCTCTCCTTCGCGCATAAAGTTTGAAAATCCTGTAAGTTGCGGGGTCCTCAAATCTGAAATAAAGTTTAAAAAGGGCACTCTTTATAATAGTAATTATTACTTACTTCCAATTTCAGACAAAGAAAGATTAAACCTATGTAGAGTTTCTCTCCAAAACAGAGATATACGTTAAGTGAGATTATTGTGGTATTTATTGGTTTTATACATTACCTCCTGCTGCAAAATACGATATAGTATCTTGGCATACGGTAGTTTTCGCAGCGCTGGTCAAAAGCTGGGATTTCAGCAAACAAAATTCAGTAGAGTTACCACTTCCTAATTATTGGAATATATCTACACCTCTGTGTAAGGTTGATGCTTATCTTGTACGTCTTACACGGCATTTGGGTACACTTATAAGCATTACGTCATAAACAAACTACGGAAAGACAGTGGAGTTCCCAGTCCTACGCAAGTGCCGCTAATATTGCCTACCTTTGGCAACTTTGCATAAGATTGGTAAATACCGCAGGACATGTCTGTAAATAGTGTTAGATTCACCAAAGATTCATAGAAAACAAAATTACTCATTTTACCAAATATCACTGATAAATCCATTTCTGCTACATAGACATCAGTCCAAGCACGAAGCTACTCAAATTTTCTTGAAATAATGAGGGAAGACTTTGGTGAACACTATCAGTTGGGCGTGACATGGACGATTTCGTATTTATTGTTAACATAAATCACCAGCAATGGTTTTACATGTACTTGAAATAGGCTACACATTGGAAAAGACAACCCAAGAACTTAAACTTCTACATTGGTTTTACGAAATAAGGTCAACACCGCAACTTGGTTTTGAGCTTGAATTTGGTACTGGAATTTATACATTTTCCACCCTAGCAAAGCTAATAACAACAGTCAAAGAATTTAAAGTAGGATGCAAGCCTTTAAATATGTAACTCCAGTGGTCAGAAATTTTTTGATATATTGTTTATTACACTTAACTGATATGCCTCCGTCCATTCTTAATGTCGTATGTTGTCCGTACTTTCCGTAAAAGCCCGTAAAACTCATTAAAATTGCAGTACTGGGTGCCGACATGATTGCCTCGTTTTGACTTTTGCCAACGGCATGTCACACAAAAGGAGAGCAAAACCAAAAGGGTCCTTGTCACAAAGCTCACAAATTTGTTAGACAATTCTGGACAAAACTTGTTGAGAATTTTGGATCTGTCCAGCAATACCCCTCCGATCATTTTCAAAACAGTCGTTTCAGATAGCTATGTTCCAGAGCCCCATAATACCCCAAGGGAACGGCCAGGTGCAACCAAATTACAGCAGTGAAAGCGTCTGTTCCGTGGCTACCATTGTGATGTATTTTTACTCTTTAACTCCAATTTCACTCGAATATTCTCAACAGTTTTGTCCAAGATTGTAGCAGCAAACATTCAACAACTCGAGTCACTAAGCGATTTAAGTCCATCCACTGTGCTGGGTCTCACAAAACCAAGACTTGTCATTTCTGACACTGTACGACGGAAATTGAGCCTTGCTTGAAGAGCAATGGAATCGCGTGAGCTTGGTACCATGGCCTCATACGGATGACCGCGACACGGAGACGTTTTGTGTCAATGTTGCCCATCACAAGGACGCATCAGGGGAAAACGATTTCAAGGAGCTTGGCATGATTGTTGTGAGCATGCTGGCTCTTCCATTCAGCAACGCATCTGTTGAGCGCACAGTTTCTCAGATGAATCTCTTAAAGACCAAGTTGTGCAATAAGATGCAGCAACCAATGTTGGAAGCACTTCTGCATGTGCGAGACTTCATGACACGAAGAAATATCTGCTGCAATGAGTTTGTGCGAACGAAAGATATGCTCAGCAAATTTAGTAACGAAAAGTACGCCAGCGCTGCAAATGTGCACGAACAGTTTGTGATTTTGTATAATAAACTAATTAATTTAAGGCCGATTTTGTGGACTTTTTATGATTTCTAGGATAGACATATTATGTCAAGTTATAAATTCCAGATATCATCTTTCAAACAGAATAGATGCCAATGTACTATACGTGATTCCTTCAATATCCTAAGAAATTTAAGAAAAACGAATTAATTAATTTATCATTCATTTCTGAAATTTATAAGCCCCCCGTTCCTTTGTAAGAACCTCGTTTATTAATTTCAAGAAATATTAAAAATGTAAATGATGTCTGAAGACACTTGAATTACTTCCCATGCAAAATTTGACCCTGAAATAGTTTCTAATAAGTCAGTCAGTACGATTTTTTTGTCTTAAAGTGTGTCACTTTGCTTAAATCTTTCCCGAAAATGAGACTGTAGTTCAGACCCCTCCGTTTATTTGGACACCTCGTTTATTAACTTCAGGCCGCAATGATGATCCCCTGTTTATTCGACACTCCAGAAGCGTTTTGTGGCCATTTGAGCACGATCTACGTTTGGGCGGATGTTTGGGCTGTTATATCTTTTTGGGCTGTTGTTGGGCTGGTTTTCAAGAAAATTTGTTCGGTTTAAAGGGAAAGTTGGAATTCAATCTAAAGCTAAAACTACAAAGAGGATGACCTCGAAGCAGACTGATGATCTTTTCGAGGAGTGTGAAGCCGTGGAAGAGATCATATTTTATTACGGCCAGTAATATTGTGGAGAAATAGCATCATTATGACTAGGTGACAAAGAATGTTTACACACTTTCTAAAAAGGCCATTGCAAATAGAATCAAAATGTTCATGTGGAAGAAGTCACATTATTTTAAAAATAAAGCATCGGAGATATGGTAATGAGAAAGAGAAAGGCTTTTACGATAGAATGACCAGAAGTACGTACAATATCGGAGCCAATTACAGACGAAATCAAACACGGTAGAGGTGCTTGACTCAGTAAAAAATGTTATGATTATTAAAAAAACTAAAACAAGAATTGCCTTGAAAGCTATAGGGCTTTCTTTTCACCGCCTGTGTTGAGGAAATTGGCCAAACAGACGCCGCAAGGGACTGTGTTACAAGCCGCAGATGAAAAAAAACAAACTGACAGTAGAAAATGGCTGGGAAACTCGCTTATTAGCACGCAATCACGCCTGGAGCCCGTACCAAGGAGTTCAATTACCAATAAGGTTGTAGCCCCCCCCTGACTTAAGCATCTGGAGAACCTTTGATACGGCAAAATCTCCCTATTGTGTTTACATTTTAGTCTCTTAGTATGAAGTTTGGTTGGAAATGAAGGCAATAGAGAAATAGGAATTCATATTCCTATTTCAATAAGTTTGCGTGAAAATTGGAAATTGCCTCAAAATCGAATAAAGAAATAGCGCCGAGAAGTATTGAATGGTATTCAAACTAGGTAAAAGAAGTGAGTGAAAGGGAAGCGGATTTCTAGCTGCAGTGAAGCAAATAAACCACTTGCGCAGTTGAAAAAGAGGAACCCCTTGCTTTTAGAGAAACGATAAATGTCACGACGGCCTGATAACAACCAATGCAATCAAGTTATTGCAGACTTTGACAGATTAAGGACTCGTTCATTTTTCTTACTTGTGAAGCACACAATATCCGAATATTAACAAGCGGCGTATAGTAATGTATAGTGATAGGAAGAAGAAGCCGAGGAAATTCCCTACCTTTGAACTGAAATCTTATACCCTAAATGTAAAAGGTCTAACGATGACCTTAGGAATAGAGGATTGCTTTTTACAGTTGCTGCGAAAAGAGACATTAATGAATTGGAGGTAAAAGAATATGTCAATATATGCGTAAAGTTTATTGGCAATTCTTATGTGGTTAAATTTGTAGAATGTATTAGCATAGTATTTCAATACTTGTTTATAGCTTTATGATGTGCTTATTTGGAACAGATTCTTGGTATCAGCGACTCAGTATCACAAATACTGATATATTGTAAGGTATATGTGAACCGTATCTTTATTACAACGACGAAATGCCGCAATCATGTCCGGCATTTTAAGAAATAATCACTTTCGGACAAAATTTTAGCAGATTCGTGTTTCTCAGTCTATTTTGTCTTTAAAACACCAGTTCCTGTGGAAAAAAGCCAAAGATACTCATTGTTTACCGTACCCGGGTGCTATTACCAAAGCGCAATTAAAAAGCAATGATATAGCATGCATGCTGACCTTTAGTGTGCACCCTGTGAGTGGTGGGAGGTGACCGAGGTCTTAAAACCTGGTTCGATATTGAAAAGAAAAGATCTGAGATCTCGACTCGCCTTACTTTTAATAGCTCTTCTACAATGTTCGAGAACCCTCTGCTGCCAAAAAAATTGTCCGCCAATTTACATGACGCCCTCTCCTTGTAACACTTAGTTAATGAAAAAATGTATAGTAAATAGAGTTCCGTACCAATTTTATGGTGGATTGAGTAAATTTGAGAATAGAGCAACTACTGTTGCGTCACTCATAGCGAGCGAACTAGAGGAGCCACTGGCAAAGATAAAAACTGTCGCGGATTAATGAGTTCTTGGTCGAAAGTAAACGATTTTGCTTCAATTTCTTAAAATCGAAACTGTGTTTTTGCTGTTTATTGATATTCAGAGTTATAACTTGCTACTGGTTCAAAATTTGAAAAGCAAAATTTGAGTAAAAAGTTCGTACCTGCTAAGTATTTTGTCCGACGATGATCACAGCGATCTTATTGAATGAAGAAGTAAAACTGTTCGCGAAGATTATTAAACATATGAGAGGATTGAAACATAGCGTTAAAAGTAACACGTATATTAGAGACACGTGTGACTCTTGTTATTAAAAGTGATGTGAACGTTAACAGATTCGGCTTCTTTGTTTTGATGAAAGCAGCTTCGAGAGCGGCAAGGTGAAAAGGAGAATGGACTGCTGCTAATGATCTGAACAAAACCTGTTGGTAACAGTCGACAACATGTGTCGTTTCAAGCAAATGTTGGTATATTGCTTAGGCTCTCTTAGGAACTAATAAATCAGTTTTACCTGCACGACTAAGCAAAATTTCGGAAACAGTAATATTCGTGGTAATGAAATCCGTTACATGTTGTGGTGTTCTGTCCTCTTAACCCCTTGTCTTTGGACGTACATACTCACTCGAACATCAGCTTATGAATTTGTTAACTACTCTAAAGTACCACTTTACAGACAGTAATTAAGGGCAGGGGCTTGGAAAGAATTTGAAATCAGCATGTCAGGCCATACATGTATAAATTTTGTTCTTTATTCTCATTGCTGACAGTCAGGAACTTTATCTTACACGTAAAAGCTCATATTTGAATTGACTAAGTCGCAGTTTAAGTCAACGAGATAGACATTATGTCTTGTGATTTGTCTTGCACGTTATTGTATGTAAAAATGAGAGCAAGCTAAATTCATTACGTTTTTGGAGAAAATGCTCATATTCCTTTTCGCTTTGAAAACGGGAAAGGTATCGTCAACATCCCGAAAGTAAACAAAGTAACAATTATTTTCGATGAGCCAAAATGTTTATTACAAGTCCAAGAGGAAAGCACAAAGCAACTCCTGCAAACTGTCTCAACAGTGTGTCATTAAACATGAATTCATCATACGAAATAGCGGCGTTCATCAGTCCTATCGACACGTCCTTTGGAATTGTCCGGGTTTGAACTAGCGAGCTATACAACGTGTTAGTACAGATTCTGATAGTTTTAGACAAAGGAGAGTTTTCCAAAAGGCTAGTAATGTCTGGTGAGGACAAACGATTGTTTTGGGTCAATCTTGAGGTTTTGAATTGTTTTCGAAAATGTAAACGAATCGTGGATGCAGTTGAAACATACTTGTGTACAGATTCAGATTTCAGAAAACCACGTAGCCAACTCGTGTTGTAAGGAGCCAATCATATTCAAAATAGAGCGATTTATTATGCCTTCCTTATTTGTTTTAAAAACCCATACACGGCAGGTCGTTACGAGCCAACTGTTCTAATCCGATCGTAAGGTTCGCATAGTAGAAATTGTTGTCACCAGGTCTATTAAGCTTTTCTGCGATTTTCCCAAATCATTTCAAAATATCTCTCTTATTTTGGCTTGTTTCTGGAACACCGTGAAGTTCCTAAAGTGTGCGAGGAAGTTTGTTGTTGGTCTCCCTCCTTTTCCTCTACAAATTTAGAAAAAACGTTCTTCTAAAGTGGTATCTTTATTAAGACCATGTCTAGAGAGCTGAAGCAAAAATTTTGTAGCAAAACCGTGGAACAACTTACCATCCTTATTGTGTAAGTTATACCATGTTTATTAAGTATTCCAAAAGGTTGTTGAACCATGTAAATAGATAAATGGAATGGCATATTTCAGATTGACTGCAGCAGAGACAACCATTTGTCGTGATACAGTTATACAGTTTTCTTTTGGCCTCTTCGTAGTTATCCGGTTCACATGTTTGGTAACAGTTGAAAGCGACCTTTCTTTTATTTAGGGACCGTAGGGAAGAAACAAGCCTTGGCGACCAAGTCGCAAAATTTGAATAAAGTGGTGAAGTTTGACACTTCGTCGAACAGCAGTAAAGAGAAGGAGGATTTAGAAGATACAAAGTCCGAGAAGAAGAAGTTCAACATATCAGTAAAGTTGGAAAGTGCATCAATAGCAGTAGGAGGTGACGAAAGCGTAACCCTAGATCCTACTGACTTACGAAGCAAAGGAACAAAGAGAAGGGAGTCAAGCGATGACAGTAAAATTGAGAAAGAGGTATTTATACGCAGTTTCTTGCTCTGATATCACTTTTGGAGTCCTTTCATGTAGTTGCTATAAGACCATGCAACTTACCGCTTTGAGCGGGCATATACAACAGAGTTAGTAGTATATAATCTCTTCTGCTTTTTCTTTATTTAGTATGACTGACCCTTATTGTGACGTCGATTGACAGGAAACCGCCCTTGGCCTTCGATGTATATAGGTGTTATTCTTTAACTCCACATCCGTTTTGCTGGTGCATCTTCCTTCACCATCCCTCTTGTAACGTCAACTACTCAAACGTCTTGTGGACAGTGACCTTTTATTGTGCTTCGCTTTCTTAACCGCCACAAGAGCTGATTTGGGGCTCAATACATGCCTTTACCCATATTAATGCCCTCCTCTTCAAATTTTAACAATCCTTGTAGCCAGTTTCTTTGCTCTTAACCCGGTATTCTGTACTATACGTTCTCTTAGGCCCCCAGTGCTCTCATCTGGTCAGAATTGCCCTCACATCTGTACACTATGAGGTCACCCGTATACAGCAGAGAAGTCATCGCTTTTAAATACTCGTGGTTTTTTCATCTTTGTTAAACTGTTTTAAAGAACTGCTGACATCCATCTCTGTATCATCAGAGATAATTGTTCGAAATAAGTGAATGCCAGTACTTCATCCCTTACCATCAATCGCGCTCAGCGTCTGTTTGAGCCTAGTACCACCTGATTCTTAGTCTCTTTCGTCGCTTTCGTTCTTTTACCACGGATTTTCGTTTTAACTGCTCCGCACGTACACCTTGGATGTTTCCTTTTGAACTAGGTGCTCATCCTTCTCCTGACAGCACTTTTTTGTCTCTCCCAGGTCATTTATTTGAGTTGCTTCCTCTACGAACTGCTATCTACCTGAACTTCCCCGCGTGCTCATGAGGCTTGTAGTTACACGTGTTGTGAACAAGGAAGGGAGAACGCTTTTTTGAGTAGTACAGAATGAAGTTTTTATATTTTTTACTGGATGATTGTTTAAAGGTACGAAAAACAATACAACGAGCTGCACAAAATACTGAGTAATCATCTCGATCATTAGATTACGTTATATTAGCTGTTAACTCAGTTTGTAGTAGGGGGTGATCTATTTATGCAAACGAAATGTACATATATCAGCATAATGAAGCCATGGTGCTTTCGTTGATATTTAGATAGATAATGACCAGTGCGAGCAAAATAGCAATAGTTGTGTATGACATCAGCATTATATATTGAGTGAACGTCGTAAGGCATCATTGAAGCACTGTTTCAGAATCTGTTTCATTGGCAGACAACAGACGTTACCTCTACGAACTGCTATCTACCTGAACTTCCCCGCGTGCTCATGAGGCTTGTAGTTACACGTGTTGTGAACAAGGAAGGGAGAACGCTTTTTTGAGTAGTACAGAATGAAGTTTTTATATTTTTTACTGGATGATTGTTTAAAGGTACGAAAAACAATACAACGAGCTGCACAAAATACTGAGTAATCATCTCGATCATTAGATTACGTTATATTAGCTGTTAACTCAGTTTGTAGTAGGGGGTGATCTATTTATGCAAACGAAATGTACATATATCAGCATAATGAAGCCATGGTGCTTTCGTTGATATTTAGATAGATAATGACCAGTGCGAGCAAAATAGCAATAGTTGTGTATGACATCAGCATTATATATTGAGTGAACGTCGTAAGGCATCATTGAAGCACTGTTTCAGAATCTGTTTCATTGGCAGACAACAGACGTTACTCACGTGAACCCGCTAGTTGTATTTTTTGCATATATGACCATTAACACAGACGTTTTTATGCATTACCTATACTATGTGCATCTGTACTCATTGCACATTTTTCTGAAGGTTAAGAAGTTTAAGCAATCAGGGAGCGGCATTCAAGGGCTGCCAACAAAGAGGACCTTGTCTAAGGAATCAGAGATAGGGCAGAGCGATAAGGGGAAACTGGCGTCATTAGATTTGGGGAAATTGTTGAAGGAGAAGGAGAACACTGTGCAGGTCAATAGAATAAAGAAAGAACAAAAAGAAGGTAACACGGCAGTGAGAAGACATTCGCAGGAATCTCCCCCTGCTCAATTGAAAAGCAACAGGTCAGATGACATCAAGGATACGAGGAAGGAGAAAACAAAGGCGAACCATAAAGTGACGATGGAAAGTCCAACCCTAGATGGCACTTTTACGTATGAGAAAGTCAAAGATCTCAAGCTAAAACGTCAGCGAAGCCTTGAGGCATTGCCCGATCGACCGGAGCAAAAGAAGGTAAAGGAAGGCAAAAATGACACAAAACCGTCCCATGTAACAGAAAAGAAACACGATGACGAGGAGTTTCCAAGAAGGAGGAAAACACCAGAACAGAGGTTTAGGATCCCGAAAAAGGCAAGGCGCATTATGCTTAATCTTATTCTCAAGAGCTAAAATGTTTGGCTCTTTATTCAGTTTTATTGCAAGTCCTTTAGTATTACGATCAATATCGTTATTTTGTTTATCTCGCAGCCCAATTTTTGCTTAGGGTTCTGTGTGGGTGCCATTCGTAAATGCGAGCTTGGTCACTCATTTGGCAAGTGTTACTATTGCCACGTATTTCAAAGAGCAAGCACCTGGGGTTTCTAAAAGGAGGAGTGTTTTTTTTCGGTTTAGTAGTTGCCATGTTTGTTTATTTTGGACTTATTTTACTTAATTTACATAGAGGAATCTTCGTATAGGCAGGTACTGTACCATGCGTAGAACAGGAACGGATGCAGGCTTCTGACAGATACTTCTTTTTATCGATGCCGCTGATATCCTAATCTCAAGCAATGCGAAGACAGGTTACACACTAATTTACGTTTGGTTATTATACAAGTATCTCATGGAAGTCCCTTTTAATAGCCGAAGACACTTTGTTATTGCTTGAGCCTGAAAGAAAAGGGGCTTTAAAGAAGAGAAATCTTATCTCATATTTGAAGTTGCATATAATGTACTGTTCTTACGGCTATTGTATTTGCTGACATTGATAGACCGTTACTTGTTTCTCACAGGTCAGAACTACACCAACACCCAAAACCTTTAATCCCGTCTCAAATGTGCGCTCCTGTATCGGACAAGGCTGTCAGAAACAAGCTCTGAAAAATGCCATTTACTGCAGCTCAAAATGCATAATCAGGTACTGCCCGTAACCTTTATTTCGCCTGGTATCAATTATTATTTTCATATATTCATCGTTTTCGCTTTAGTATCCAATCTACTTATGATGGAATTAGTATTTGTGGCTATTGTAGTAAGTTGACTAGAGTTTAAGTATCCAAACTTGTCGATACATCATATGTTGTAATTAAGCTCCGTCTTATGTTTTTCGACATTTTTTTTCCCGCAAAGGTATACTGACCATTGTTTGTCGCTACTTGAAGAAGAAAGACAACGGAAATTTGGAGCAGCTCTGGCAGAGGTTAGTTTGGTTTGGTGATGTCTAGATTTGAATAGCAAACAGCTTTTGAGTTTTGTGGACAAATACTGTAGTATAATTCAACGGGGGGAGGTTAGACTGAAACGTAACCTATAAGTAGCCGCTTATGAGCTGTTAGCTCTTCCTTCAGTAAACGAAACAAACTTCTTTAAATACTGCTCTGACAATGTACACGACTGTGCTGTGTATTACTTACCATCATTTTAAGATCATGTCAATGTAAGGTTTTTAAGCCTGTGTCACCATCAGAATGATACTTGTTATATTAATTAAAGCATATCGCACGAAGGTGGTTTAGTGGTGCCCCTACTCCCTTACCTATTTATTATTGGCGGGTTGGGCTAATTTTCCGGTCTCCTTTAAGACTATTTAGGAACGTGAGTGTTAATTTTGGAACAATTTTGTGTTATTTGTAAGGTTTAAGTGGTTTACAACTGCCAAGACCTTCACTTAGTGATGCGTTAAGTATTTCTTTATATTAACTTTACTTGTGCCCTAGACGAGGCTGAATACGTTTTGACTTTATTCACATGTACTGACTCTTCTTATTTATATTGCTTTATTGACTTTCCTGCTGATCAACTGCTTCTACACTTCTTAGGCAAACAAAATAGCATCAGATCCTGGTAAAGTTTTAGACGACTCCCCTGGTGACGATAACTTAGCTTCTCATAAAATCCAAGCGAACGATCGAATTGCAGTGGTAGAAAAGTCTTCTGGTAGATTGTTGGCAGGTGTTATGGCACCAACCAAAGAGAAACTAATATCATGGCTTGAGGAGCATCCTACATATGAAGTACTCACAACAGGTATTTATTTCGAAATTGTATTTACTATTTATTTTAACAGGACTGGGATGCTCTGCAAAGTTAAGGTAGAGTGCTGGTGTAGGCTGATTGGCAGTTTATAACTTATGGATCAAGAAAATCTCAGATTGGTCACCCGGTCGATATACTGTCTGAGGACGAAGACCCGAGGGCTTGTATTCCTTAGCAGTTTGTTTCGTTTCATATTCTACTTTTGCTTGTGATAAGACCCTTTGCAGAGGACTTTAAAAAATTGACATAATTATGACAAGTTCAAGTTGATATTGATATGATATATTGATACCGATAGCGCCTTTACTGACAACGGGTATACTTTATCACTGAGTCGTTTCCGATCAGCTGGCTGTAGAGTAATCATGAAAATCAGAAAACTGCAGTTGGTACTTAGATTTGATTCTCATGAAGCTCTGGCGTAAAGGCTTCGCGTTGAGTTTGGTAGACGTTCGCTGTAATTCAATGTGCGCGTGTCCAATTTTCACCCGTTAGCAATTTCTTTGACTTCGCTTTGTATTTCAATGCTGCTCATATAATATTGTCAATCTACTCCAACTTTCGTCTTTCTTGCCGCTCCAACCTTCATTCTTACCTGTGGCTGTATTAAGTCGCCACTTTGGCGTTTCCTCTCTGGCGTGCTGCATCCCCACGTTTGCCTTTACATAATGGTTAGGAAGTCTTTACCTTTCAACTGCCTCTCAATACCAAAAATCAAAACTACGCCTTGGTCATATTTTCTCCTGCTTTCTTTAAGCTCCAAATTTTGCAGCTAATAACAACGTTCGTTCACAGTACGCTTTTCTAGCTTCATTATACCCGGTTAAGATCTCCGCACTCCAGTCACGTTTGCTAGATGCGTCCCGAAAAAAGAAAGCAGTTGTATTAGTGACATTTTGATTCATCAGCACCAGAATCTGAATGTGCTGTCGTATGTTACGTCGTTCCCCCCTAAATAAAAGCTGTGGTGTTATGTCTCGAGTTGTAAATATTGCTGTTTTTCAGGTAAAACCAGTGCTGCACCTAAAAAAGAAAAGAAGGATCAAGACGACATCGTAAGAAGCAATGTGAAAAGGTCATTAAAGGAAACTCTATTATCAAGGTTAGTCACATATAAGGAAGTGATTACGAGACACGTGTTTCTTACGTGTTTGCCTAAAACCATCGCATAGACTTTGAAGTTTCTGGAAGCCGAGGTCCATGCACCCGTACGGGCAATTAATGTGATGTATTTGACGTACATGACTGGAATTTCGGACTAAACAAAATGTTATCCACGTTAAAGTATCACAAGACGCACTGCTTGCTGAAACAACTATCTAATACCCTGTTGCTGTACAGTTAGGATGACTTTCGTTCTGTTTTACATTTTATGTAGCTTATGTACAGTTTGATTAAATTGGGCATGACTTTCCATGTGTTCCCTGTCCACCTCTTAAGCTGACGTCCAACCGAAATATACGTAATTTTTTGCTGCTGCCATATCCTTCCTCTTATATGAAGTTTCTTCGTGAACAGCACCCCCCACATGCGCAATTTTGGGCTAAACTCTTGGGAGTGTCAAAGGTCAAGAAGCCCCCATAATAAGATTCAATTTCAACGTCTTGATTTGATTCCTGATCGTTATCAATGCAACTGTCTTGGGTCGCATAATGAAAATTGCGTTACCACATTGCTATATGGGGTTGAATGGTAATAGTGAGGTTGTACAGGTGTAGGCAAATGGTCCTCATTATTACGCAATATTCTTTGATAAGATCTAACCTCTTTGTAAAGATAAAGTCAAGCGTTCTTTGAATCTCTCTTTTATTAAAAGGTAAATATTTTTCTCGTGAAATAAAGTTAAATAAAACTCTCGAGAAGGTATAACACAGGCAGATGTCCAGCTTGCCGCTTTCCGTTAAATGTCAAGTAAGCAGTCCAATACAGACTCAAACATGGTAGCTACAAACTCGTGCAAACCTGGAATATTGCACGTTTTCACAAAATTCATGAAAAGTCTCAAGGAATATTAACAAAATGAGATAAACCAAGGGAAAATGTGGAAAACCGCAGCAGTTTCATGGCACTGAACCATTTAATTGAAAAGATCGACATTATTTTGATGAAATATATTGTAATTTCATAACGTAATACGCATTTTGTTTATTATCTTGGTGTCGGCTGATTTCCGTCATGCATGACGAGGCTCATGTTGGAAATCGTACATCAAGTTGAAGGGGCATATGACCTTTTTCAGTTGTAGAAGTCATGGAAATTCAGGCCAACCACATTTTGGAGTCACAGCTACCCAGTTATCAACATCTCATATGTTCTTTGGCCGAGTCTTCGGCTAGTGGCACGAATTGAAATAACAATTCCCTGCTGCCCGTCGTTGCCAACAAATACAAATACCCATTAGAAACAGATCCCTGTTATGTATCCTGCTTCAAACGCACTGGAATTTGTTTATATATGATCATTATCACCACCACCACCACCACCGTTATTATCATTGTCATCTTCATCTTCATCTTCATCTTCATCTTCATCTTCATCTTCATCTTCATCTTCATCTTCATCTTCATCTTCATCTTTATCTTCATCACCATCTTCATCGTCGTCGTCGTCGTCGTCGTCATCGTCATCGTCATCGTCATCGTCATCGTCAGCCGCTCAGGTCATTACAGGCCGATGGCCTTTACAAACTCGTCCATTGTCCTCTGTTTTGCTCTTTCCTGGACCATGTAACTCCTGTGTTTTCTGGAACTTTTCACTTCATCTTCTTGGCTTTCCTTTTTTCCTCTTTTGTGTCATTCGTGCCCATTTTGTAATTCTTCTTGCCCATCTTTATGTGCCCATTCTTTGCGATATTATCAGCCTATTCCCACACGATTTACTTTTTTATCAATCTTCTTATTTTCAATCTTAATTCTTCACATCTCTACTTATCTTTGAGTGTTATGCCTAACAGTGCAATCTCCATGCTACTTAATACCGCACCGAGATTTTCTTCCAGTCTCTTCGTGAGCTCCCATGTTTATGCTCCGTAAGTCATTGCAGGGAGTATGATGCTGTTCATTATATTTTTCTTTAAACATAATGGGATTTTCTTGTCTTTCGGTAAAGTATTATACTGACTAACCTTTGCCAACCTGCTGTGATC
The DNA here is from genome assembly GCA_010016025.2 of Alatinidae sp. Z8VKAUB7J3. NCBI lineage: Eukaryota > Metazoa > Cnidaria > Cubozoa > Carybdeida > Alatinidae > Alatinidae sp. Z8VKAUB7J3. The sequence continues at coordinate 10,292,636 of JAAAKM020000498.1, forward strand.
TTCCGATCATTATTTTTTCAAGTTCATTGTTTGATCTCAGCAGCTGCCCTAGATAGATATATTGTAGGCTTATATATATTTATTTTATATTTATTATGTAAAATTCCGTTGCCTCGGCTATCGGATGTTACGGATGTGTTAATGCATAGATTCAACCATACAGTGGAACCCAATACATGATAACGCAGACGGTTTATTATGAAAACATACTGATTTTTTTACACATTATTCCCCTATGATCTGAGGGACGGATCTCTTGCGGTTCATCCGCCCGCTACTTTAGTAGTGATTTTCCTTGTAAGTGTTTGTATGTTAGCGCTCAAGCCAAACAGAAGCGCAACGGTATGACAACTGAATGGTGTCATATGAAGTGTGGCTCGCTCAGTTTTGTCACGTTGAAAGAACTTTAAGGTTTTGCGATGAAGTACACATTGCTGCAGCAATGTCGTAGTGGTCATCACTTGCGCAGCGTTCATACCAAGTGTGAAAATGGGTTTTACAGACTTCATATTCCAGTAGCTTAATCGCAATATCGATGTTAGTTTTCTTCATTCTTTTCCCTCTCTCCAGATGTCGAGAGGTAGATTTGACAGTTGATGCAGAGGAAGTGGCAAAGCTGGCGCAGATTATCGAACAGGAGATGTTTGGGCACTTCTCAGATACTGGACAGAAATACAAAACAAAATACCGAAGTTTGATTTTCAATCTCAAAGACCATAAAAACAGGGTGAGGAAAATCTGTTTATGTAATAACTCACTGACCCGTACTCTTCGTACTTCCGCGTACCCGCATCTGCGTAAGAGATTTTATTTGCGGACTTCGTTGCGGAGTCAAGCAGAGCTTAAAATGCATTTGTCTGCCATAAATGGAATTTTAAGAGTTTGATTGCTAATATCATGTGTATGAATGAGATTTTAAAATTCATTTTGTTGGTTGTGTTTTGGAAATCTTGGTTAAAGCAATAGAAATTGACGTTTAATGGATCCGATCTTTGATAGGTAACCGACCGCTTAATACTTTTTACGAACCCAAGGTTGCAGACCACTGTAATTAACGGTCGATTTCCGGATCCTTATGGATCCGATCTTTGATAGGTAACCGACCGCTTAATACTTTTTACGAACCCAAGGTTGCAGACCACTGTAATTAACGGTCGATTTCCGGATCCTTAAAGGTGGTGTTGTAGTAATAATTTGTTATTGTTGATCGAGATGTAGTTTAAATTAACAGAGTAAGCGTTTGATGCCGTAGAACATGTCTGAAGTATGAAAGAAAAACGAAATGCAATTATGCGTCATACTTAGACATAATGCAAGACCAATAATGTAACGACAGTTACCCTTTCTTCCTTTACCATTCATGTAAATCTGACTTTAAGGGTACTGCATGGAACCCCATTTGTAACTCTACTGTGCTTGTCAGCTTCAGTGAATCGTTTCTCCTTCTGTATACTCGTTTCACTATCAATCACGTTTTGAAGCCATCACTATTACCAGTAGGAAAATGATAGGGATTGCATGCAGTGGAATAAGTCGCTCTGATTAAGCTATACTAATTCAGGCCAGCCAGGTGAAATACATTTGTCATACTTGCCACCCTACCCGAGTTTTTTGTCGCTGCGATATTGATTATAGGCTATCAAACGATTCCACCGCCAGGCATAAAAGTAGAGTTACTGGTATTCATGTGCGTACGGTAATGCAATCGAAACCCAAATCTGCGGTGATAGTAACTCTTAACAGTATGTAAATAACCAGTGAGATTAAAACATCTGAAACCTAGTAATCATAGTACTCTTCACGCTTGGGTTATGGGTTCAGCGTATGCCTATTGACTGAACATTATGCGAGAAACGTTTACAGTACTTGAACTATTGGGCCAGGATGCCTTAACATAATGCTTAATGGGCATTTAGGATGCCTTGTACCATAAAGTGGCATTAGAAGATAAAAAGCAATTGCAGATAGCAACGTACCTTGTTAACTAAGTACTTTTAGGCTACAACATACGGCTCTATATAATCTAGTAAGACTTCTTATGGTTACGCAGGACATACGTTGATACAGATTGGAAAACCAAGGAGAGGAAAATGGATACAAAGTATAATTAATTGTATTTTCATCGCCCTAACACCAAAATAAGGAGTTCGTATACTTATAGGCATTCTAAACATCCTTTACGTAATATTGTTTGTGAGACGTCAACCTACAAGACAGCATGTAACTACAAGTGGAGATGCCTAATATTGGGACAAAATGATTGCAAAATGTGTTGTAAGTCTATTTAGTATTATGATAGTGCCTCTGTATTAGTCATTGATAAATGGACGGTGGTACCAGTACTAATAGACTTCGTTTTCAAATTGCTTTCTTTCAGATATTGTACAAGAGGGTTGTGATGGGAGATATAAGCCCAGAGAAACTTGTCAGAATGAGCCCAGAGCAGCTTGCCTCTTCAGAACTAGCAAAATGGAGGGAGCGAGAGGCCAAACATGTATGAGATTTTTACCATAGTGTATAATTGCAGAATAGATGAAGGAATTGTGTACATTTCGCCGATGAAGTTCTTGTACCTTCAGGTGTATATTGCTGCGGTTATAGTTGTAAATTCGATACCATAAAACCAGGGATACATGGACGGCAACGTATTGTTGGAATCGCATTCGCAATTCATTGTATTGGAATACAATCAGAATTGCAGCAGCCTTGACTGGGAAGTAAATCTTGTTTTAGGCCACTGCGAACATATTAAACAAAGCTATCGTGGGGATTCACCTAAAAGCTTCATACGACATCTTCAATGCAGAGATATTCTTTGCGCGATCCTGTTTGATCTTACATTTGCATCTAACATATTCTGTCAAGTCGGGAAGCGATGTATACATGGAACTAGTAAATTTCATACACAAAATTGAAAGTTTTGCCATCCTGTTCTTTGAGACATCCGCTGCAGAACATTCTATAAAATATACTGGTTAACACTGAAGAATGTACATGCTTTATAATGGAATACTCACTTTAAGTGACAAACTTGGGTAATCTCAGACAAACAGAATAATGCAGTGTGAAACACCGCCGTAGACTTGGGAATTAGAGAGGAATAATTGTTTAAGATCTATTAACCTCCCTTTTATTGCAACGCAGCCTATGTGTTATATTTCTTTAAACTAGTTGCCCTATGGCATTTTGTTGTGGTAGATAGGACACAGCCAAATTTCACACCAATTCACCGTCAAGTACACTCAATAGACTCTCGCAGTTCTTTCAGTCTGCATCAAATGTAGGTATTCCTAGACTATTGGGTCTCTGGAAATGGACTTACAGATTTCGAAAGTACTTAAACACAGTCGTTTAGAAATATACTCGGTTAATTTTATGACTTTATTCATTTTCTTCTAGAATCTTGAAATGATCAAGAAACGGGAAGAGGAAGAGGCCACCATGTCAAAGCATGCAGTGAAAAAGACGCACAAGGTACGTTGGTGTACAACAGCAGCCCTATGTCGATTTCAATAGATTTTTGGTGTTTTACTCACTGTTATTACAATGGTTACAACAGAACAATACCTTTCAATTTTTCATAGCCACTGACGTTCGCTCTTTCTGACAATACTGAATGCGCATTGCAACATTGTAAGCTAATGAACCCATATTTCATTTTTGACAGAATGTTTGCCTAGGCCTTAACAAATACTTAGTTACATCGTATCCTCATTTTGTAGGGCGAAATCGAAATCGATCAAGACGAAAATTTGGCAGAGACCCTCGAGGTAAGTTACCAAATTGTCATCGTATATAATTTATAATTCTCTTCGAAACCTTCAGGCATTTACTTCAGACTTATTCATTACAGTTTCCGTAGTGAGCTTAAACTAATCTATTGATAAAGGCCATTGATCAGATAATAAATTGATCAACAGACGTAGAAAGTTATCCTAACCCGTGATTTCCTCATTTTCGCTTCCCTGGTTTTCTTAATGTTTATCCATAAAAGCTGACAACAACAATTCATTGAATTTCCATATATTTTTTTGCGGAAGACTCCCTCATTTAACTATGATCTAACTTCCCATGAGTGTTTGAGTTCTGTAATTTTGTGTAAATCGTTTATACAAGGAGTGGGATTTGTAGCTAAGGATAGGGATTACTAGATCAGACAGTCAAAAAACGCTTAATCCAAATGTGCTGCTGGCGCGTAAAAGTAACGGCACACCCATAAGAAGTAGTGACTCCGTTTTATTGGCTTTTTTTTTGAAGGTTAAAGCGGATGCTACGGAAGAACGCATACAGGCATCAGCAGCGGAGGTACCAGGATCACTGCTGGAGGACACAACAGAGCAGCACTCAACGCATCTTTTCGATTTGAATTGCAAAATCTGTACTGGAAAACTAACCCCTCCAGGTGAAAAGCATGCGACTACAAACAGCCTTGTGGCGTCGAACATGTGAGTATGCGATCTGCCTCTACAGCTAACTGTGCCACTTTCGTGGGCTGTAGCAGTTATGCAGAGATTTCACTTAAGTCAACAACGTACAAGTCATAGCCGGGATCAACTCATTAGCTGAGGCCTTGGCCAAAAGGCTTTTAAAGATGTCATGAAATTAAGATTTAATAGAATAGAGGAACCTTCTTGAAGTCCTTGGGTGGGTTGCAAAGGCAAGGAGCGTATCAGGCAAGGTATTTAAATACTAAAATGTAGATTTGTAAACGTTATAGTTTACGGGAACGTTCATGTGCTTTGAAGTAAAGGTCGATTATTAAGTATTTTCATGCTCTCGTCGTCATCACTGCTACTGACTAGATCAGAAATCTTTGAAACAAATCACTACTCAAATTGATCGATCGGAAGAAACGTTCTTTGTATCCAGCTGTTCTCGCTGTTGTCACGGTGAGGGGGTTCTTGAATCAATTTCTTGACCTGTCATTAATATTTCCTGCCCTTCTATAAGTCTGCCTTGTGTCTAATGTAAATGGTTTGAAAGAAGAACCCGCTGGTTCCGCCTATCATCTTACTTTGGTGCCGTAAAACATGTACGATAAGAGTTGAAGACGGTGGGCTCAGCAGGTCTCAATTGATATACTTATTTGGGTTTGTTTATTACTTCTTTCTCTCACTCATTCCTCTTATATTCATAGCGCTGATGGTATCACGGAAACCTCAGTCCCTTCTCCGACTGAGGAGGACAGAAAACAGAGGTAATGCTATCGATAAAATTTTAAGTAATAACCTATATCACCAGTTATGACTTTTGTTTGCGACAGATTAGTATTGAAATCGTTTTTACCTTGAATAAGAGGATATAGAGATAGTATGGTGAATATCATAAAATAGATTCATAGTGTGATATGGCGACCGAAATGGGCTGAATTGGAACTGTGTAGTTGTACATACCTTTGGGTTGGCTTTTTTAAATGACCAGAAAAATAAGGAAAAGGCAGTTCAGGTACATTGTACCACCAGAAGGGATGGTCAGATTGCAATATGACGGGTCACATTAAAACTGACAGGATAATAGAACTGGCGAATTTATCTGTAGTAATTTTCAAATTCACAGTTCATACTTACCCATGGACACCGCTAGTTATAAAAGAGAATCGCTTTAAACAAAAAAGCGTGAAGAATGCCAATAGAGAGATCTAGTTTCAATGTCAGAGCATATTTCATTTTGGTGTTGCCATTTTAAACGTTTTAAGGTTAACAACGAACTTCCTTTCCCTCGTTGCCATTATATGACTTGTCTTAGATTTGCAACTCTTGTGCACACTAGTTTCAGAAACTCTGAAGAAGTACCGTCCAAAGCTGATGTTAGGTGTTGCCAAGAGTTATTTAACAATATTGCAGAAACCACCGTATTTTACATCCTCTTTTACTGTTTCAGAACTCTATAATTGTAGTATAACTATCGTCTTTGGAGTTGTTGTTGCCCGTTACTCGCGTATATTACTAAGCGATAATGATCTCAAGATGGACTTAAGCCCCACAGGGTGAAATTGCCTATCGATTGTCCTTGTTTATAGATCCCCATCGTTAAATGAGTTTAGTGAGGCAATGACTGCACTTCCTACTTTAAGTAAAGAGGTATCCGTGTGGAAAGGATTCATCATGATGCAAAATGTCTCCAAATTTGTAACACGTGCATATCGTGTGTCAGGAGCTTGCGAAAACCTTCTTCAAATCTTACCTGATACTATTCATGTTTGCGGCCGGATACCGCATGAAGAGGTCTGGGACTATTTGTATCAACTGAAAAGTTCAACAAACAAGGTAAGCTAACTAAAACTGAATTATATTTAATGCCTTTTCACCATAACCTATGCGTTTTCCAGGGTTACCCATGCAAGTTCCTTATTGATTATGCCCCCTCCTCCAACCCAATGCCAATGCTTCTCCCGTCTTAATGTTCGTCACTTAAAATGTTACATCACTATTGCTTTCTTCTCGTGATTACAAACGACAGCGTGGCTTACTTGACTATTCCTCATCAGAATCAGTTAAGCAAATCTGAAAGATAGTACTTTAACCATTCTCAGGTGGCATGTTCAAACTGATAACTCGTGTTAAGCCCATAGGGTTCAACATTTCATTGTACACACACAGAGCAATAATGAAGCTCTAGAGTTTTTTAATCGCTAAGAGGAATATGAAAGTAGAACGCAGGTCAAAATTTCATGAAAATATTGGAGTTTTGTTGAAGTGGACCGTCAGATTAAACATTTTTTATGCATAACTAAACTTTACAAATTTGATTGAAACTAGTATTTTACATGATCTCGAAAATTTCAGTATGAGCCAAACAGTCAAGCGGTGCCACTTCTTTGTGTTACCAAAAAAGTCAGGATGTAATAATAATAGGTTTGATAAATGATTCAATAAGACATGAGTGGACATAAGCGAAATATTTGTTAAATAGGAGTGGAGGTATAGTGATTATATGCTTCGATATTAAGGTTTCGAATGCTTCAAGATCTTTTACGTTGAATTTAAGAGTTTTTATTATTAACTACAATTCTGATCGGAATGGAACACACGTTGTTACACAATTTTTTATGTAATGAATGCCGCAAGAGTTACCAAAATGCTATTATGAGCCATAGAATAATATGCAAATCCAAAAAACGTAAGACACACAAGTATTCATGACAATCAACGAAAGCAATAGTAAAGATGATGAGAAGTGTCAAAGATCGCAGTTAATCAACTTCAAACAAAAGATGTCTATTTTGTCTAAAGAAATAAATTTTTATTGACAATTGCATATGGTTGTACCAATTTTGATTCCCGTGTAGCCCTGTTTATTAATTTGGAGCAGTTCTATTTAATTTTTAGCTAAAAATTGGTTAAAGAGTTAGAAATCCAATATGACGTCATACAAAGAGATAATGATCCCTTAAATAGCATTAAAGTGTTTCAAATCTATTTAGAATCTAATTTTACATCATTCTACAAAAAATTACTCAACGTCATGAAAACCCTCTCGAGTCATCAATTTACAAATTTTCACCTTGCATGGTCAACTTTTTCATCAAGGTCATGTGACTTATGCTCTCTAGGAAACCTAATCATATATAAACGTATTTCCCTATGCAGACACTGCATGCATTTGTCCCTTACATTCAAATATATAAATGATAAAAACAGCCAACCTATGTAGATAGCACTTTGGTGCATTGCTTTTAAGAATACTCACTCCATACAAACCGTACAGAAAATTACATAAGCTGTATTGTACTTACAACATAGTATATTAGTTTGAAGTACTGAAATGTAATATTTATCATTTACAGACTTAATATCTGTACGTTTATATATGGTTGCAATAAAATAAAACACACACACACACTTGACCACGAGCTGGGACATCCATTTTTTTAACCACCAGTTTGGTAGATAAAAGTTAGAAAAATTCAGAAAGTTTCAGCAACTTAGAAGAAAGCATGCAAAAGTTATTCAACAATATTCACAAGCCGCGGGCCCTCTAGCCCCCTACTGTCTAAGTTTAAAACGGCCTCATTGCTACAAAGGGTAACAGGACAATTCCCCGCTGGACAATTCCCCGCTGGACAATTCCCCCCCCCGCCAACCCCCCCCCACACCCCACCCCCCCCCCCCACCCCCCCCCCACCACCCCCCACCCCCAACAATAACCCCCACCCCCCTCTCTCGATCAGAGTAGTAGTTGCTTTTCTTAAGGTTGCACTTAATTTGCTTGTTTTCCTTTGTAGTGTGCTATGTTGTTTATTACAGCATATACACAATAAAATGACACTGGTGTTCTTTAAAGGCTTTTTTCAACTGACAGTAAATTGCAAATGAGCTACTAACTTTTCGGGTCAGTTTCCCTTTCAACCCTAATTCCAAGTGCTGTTCAATATATTTGTAAATTAAAATGTTCATGCCTATACATACCAATTCATAGAGTATTTTAATTTCGGCCCTTTTAAAAATGCCGGTATGATAAATAGATAATAAAATGTACATCATAGGTAAGTGTAAAGTATTATCAATTGCATTCCTTTTCTAAATTGACAGCAGCAACTGACTAAACCTTTTTTCTGGCTTATTTCATATTTATATGGCAATACTTATGCAAGTACAATAGAATTTGAATTGATAGAGCAAATTGAGGCTTAACAATGAAGTTACATTGTATTCCAGGCATCAACAAAACTGTGTATGTAGTGGATCCATGTATCCCTATATAAATTCTTCCCACATTAAGTTTTCTGGTGAATGTGCTTGTCAGACACCACCCTCAAGCATGGCACTCAAAAGCACCCTGTTTCTAAAATCTATATAAAATACATTTCCTTTCGGCTGCCGTAACCCAGTTCAATATTTCTTGAATAGTACTAAATGATGATAGACTTGAGTTTTTCGTTCCTTTCTTCCAGATTTTTGAAGGGCAGGTCAGGTTAATTGTATTGTAAAATGTTAGAAAGTACTAAAATGTTGTCAAAAACTGAATTTTATATGGGTTGTATGGACCCTCTTCATGATGCATGCTGTTACCTTGTCACAGTTACGTCCTTGTCAAGTGTGGATGCCCTCAATAGATCAAGACCATGCTTGATCACTCTTTCTCATAATCTTAATGACAAATATATGAAGTGGTTATAAATGTTGCATTATGTGACAGAGAGCCTCCATTTCTCAGAACTTTGAAAGGTTGATAGTTAGGAAATTAGTGACCAATTTGTTGAGCCCAGTCAGTTTCTTTGGTGTAGGTAGCACGCTTATCCTGATTAAAGTTATTTATATATTTATAAAAGTCAAGAAAGGATATTGCAGTGTTTTTATGGTATTTGATGTTTTAAGTGACATCTAAGATTTCAAATTATGCAGGCTGTTGCTAGTAATAGCACCAGTTTAAGGTGATTTTTAGAATATATTTGCTATGGAGAAAAGATTGTAAACAATGATTTGTGTTCACAATAGATTTTTTCTAAGCCATTTTCCCAGTGTTTGTCAAACCCCTTCAAATTCTCACAAACTAGTTGTTAACATTGTACAGTTGAGCAAATGCTTTCATTGTAGTGTGACAACACACTGTTTGATGTTGAAAAGGGCTTGCTGGTTCTCAAGGTGTGATCTTGTCTTTCCTCGAGCCTAATTATGCTCTGTTTAGGGAAGTGGTAGTTTTGTTTAACCAAAGGCATAGATGATAAAATCTGTCAGTCTAGTCTTAACTTTACCTTGCACACCTTGTTAATATGAATGTACAATTTCCACTTGAGAAGTTAATTATTCATGATCAGATATATGTCTATAGTTCTTATGATAACATTTATAATCAAAGCAGATAGCTATTGTACTTTAATAAAAAGGATAGTATTTAATTTTGCAAGATGCTTGAGAAACACCCATGACATGAAAATTCATTTGGTTATTGAAATAGGCATTTAGGAATGCCAATGTGGCTATGGACCTTGTGGTACAGTCTCTATATTTTACAAATTCCAGCAGCCCACTAAGAAAATGATAGATGAAAACCTGAAGCATCATTGTTCATATTCTGCATTATGACTGGTTTTGAGATGTTGAAAATTGGTATCAATGATATTCAATGTCACAGGCTTTGTCTTGAGCATCCTAAATGTAAAGGGCTGTCTGTAAGTTTAAGCAAATACTTGAGCTTAGAAAAATCTGGGTCAACCTTTGGAGACCATCAGTTTCTATGGCCATTTATTCTGCTTAAGATGAATCTAACAAGTTTTGATATCTAAAATGTTGTCTTTTTTCAAAATGGTGTCTGAAATTATATTTTTGTGAAATAGATTTTCGTGAAGGACTAATAAACATTGTTGAGTATATCAAGATATCAGTATTTGTGCTTTTAGAATTGGGAAAAATAACAAAGAGGCCTGTTAACTGGTTGGTGTGATATATCACTTGGACAGTTGACAAAAATCAACAACTTATTATTACATTCCTGTATGCGATGAAAAGTGGTATAAATCTTAGTTATGTCATGAATGAAAGGTGAATAGCCCATTGACAAGTTATGATAAGTAAAATGCCGATTGTGGAAACTTTATGGACAACATCTCATCTAACAGACTTCTTCAGGTCACTGATGAAAATTAGCTAAACAATTTAGCCAAAGTTTAGCCAATATTCAGTATTGATGTGGCAAACTTGTTAATAAATTTCCACATTTGGTGTTTTACTTATCTCATTTATGTCACGAATAATCAGCTGTATATCCTCTTCTGCCAGCATGTACAGTACACCATTGGATGGTTAATGATTCATGGAGTTATTCATTGCACACAAACTTGCTTCTCATCATGAAAGATAGCATTTATTGGATAAATACTCTATTTCTGTGAATCCCACCCTGGTGGGGGTTTATCAAGGTCAGAAGGGAAAACATCAATGGGACAAAAATGTGTTCATTGATCAATGATGTTTGGTGTGCAGACCGGTAAAGCGCCTGAAATTAAAACAGTAAACTCTGTTAGGGAGCAGCTGTTATTAGATGCCATGCGCAGCCTCATTGGTCAGATGCTAATGTCAGTTTGTGCTTACATAACATGTTATTGGTACATATCATTCATGTAAACCAAGGGGTTTATTGATATAGCATGTTCTGCATAAAGGGTTCCCTCAGCTGTAAACAAGTTACAACTACCTGGTGCACCTATTAGTTTGTAGCATTAAGTCCAACCATAATGTTGATTATTTTTAAATATGTGTAAACCAGAACATGGAATGCAAACTGATGGCAAAAGCAAATGAACCAGACCTTGACTTTGCTGACAACATCATTCAATGCAACAGAAGAGAAGATGGTATATATTGCATTGATCATCATCGTTTTTATGCAGAAACCAGCCATGCAAATGAGATTGGTCAAATTTTCAATCATGGGGAAACCAGAACTATATATGTATTTGAACCAAGTGCCATTGAATGTTATCACATGCGAAGACATAAGGTATTGCCATTTTAAGTTCCTGCAGCCATACAGAATAATGCAAGACTTTCTAATACTGATATAAGACAGAATGCTTGCATACAATGTAGATAATACCAATCTTCTTATACCATAATACAAGGGTAATATCTATACATATCTATGAATTTTTATTGTAAACCAAAAGATTCCTACTAGCACTAGTCTATCCACCTTGTCACTTTGTCTTTTTATTTTTATCTTATGTTACCATTTGAAACACTTTCAGATCCTTTAATTATTATTTTGTTCTTATTCATGTTTATAATTGCATAGTTTGCACTTTTCCTCTGGTCTCCATTATAGGGCTCAGCTTTTATAACAATGTTCCACCCAGTGTTGCACTGAGTTGATTGATCAAAGTTTTTGACAAGAATAAAGTACCAAACAGGCGTGCATGCTGTGCTAGAAACTTTCCAAAGGCCACAAAACATGATAATATTCTGATATTTCATCACTGGGCATACATATTTGTTACATTTGTTAAATTCTTGGCCACATCATGTTGATTTAGTGTTTAACTTTAAAGCAATTTAAATTGTGTCTAGACTAACATACGACAATAGGGACAATGGGAGGCATTTAATGTGTATTGTTATATGACTTGGCAAGTCGTTAAAACTCAAATAATAGAGATATTAATTGTTTGTAATGATTCATAGTTGAGGTTTGACGGACAGCGGTAAACCTAAATGTATCTTTCCCATATCTATAACTTGTGTTTAAGCATTTTATAAAATCATATGACAGTCTATTCTCACATTTTCTCACAAATTTTGTCAGAATTATGAAGGTGACCTACCTTGACTAACATACAAAGAACCAATGTACTATGGTAATAGTGCTAAGATGTTTACAAAGTAGATTTTAATAAGTGAGGTAGTTCATAAGTAAATGCAACCCATGCAACTACTCATTACAGTTGCCTGAACCTGTGATAAAAATGGAAACATAAAAGCTATAGATTTGATAAAGCTGACTCCAGCAGAAATCTGCTAACTCTCATATAAATTTATTGTTGTAACATTTGACTAAGAAATGGTCATGGAAATGTAATGCCACGGACAAGAGAGAGATAATGTGTCAAGTACGCTTATGTCAGCTGGGCACAATTTTGTGTATGCAATCACACCTCCTATTACAAAAGTCATACTGCTCCTTACACTTACTGTTTGTATGTAGCTTTTAAGGGACTACTTTGTTGGAACAATGTGCATTTTAAGGTAAGGGCACTCAGCAACCTGACACATCATAACTATATTTCCAGTATTGTTTTTTATTTAATGGATTTCATACTGACCTTGTAACCATTTTCAATTTAGTGCATTGTGCCAGATGATGAATGACATGTTTTGAATTAATATGACATTGATACAGCATGGTGGTGATGACTGCTGAATTAGACAAGCATAGTACATTAAAGCAAATGCATGATTGACTGTATTGGAAGATTTGGTCAATGTGTATGAAAGGTTACATGTTTTTGATATATTTATTTCTCCTTTCCCCAAGGGTCTAACAATGCTGTTCCTTCTTATCACAATGTGTTCTGATCTTCTTTGTCTGGTACTACTTCCTGTACACTGGCTATTTTTTGCTGCAAGTACATATGTGTGGGTACAATTTGTGTGGAGTACAGGTAAGTAATCATTTTTACTTAAGTTGACTGTATTAGCTTTCATACTTCTGACAGGCAATTGAGTCCATTTTTAATGTACACATAGCTTCAACTGCTCTACAGAATCTTGAAGAGCATTGACAATTTATTTGCAGACCGTAAGGATGTTGTAGCCTTGTCAATTTGATTGCTTTGCAGCAATGAACCATGTTCTTGCAGTTTCCTGTGCTTTTTTTCACTGTGTTCATGTAATGTTAGGCTTTCCATGTGTTTATTGGGCAACTGGCAAAATCTAAAGTAAAGGAAACATTGAGTCTATTTTGTTTTGTTTTTCAATTTTCTGAATGATTGCTGATCCTGCTATGTACTGGTATGACGCAGTTGTCTTGTTTACTTTCAGTCTGCGTATGAAATTCAATATTTTCACTGTATCAAGCTGTTGGTAATGCCATAAACTTTGATTTGATTTTTCCACAGATCGAGGGCCCTGTTTACCAACAGTAACTTTATGGTTATTGTTTGTGTATGTAGAGGCCTCTGTCAGGCTGAGAGAATTAAAATCTCTTCCTTTTCATTTGGATTTATGTCGGCCTTTTGCTGCACATTGGTAAGTTATGATTACATTATGCTATTAACTTGAACACGCATCTGAAATGACAATGTTGACAAGGGCACGTTATACTCTCTTTCTGCATGTTTCCCATTAAGCAATTTTAAATTTTAAGATGTTGTTTCGTTAATATGTAAGGAAGACGGGCATGATATTATGTCACCACAGCAGATGTTGTTATTGTTATCATAGTGTTTGCAAACATTGTAATACCAGTGTGTAATATAGTGCCCAATTGTCTGGTCAAGAAACTATTGTTTTGTTTTGTATGTTTTCAAAAATAATAACAAAGCACCGGCAAAACACCGTTGTTTAGTATAAGTGTTTGAAATGAAATTGTGGCATGTAGGTTGACAACCCTTATACCCCTTCCTAAAAGGGACAAATGATAGATCTAACAATACCTAACAGTTAGCAAGGACTTGTTTCATTCATTATTTCTTTTATAATTTCGTCAATGGCAAGTCTAGTCACTAGTGTGGTAAGATGTTATTTGTAGAAAAAGCCTGGTCAAAACTTTATTCACAGTAGAGTGCTTTCAAATAGTTTGTTTGTGGTACAAAATAAGAATATTGCACGAAATAGCGAAAACATTGTGTACTAGAGTGCTTTCATACATTTCAAATACCAATTGAACTTTTTGTATAATTACGAAGTTATACGGAAATTTAATTTTATGAGGAGATTCGAAGAAAAAAGACACCAATAGGCGATTTCATGCATAAATTATTTCATATCAAATACCAAACATTTGGCAATCATTGTTCATCATCATTGATATACGTGAAGACGGAGATGCATTCCTCTGGTGCACGAACTTATCTTCCCTTATGGCAGATTTGAAGATTCAATAACTCTTCTGTTATTTCTCTTAAGCTTTATTTTACCATAGGAACTTAATAACTACTCGTTTTTATCAGATATTTTCACTCTAGATGACTTGTCGTTACCACTTTGTGACTTAAATCTTGAACAAAATGAGTTCATTAATAAATAGTTCAAAACTCGGCCGCAAATGTATTCTTAAACATGTCTGTTTTTGTTGATTGTATCGATAATACTAACATTAAGAAATCAAGGTTCGAGCCTTCCTAGACAGTGAAAGTTAAACTGTTTACAGTAGCCTTTCTTTCAATACAGTGTATAGCATATGGAGCAAGCACTGTTCTTAATGCGTACGGCACATCTTATTTTGTTTTGGAAGTGTTGAAGTCTAATACAGAAAACATTCTTGACTTGGTTTGTAATATTCATTAATTGGCGACACATTGAATTCGCTATTTCATGCATTTTTTTGGTTCTGTACCACCAACCGGCTTTTTAATTAATAGATATGAATGCCTCGAGCTTCAACGTGAGACATGCTACAACAAAAGGGGGAAAATCACTTGTAGTTGATCCGTTTCGATAGCAATCATCATATTTATGTACAATTCATGAGTATTAGGTGGATATTCAGGTTTACTCAAGGAATTATTGCACTAAATTACCATATTTGA
>JAAAKM020000498.1:10316267-10370835 GCA_010016025.2 Alatinidae sp. Z8VKAUB7J3
GATTTGACTGGCAGTCGTCAAGTAGAATCAGAGTTGCGACTGCAGGTTAACAACAGCCATGCTTGTGAAAGGTACCTCAAATCAGAGATAGCACGTCTCAAAAGTGAAAACGATAGTTATCAACAAAAGTAAGTGTGCTCACAGTTTTTTCTAATTGTGTCGGTGCTTTATTTGTATGAAAAGGCTTTCAATGTACTTTTCAGGTATTGATAGTAGAATTTTTGTGACAAGGGTACTTAAGAGAACGTTGAAGATTGGTTTGATGATTTCTCAGATGCCTTTAGGTTGTTAAGTCTTGAGAATTGAGTCTTATGCAAGCAGTTTGTCAGGCCGCTGCTGGACACCTTATAAATCGTAACATTCACTTTGTTCCCAGTTGCTGTGAGCAGGTTATCACAAACTATGGTGACACTCAGTCGTTAGGTCAGGAGAAAAGCTTTGGAATTGCAAATGTACGAGCAAATTCTATGGTGAAAATCAAGGTTGGGTTCAGAAGCTAAGTAACGAGATCAAGCGTGCGGAAGTTGAGTGTTATGGAAATTCTAACGTAGAGCGTATCGAAGCAATATTGGAAGCTCCTACGGACAGGGTTTGCTTGGCACCCTTTTGTTCCAACACGTAAAACCAGGTGCCAAGTGGTTGCTGAAATTCCATTTCCTATTTGATTTGTAGCAGAATGTTAGGAGCGGCTCTTTGCCGTTGACGCCCACATCCCTGTAGCCTTAATGCCATTATTATTATTATGCCATTATTATAGGTGTTCATTTAAACCAGTATGAAAAAGATATCAGACTATTGCACCATTGCCAAGGATAACATTCGAATTGTGATTGTAGTTGTTATTGCAGTGAGTCAGTATTTTGAAAGTGCAACAGGCATTAATGTAAGTCACGTATGACTCTTTTTTTTATATACGTGATTTACCTGACCAGGTAAGCCTCAAGTAGTGTAAGCAGGAAAAGACATTAGAGGATCTTACACTAAACAATAAAGACCAGTAAGGTTTTCTCCCTTAATATCTTGAATAGTGAATTTCCATTGAATTAGTGTAAGAATTGACCTTGACAAGTGCGAAGTATTTGTTTATTTTGAGTTCTAGAAGGAAATTTGTAAGGTGTTGAAGATAAACATGCATTCCCTTTCAAGAGTGTAGTTACATATTAGAAGGAAACTGTCATAGTTTACTTTTGGATCTTACAACTTAATCAGGACCCAATCTCTTAACGGCTGTAAACATGACGTTAGATATCTGCAATGATAATGGCATGTATGCATTTAAAATTTTCAGATTTTACCGTTGGCAATGCGTCTTGTTCTTTTTAGGATAAGTTCGTTGAACACTATGAGCAAACAGGACAAAAGCATTATCACGTCTCTTGAGAGGAAGCTTAAGGCAGAGAAAGAGGCAAAAAATAATCTGGAACTTCAGCTGAAAGAAACTCGTCGTAAGAATAAAGTTCACGAACAAGAAGGGGCTTTAGCGAAAGAAAACCATGACAACTGTGTTGCTAAGCGACAAGAACTTGAACAGGAGCTCTCTCTGTCGCAAAGTAAGATTACTGACATGGAGCAAAAACTGAAGGAAGTGGAGAAGGACAATCACCTTATAAAGAAGCAGTCACAAGAGAATGACAGTCAAAAGTTGAAGAAGGAAACTGAGTACCTATATTCAGCTTTAAATGCAATGCAGGGGAAGAACACTCATTTGGAAAACAGTCTTAGCTCGGAAACGAGGTTGAAGCTGGACTTGTTTTCAGCTCTTGGGGATACACGCCGACAGTTGGAGATCACGCAAGGGCAACTGGCAGAAAAGGAAATGGAGATAGATATACTGAAAGGAAAAATTGCTGAAGTGATGGCAGTTATGCCTCCTAATTACCCGGAGTCGTCGCTTAGTCGTTATGGAAATCATACCAGTAGCCATAATCATATTGATGACCTTGGCATTACAACGGTGACCACCTCTTCCTTCATGTCGAAGGCAAAGAATGGCATTTTGTGAGGGCGAGCATAACCGTGTGTTGTTCTTTGTCAGTACTTACGTAACGTTTAAAAGTGGTTCAACTAAGCTATTCTGCGTTACACCAAGTCTTGTTACAGCTTACAGTAGATTCGTTGTTGTTTTTAAAAACCCAACTTTATTTTTGCTTAGTTCTGTGCCTCACCGGCAACGTGCATAAGAGGTAACAGGGAGCTGGTACGTTGATTGTAAGCTATGCTTGAGAACTCTCTGCTTGAATCAAGAGGAACAATCAGATGACCGTTGCTTCGTGGATTATTTATCTACTGTTGTTCTGTTAGAGATTTTATTTGTGTCTTTCAGTTGCCTATTTACTCTTCGTTTATATTGACGATACCGTGACTACACTAACGTAACCATTTGACTACACCATCAAAGCGGGTGTCATGTCTGTCACCAATAGATCTATGAAGTGGCTCTATGAAGTGCTACTTCATTATATTTTTGGAACAGTTCCCTGTACTTGTAGTCTTTCCGAACAATACCTACAGTGCTTTTTAAGCTGGCTCTTAACTAGAGCTGCAAGGCATTGATCGGTCACTCTTTTGTTGTGTAGTACGTTATCTTTCGTGTTGCTTGGTGTTTGTCGAATCTTTAGTCATGTTATTCATATATGTAATAGATCGACGTGCTTTGAGTATCGTACGCAACTACGGGGAGGCAGGAGCTATTGTTGGCTTTTAAACGACCATTTTCAACAACGACGATACTGTCGCTTGATATTTCCAGGAAATGCCACCACATTAGACTTCGTTATTTATTAAGTTCACCATTAAAGTATTGTCAAACTGAATTTACAGATACATAAATAACAATATTATGGTAGCTTATATTTATAAAATGAATACCCTTACAATTTACAATATAGAATTCTTATAAAGCTACTATCAATTGCGAGTCTGCTAAAATGGTTCAGAGCTTGCTATTTTCATACTATTTTTCTTGAAATTAAATAGCGACAGCTTGTTGATTTCGATGTTCAAATCGTTTCATCAATATCCATACAGGAAACTGCTTTGCCCTGTTGTCTTCTACGTAGGTGGATATGTAAGATACCCGCTTTAGGGTTGCATGTTATTGTATTTGATTGCGGGAAAAACATGCCAAGATAAAGAAGATGATTACGCGTAACTCTGCTTATGTTTATGGTTTTAGCTTTTGACATAATTTCTTTATTCCAAAGGTGATATAACATGCAGTTAGCCAATATTTCCTAGGAGCGGCCGTGGCATGACCGAATTTCTGTGTGTTCGTTACTATCCTACAAAAATGGTTTTGTACCGCATGCAATGCCTTAATTTCACTGGACCATGAATTTGATAGTGGTGCGGAAATTCCCATCGCTAAATATCAGGTTTGTTTTTAGCTGTATGTGTTTGACGTAGTGTTGCCTGCCAAACACGAGGATATGAGGTTACCTACATTTTGTTTAGGAACTATCCAAACGTGTAATCGTCCTTCGCACAGAGGGTTGATGCAATTTTTCTCTCATAAAATCCAAGGGGCTTTTTGTAATAGCTGGTGGGTGACAATAAGGAGAACGTAACGAGACACCGTGATTTCACTGTTGAGGCTACAGAAATTGTAACTGGGCTGTCTACTCGGGATACAAAACTTTGTAGGGTGTTGGTTAAGCAGGTCAGTCAACTACTGTTGCATGATGAGACATTTTGTAATATTCTGGTAAAGTTTAGCTAGCTCAATGTTTTTAATGTTGTGTCACAGGCATAATCTGATAGTCCTGAAGGCTTATGATTCCTTTTGCCCATTCCACCATGTTAACGATCAGCCAAATCATCTGCGCAGACCCAAACGTAAAATGGGTCCCGTAATTTGCTTTCAAGCTAGGCTACACTGGGACACTTGAAATAGTTCAAGTATCAGTTGTCACACTAAGTTATTCAACTTGAACGGAAGTACGGAATAGAGTGCTATACCGCTAAGGCTCTGTTTGGAAGCTCGTATATGCTGAACAGACGCTAGCATAGGTAAAGTGTCTTTGAGATGAGATGTCCAAATTATGCTGGGTTGAGTTTGTCGTGTCGTGGTTGATAGAGGTCATCGTTCAATTATATTTACGTATAATCAGTTCCTTTCTGAGCTAAAATCAGATTGCAACATTCCAATTCTATTGCTTATTTTACATGTAATATGCCAACATGCTCCCGTATCCCTTATTTGTAAGTTATGTTGTATTTTGTAGTCGTACCTCCTTTTAAATGTATAGAAGAGTCATATGCGAGTGCCAGCAGAGCGTAGTATTTTAAGCGTTTCTTTGTGCGTTAATCACATTCAGTGCTGTAGTAATCTGTAGTGTTTAAAGACTGTCACTGTGAGTGTATTACCTTGTTCATTGAGACCGTTGATAGACGCGTAGTGTTGTTGGTTGTGTTGTGCCTCAGAACAGTGTCAATTTCCAAACAAGTGTCATAATAGCAACAGGTGACTCGAGCAAGTTGAAAATCGATGTGAAATAGATGCTATCTTGCTGGTGGGTGCCATTATGTCGTCATGTAGAAGACATGTGTAGGGGAAGCAACTGTGTTAGTTCAGAGCTTCCATTGACGTCGAAACGTTTTTTCAGGGCTATACTACATTAAGTGGGTTAACATTGAATTTTGTAAGTTTGGAGTCGGTAAGTCAGGATGTACCAGACGTAAATACAGAAGTTGACATGCCTCTTTTCTCTGTAGTATCCTTTAGTGGTGTCCACATTACTCTTGAGTAGAGAATGAAATATCTGTTAAAGGTACTTTTCTCCAAGAGACTGTTTGTCCGTAAAGAGTACCTTTTCTATATTTGACCCATTTCCATTCCGTTAAGCACTCTGTAACGGGTGGCTTGCGCAGGGGCGCTTGACACAGACTGGTAATGATTGACGACTCTTTGTTTACTGCACTCAGCGTGAGCACGAATTTATTCCAGCAGTGGCAACGAAAAACGGTTGCCTCGTACACAAGCGAAGTAACGTCTATGTGATGATAAAATCACGATTGCAACGGACTTGATCTTGCATAGCACAATTCTATACACCAAGTCACAATAAATACTATGTTGGATTAAGAAACTTAGACTACTGTGCCAGTAGTAGCTAAAGGTGTAAATAGTCCGTCAACATGTGTCATTAAGGCTAGTTTGCACTTGTGACAACGGCCTTGTCTTGTTCCGATGGTCCATTCATTCTCTGAAAGCGCTTTGCCAAGACAAGAAAAACTGGAACAAGTACAAGTCAATTTGCACTTGCATTTCATTTTGTCGCGTATCTTGGAACAAGACAAGGAATTTTTGTGACAAGACTAAAATCATGACAAGAAAATATCAGTTACGCTTGTCAACAATTCATCTCGAAGCTCCGCCCCTTTCGAACGCTGTTGCAGTGTGTTGCAGTGAATGACATCATAATTTCTTCGACTGCTCAGAGCTTCTCCAGTGGTAGTAGAAAAGAGGGTTTAATTTGTTGGGGATCGAAGACATGTATCAGTGGATTTTGATGGCAATAGCCATCTTAATTCAACGGAGGCGTTGCCGACGTCGAAGACTTGCTCCTTCATCGCTTACCATACCACAGTTTTAGGTTCGCGGCATTTTTGCAAAACGGGAACAGCTTGGCGAGTTCCATACCCTTGTTCAGGAAATCTGCGGTGGGAGACGCCGACCCTCGGCATCAACGGCGAGGGACGGGTGAGCCCGATGATGCCCGGCTGCCAGGTCATCACGACGGTCATCGACAAGGACGGCAACACGGTGGTCGACAACGAGATCTGGGATACTTCGGAGGGCAAGGGCCTCGACCACGCGGCGGTGCAGCCGCACACTGCGGGGCGCAAGGCGCGTTCCTGCGAGAGCTGCCACAACAACCCCAAGGCGCTCGGCTACGGCATCGAGGATGGCCGCTTCCTGAAGGGTTACGAGAAAGGCTTCACGGTCGATCTGGAAACCCATGACGGCAAGATCATCCCCAAACAGACCAAGGTGCAGAGCGCGGCGATCCCCAAACTCGACCACGATCTCAGCCAGATCGTTACCCGCGACGGTAAACAGCTCGTCTCGGTCGGCAGCCACTGGCCGCTGACCGGCCCGCTGACGCAGGCGCAGCGCAACAAGATGGAGCGCACCGGCCTGTGCATGGGCTGTCACCAGAACATGGTCGACAAGGATCTGTGGTCGAAGGTGAACACGCCGGCCTTCGTCAACAACGAGCAGCACAAGGCGGTGATGGACAAGGCGATCCACGCCCTGTCCAAGGACCGGAAATAGCGGTGGGGGGGATGACACGATGACGATTCAGCGACGCCTCCTTTCGGCCCTGATCGCAATGGCCATTGCGGGACCGGCCTTCGCCCAAAGCGCTGACTACCGCGTGCGCGACCTGCTGGAGCCCTGCGTCGAAGGCGACAATGACAGCCGCGGTGGCGCCGTACTGGAGATGGAGTGCGAGCAATATGTCAACGGCTTCACCCATCTCTACCTGCGCTCCGGTATGGCAAAGGCGGACAAGGTCTGCCTGCCCGAACAGAACCAGGCCGACGAGATCCGCTGGGCCTTCATGCGCTGGGCGCACGAGAATTTCGGCGACCGGGATCAGCCGGCTGTCGCCGGGCTGATCGCGACCCTGAAGGAACGCTTCGCCTGTAAATAGGTTGTCGGTGCGCCTTCGTTTCGCATTCTTCCGCATCCTGTTACCCTCTCCCGTGGTTGGATCAATGAGGAGGACGGGACGATGAAAATCGACGGCGGCTGCCATTGCGGCGCCTTGACCTACGAGGCGGAAATCGACCCCGATACGATGACGATCTGTCACTGCACCGACTGTCAGAAAATGTCGGGTACGGCGTTCCGTACGGTCATCCGCGCGCACGAGGACAATTTCAAAATGCTGACGGGCGAGCCGAAAATCTACGTCAAGACGTCGGAGAACGGCACGCCCCGCGCGATGGGGTTCTGCGAGAATTGTGGCACGCAAATTTACGGGACCAGCGTCGGCGCGGCACCGAAGATATACGGCATCCGCGGCGGTACGATCACGCAGAGCGCGCAGCTGAAACCGGTCAATCAGATCTGGACCCGCTCGGCGCAGCCCTGGGTCTGCGAGATCGAGGGACTGGAAGGTCACGAGAAAGGGCTGGAGTAGGGCGAGAAGGGATAGGCGGGTTGCAAGGCAATCCTAACGCCCTATTCTGCGACGCATGAGCTACGAACATCCCTATGAAGGTCTCAAAGTCCTGGAAATCAGCCAGGGCTATGCGGCGCCCTATTGCGCCATGATGCTGGCCCAATACGGCGCGGAGGTGGTCAAGATCGAGCCGCCGCACGGCGACTGGGTGCGCGGCGTGGGCAAGTCCGCCGGCGACCATTCCTCGCTGTCGATTGTCCCCAATCTCGGCAAGAAGAACCTGGCGCTCGACCTCAAATCCGACGAAGGCAAGGCGATCGCGCGGCGGCTGGCGGTCGACGCGGATGTGATCGTGGAAGCCGGCCGGCCCGGCGTCACCGCGAAACTCGGCCTCGGTTACGAGCAGATCAAACCGGACAATCCGCGCGTGATCTACGTCTCGGTCAGCGGCTTCGGCCAGACCGGACCCTATATCGACCGGCCGGCGACCGACACGGTGATGCAAAGCTTCTCCGGCCTGATGTCGGTCAATAAGGGGACGAGTGACGGCATGCCGCACCGGGTGGGCGTCATCGTCGCCGACCATACCACCGGCCTCTACGCCTTCCAATCCGTCGCCGCGGCGCTTTACGCCCGGAACGGCAGCGACGAAGGCCGCTTCATCGATGTCAGCCTGATGTCGAGCATGGCGGGCCTGCTGGCACCGAAGCTGATCGAGCACACCATTCAACCGGGCGAGCAGAGCATCACCAACGCGCCGGCCGGCAGCTACCAGACGCAGGATGGCTGGATCGCGGTCACGCTGATCAAGGAAGCGCACTGGGCGAATATCTGCCGCTGCCTGGAGCGCGAAGAGTTGGCGACCGACCCGCGCTTCGACTCCTTCGCGAAACGGGCGGAGAATCTTGACGAACTGTTAGCGCTGATCCGACCGGTTTTCGCGGCGCGCCCCACCGCCGAATGGTCGGCGGTTTTCCGCGAGAACGACGTGCTGTCCAACCCGATCAACGATATGGGCGCCTGGCTGGAAGACCCGCAGGTCTTGGCCAGCGACCTCGCCCCGATGGTGACGCAGCCGCAGGCCGGCCCCATGCCGATCGTACACCTGCCCGGCACCACGCCGCCGCGCGACGGCGATCCCAAGTTCGAGGCGCCTCTGGCCGGGGCGCACAGCCGCGAAATTCTCGCGCGGCTCGGCTATTCGGATAAGGATATCGAAGCGCTGGCGTCGCGGAGCGTCACCAAACTCAGCGACTGAATGGAGTTCAACATGTCCGACACCGCTTTTTCGCCGGAGAAGCACGATCCCGGCCTCGCCTTGACCTTCGAGGAACTCGAAGTCGGTCAAGAGTTCTATATCCCGTCGCGGACCATGACGGGCGGGTTGTTCGCGGCCTTTCAATCCGCCTCCGGGGACAATCATCCGATCCACTACGACATCGAATATTGCCGCCGGCACGGGCATGAGAACCTGTTGGCGCATGGCTTCCAGGTCGTCATCCAGTCGGCGGCCGGGGCGGGCATGTTTCCTTTCGTCGTCGGGGGTGCCCTGATCGGCTTTCTCGAACAGTCCTCCAAGTTTCTGAAGCCGGTCTATATGGGCGATACGCTGTATCCGCTGTTGACCGTGACCGAGCTGACGCCGCAGCGCAGCACCGGCGTGCTGACCGTCCGGTCCACGATCCACAATCAGCGCAGCGAACTGGTCATGGAAGGCGAGCAGAAATACCTGCTGAGGCTGTCGAAATAGGCGTCGTAACGCCTATTTTCCGCTTAATCGCCGCAGCGTAGCCCTATTTCGTCCCCATTTGACCGCTACTTCCTGACCGAAATGACGTTAGGAGGACGCGATGCGTATTCATTTTGCCGCGGCGCTGTTGTGCGCCGGCGCGCTGGCCGGCTGCAGTTCGGCGCCGCTCAGTCAATTGCAGGAAACCGAGCCGAAGGGTTCGGCCGTGTCGCAGGCGCTGGCCGGCGCCTATGCGGAATTTGCAACCGTCGAAGTCACCGAGATGGTGGATCTCAAGGATGGCGACTATTTCGCCAGGAAGGGTCTCGATGCCGCGCAGGGCGGCGAACCGGTTCCGGAAGTGGTGGCGGACTGGGATGTCGCGGAAAAGGCCATTTTCAGTCTGCAGGACGCACGGCACCGCCTGGCGGCGGCGCTCGCCAACCGGCCTGACGAAGCGGTCCCGGCGGTCGCCGCGAAGGCGCAGGTCGGCTTCGATTGCTGGATCGAGCAGCAGGAAGAAGGGTTTCAGCCGGGCGATATCGAAAACTGCCGCAAGGTCTTCGTATCCTCGGTGACCGATCTCGAACAGCGCGAGGACTACCCGCACAGCATCTTCTTCGAGCTCGACGCGGACGCGCTCTCACACTCGGCGAAACAGCGCATCGAGACATTGGCGGCCCGCGCGCTGCGTCTCGACGTGCCGCGCATTACGATCGTCGGTCATGCCGACAGCACCGGTAACGAGGACCACAATCTTGCGCTGTCGCTGCGCCGGGCGGATGTGGTCGAACAGGCCCTGCTCGAGGCGGGCGTGCCGTCCGATCGTGTCGGCGTCGCGGCGGCCGGTGAAAACCGGTTGCGGATCATGACGGATGACGGCGTCGCGGAACCGCAAAACCGGCGGGTCGAATTGTTGTTCCAACCGGTGGTCGGGTGGTAGGGTCGCCGCGCGGACAGGAAGCCGCGGTAGTCAGGTACGATTGCCACGCGAATTTACCTTCAAGGGGATGACCCATGTACGAAGCGGTTACCGATGATATCAAGGTGTCGGTTACGCCGTATTTCCTGGAAGACCAGTCGTCGCCGGATGAAAACCACTATGTCTGGGCCTATCAGATCTCAATCGAAAATCTCGGTGGCGAGACGGTCCAGCTGCGGAACCGGTTCTGGCGGATTACCAACGCGATTGGCCAGAGCGAGGAAGTCGAAGGGCCGGGGGTCGTCGGCGAACAGCCCGTGCTGGAGCCGGGCGACTCGTTCCAATATACCAGCGGCGCGCCGTTGAGCACGGCGTCCGGCATCATGGTCGGCACCTATGAGATGGAGGGCGCCGACGGGCGGATGTTCGACGTGGCGATTCCGGCATTCTCGCTCGATAGCCCGCACCAGCCGGTTCAGCTGAACTGACCGCAACACAACGCTTACGCAGATTTGGGGAGAGCGAATTGAACGCACCTGATGGTGCCGGCCATGGACGGGTGGCCGGCGACGAGGACACGAAACGACCGAGCCGCGCGGAAGCGGAGGCCGCGGTTCAGACCTTGATCCGCTGGGCCGGGGACGATACGGCCCTCGAGGGGCTCCTCGACACGCCCGGCCGGGTGGTTCGCTCATTCGAGGAATTCTACGCCGGCTACCAGCTCGACCCGACCGACCTGCTGTCCCGCACCTTCGAGGAAACCGATGGCTACGACGAGTTGATCGTGCTGCGCGAGATCCGTTTCGAATCGCATTGTGAACACCACATGGTGCCGATCATCGGTTGCGCCCATATCGGTTACCTGCCGGACAAGCGGGTGATCGGTATCAGTAAACTGGCCCGGGTCGTCGATGCATTCGCCAAGCGTCTGCAGATCCAGGAGAAGATGACGGCGCAGATTGCGAATGCTATCGACGAAGTCTTAAAGCCGAAAGGGGTCGCCGTCGTCGTCGAAGCGAGCCACCAATGCATGACGACGCGCGGCGTGCACAAGTCGGGTGTCGGCATGGTAACCAGCCGCATGCTGGGCGTGTTGCGCGACGACCCGACCACCCGGCGCGAATTTCTGTCGATCATCGGATCCCCGAACCCTTCGGGGCAGTGACGTTTTAGTACGGAGCGGGATTAATAGAATCGCTTTTTGCGGTATCGCGACCGTGCGAATCCGTTTCTGCCAAAGTGCTCTAAAGCTGGACAAATCGGAAAAGCGGTAGGAATACTGTCGGCTCCTGAACGCCGATTCGCACGGATTCCACTAACCGGTTCGCCCGTTGATCGACTTTCGTCCCGTTCTCTTCATCATCGGCATCCTGATGTCGACCTTGGCCGTCGCGATGTTCGTGCCGGCCGCGGCCGATCTGGCGGTGGGCAATGAGGAATGGCAGGTTTTCGCGACCGGCGCGGCGCTGACCCTGTTCATTGGCGTGATGCTGGTGCTGACGACCCGCAGCGACGTGCGCAACCTGTCGCTGCGGCAGGCTTTCATCCTGACCACATTGAGCTGGGTCCTGATGCCGGCGGTCGCCGCGCTGCCCTTCGTCTTCGCCGATTTCGACCTGTCCTATACCGACGCTTTTTTCGAGGCGATGAGCGGCCTCACCACGACGGGATCGACGGTCATCATCGGGTTGGATCAGACCCCGCCAGGCATTCTCCTGTGGCGGGCGCTGCTGCAATGGCTCGGCGGGATCGGCATCATCGCCATGGCGATCTCGATCCTACCGCTGCTGCAGGTCGGCGGCATGCAGCTGTTCCGCATGGAATCCTCCGATACCTCCGACAAGGTGATGCCGCGGGCGGCGCAGATCGTGACGGCGATCGCGGTGATCTATGTCATGCTGACCTTGCTCTGTGCCCTGATCTATTGGTTGTTCGGGATGACCGGCTTTGATGCGATGGCGCATGCAATGACGACGATCGCGACCGGCGGGTTCTCGACCCACGACGCATCGCTGGGATTTTTCGGCGATGCGCGCATCGATTTGACCGCGACCTGTTTCATGCTGATCGGTAGCCTGCCCTTCGTGCTCTATCTGCAGGCGGTGCGGGGCCGCCCCGGCGGCCTGTTGCGCGACAGTCAGGTGCGCTGGTTCCTCGTCATCGCCGCGTTCGCGGTCGGGACCGTGACCTTGTGGCTACTCCGCGCCGACCACAACGATTTGCCCATGGCCGCGCAGCAAGCGGCGTTCAACGTGGTCTCGGTGATCACCGGTACGGGATATTCGACGGTGGATTTCAGCGCCTGGGGCTCGTTTCCTCTGGCCCTTCTGTTTTTCCTGATGTTCGTTGGCGGTTGCGCCGGCTCGACGACCTGCGGCGTCAAGGTGTTCCGCATCCAGGTGCTGTATGCGACCGCGCGGTGCCAAATGCGGCACCTGTTGCAGCCGCATGGCGTTTTCATCCCCTACTACAACAAGCGGCCGATCCCCGAAGAAGTGACGGCCTCGGTGATGGGCTTCTTTTTCCTCTACGTCGTCGCATTCGGTTTCATCGCGGTGGGGCTGGGCGCCCTCGGGCTCGATTTTCTGACCGCGGCATCCGGGGCGGCGACCGCGATCTCCAATGTCGGTCCGGGCCTCGGTCCCGTGATAGGGCCGTCGAGCACCTTCGCCAACCTGCCCGATGCGGCGAAGTGGCTGCTCTCGCTCGGCATGTTGCTGGGACGGCTCGAGCTGTTTACCGTCCTGGTCCTTCTCCTTCCCTCCTTCTGGCGGAACTGACGCTATGGCACCCAAAACGATGACCCCTGTAGAGATGATCCGCGCGCTCGTCGGCTTCGACACCACCTCGGTAAAGTCGAACCTGCCGCTGATCGATTTCGTCCGCGACTATCTGTCGGGCTACGGGATCGACTCCCGTTACGTGCTCAGCGAGGACGGGACGAAAGCCAATTTGTGGGCGACGGTGGGACCGGACGGTCCTGGCGGCGTCGTGGTCAGTGGGCATACCGATGTGGTGCCCGTTGACGGACAACCCTGGGACAGCGACCCGTTCGAGATCGTCGAGAAGGACGACCGGCTGTACGGCCGCGGCACCGCGGATATGAAGAGCTATATCGCCATCGCGCTCTCGCTGGTGCCGGAGATGCTGTCCCGCCCCTTACAGCGGCCGATCCATTTCGCGCTGACCCATGACGAAGAGGTCGGCTGCGTCGGCGCGCCGCGGCTGATCAAGGATGTGGTCGAGAACCTGCCGCGGCCCGGCGCGGTGATCATCGGCGAGCCGACGGAGATGCAGGTCGTCGACGCGCATAAGGGGATCAACTCCTTCGTCACCACGGTGACCGGTCACGAGGCGCATTCCAGCCTGACCCATCACGGCGTCAACGCGGTGATGACCGCCGGCCGGCTGATCGCCTTCCTCGGCGATCTGGCGGCGGAAAAGGCGGCCAACCCGGAACCCGGCAGCCGCTTCGATCCGCCCTATTCGACGATCCATGTCGGCACCGTCGAAGGCGGGACGGCGCTCAACATCGTCTCCCGCCTGTGCGAGTTCAAATGGGAGATCCGCGCCCTGCCGGGGGACGACCCCGCCGATACGGTCGCCCGGCTGAACGAATTCTGCGAACGCGAGCTCGTGCCGGCGATGCGCAAGGTCGCGCCGGAAA
Source organism: Alatinidae sp. Z8VKAUB7J3 (assembly GCA_010016025.2). Classification (NCBI taxonomy): domain Eukaryota; kingdom Metazoa; phylum Cnidaria; class Cubozoa; order Carybdeida; family Alatinidae; species Alatinidae sp. Z8VKAUB7J3. Next base: position 10,329,719 of record JAAAKM020000498.1, read on the forward strand.
CCGGCGTCGAGACGGTATCGAAACTGACGGTGCCGGCGCTCAGCCCGGACCCGGGATCGCCCGCGGAACAGCTTGCCTTTGCGCTCACCGGCACGAACGCGACCCACGCGGTGTCCTATGCCACCGAAGGGGGGCAGTTCCAGGAGGCGGGCCTGCCGGCCGTCGTCTGCGGCCCCGGCAGCATCGAACAGGCGCACAAACCCAACGAATTCATCAGCCTCGAACAGGTCGCCGCCGGCGAGGATTTCGCCCGCCGGCTCATCGCGCGCTGCCAGGAGTCGGCGGTTTAAGCCGCCGCAACAGCGCGCCGCGCGCGGTAAACCTTTCGTTATCCATTTCTTGGTAAATCAACCAGGCGGGGAAAGTCCCGGATTTCCGGGCCTTTGCCCTTCGCGCTGACAGAGATATGGGGCATGCCGCCGTTTTGACGGGCGTGCCGGGATAGCGAAGACGGTGAGTGACGGTCTGGTTCTGACCTACGAGGTCTATGTCCTCAAATCGGGGCGGTGGGAGCTGCACGGCAACTACGAACCCCACGAAACCGACAAGTGCGTCGAGGACGCCAAGCGGCTCTACAAAACGGGCCGCCATGAGGGCGTTCGCGTGGTCGAGGACACCTACGATCCGGGGATGAAGACGCACGAGGAATCGATCGTCTATTGCAGCCCGCGCCGGGCGCCGCCAAAACCGGTCAAGATCCGCAAGGACAAGCCGATGAATGCGCGGCGCAGCAAGACCGTCAAGCGACCCATGGGAAAACTGGCACCGCCAACGGTCGGGCGCGAGGTGCCGAAATTCATCATCATCGGGCTGGTTACCCTGCTTGCCGCCGGGCTGGTTTCCTATGCGACGATCTTCGTTCTGCAGCAGTTGCAGGCGATGGAAATCGAGATGGGCAAGGGCACGGCGCAGGCCGTGCTCATCGGCGTGTTCCTGGCGACCGCCATCGCCCTGTTCATCCCCTTGATGCGCCGGTTCGGGCCGTCGCGACGGCCCGTTTCGAAAACGGAGGAACCGGCACCGGCCGAGAACCCCGCGGCGGTACCGCAGGACCTGCCGCAACCCCCGCCGCTTGAATACGATGGTCCCGCCGAAGCGGAAGAAGACGGTGCGGCCGACGACCCCGAGCCGGATAAACCGGAAGTGGAGGCGGCTGAAGAACCGGAAGGCGACGACGCCGAAGAACCGGCACCGGCTGCCGCCGTCACGGCCGAAATCGAGCGGGACCTGCTCAAATTCATCGAGGACTCGCTGGTCCCGCTGGCCGCCGCGGGGCGCGAGCTGGACAGCTACAACCGCTTCGGCCTGACCCTGTACTTCGCCGGCGCGGGCGAGTATCTGGCGTCGCGCGACGGGGTGGCGCCGGACGCGCTGCGGGCGTTGCTGTCGACCCATGTGCAGCTATTGGGTCATACGGCGGACATGGCGCGCGGCTTCTGCGCCAATATCGACGAATATCTCCTCAACCCGAAATATTTCCGCATGTACGAGTCGGGCCGCAGCGCCGTGGTGACCTATCTGCAGGACCCGGAGAGCGGCACCGGAGCCGTCGAGGCGATGGATTTCTGGAACGAGCCCGCCGCTGCCGCTGGCCCGGCGCACGACAAGGAATTCGTCGCCGTGCTGTTCACCGACATCGTCGGCTCGACGGCCCTGACCCAGGAACGCGGCGACGACGCGGCGCAGCTCGTGGTGCACGCCCATAACGACATCGTGCGCGACGCGCTGGCGCTGCATGGCGGCCGCGAGATCAAGCACACCGGCGACGGGATTATGGCCACCTTCCCGCAGATCACCAATGCGGTCGATGGCGCGATCGCCATCCAGCAGAGCTGCCAGCGGGCCAACGCGGCGGACCCGGAACTGGGCCTCGGCATCTGCATCGGCATCAATGCCGGCGAGCCGATTCATGAGGGCGGCGACATCTTCGGCACCCCGGTACAAATGGCCGCGAGGGTGCTCAGTAAGGCGGAAGGCTACGAGGTTGCCGTCTCCAACCTGGTACGCGAGATGTGCACCGGCAAGAGCTACGGTTTCATGAAGAAAGGCGACTACGAGCTCAAGGGCTTCGACGAACCGGTGCCGATCTTCCTGGTCGAATGGCAGGCCGCCACGACGGTGCCCGGCGAGGCAGCCTGACATCCAGGACGCGGTTCTACCGCGTGTCGAATTCCGGCAACGTGTAGACCGCGATTTCTTGGTCGAGGCCGGGGAGGGCGTGCTGGCCGAGCGGCGTTGCATCGTCGTTGAAATGCGCCTGAAACCCTTCGGATATCACGATCGGGACGCCCATCGTCTTGCACAGCCCTTCGAGCCTCGTCACCTGGTTTACCGCCGGGCCCATGACCGTAAAGTCGAGGCGGCGCTCGGTCCCCACATTGCCGTACATGACCTGGCCCAAATGCAGGGACAGACCGAAGCTGAACCCTTCGCCCTCGGGCCTTTGAGACCGTAGCGAATTGGCTCTGCCAAAGGCGTCGCGCGCCGCGCTGATGGCCGCCCGGCACATATCGACCGCGGGGCGGTTCTCCGGGTCGACCGGGAAGATCGCCATCACCGCATCGCCGATGAACTTCAGGACTTCCCCGCCATGGTCGACGACCGCGCCGGCGGTACAGTCGAAATACGCGTTGATCATCGAAAGATAGCTATCGAGCGGCAGGGTCTCGGCCAGCTTCGTCGAGTTGCGCAAATCGCTGTAGAACAGGACGCAGTCGATGATCCCGCCATCGCCGCGCTCGACCACGCCTTCCAGGACCCGGTTGCCGGAATAGTGGCCGAGATAGGTGTCGAGCAGCGCGCGCGAGAGTTCATGCGTCGTCGAGGATTTTATGGTGAGCGCGAGCGGCCGCATCATCGCCTGCAGATAGGCGATCTCGAGCTCCGCAAAGCCGCCCTTCCGGCAGGTCGAGACGGACAGGATCACCCCCTCCATCCCGGACGGCAGGTTGGCCCAAATCGCGTCCAGGGTGCGGTCGTAGGATTCGAAAAACAGCAGGTAGTCGGTGACGCCCTCCGACCGCAGCCGTTCGAAGATCGGAAAATCCGGCGTGACGGCGCCCTCGCCGAGGGCGAAGCGCCGGAAGGGGACACGCTCGGACATCGCCCAGAAGAAGGGCGAATTCTGGAACTTTTCCGTGGTGACGACGCTGCGCGGCATCATCTGGCTGTTGATCGTGTCGTCCTTGCCGTTCCAGACGACGTCGAGCGCGCCGAACACCGGATGCAGCAGCAGGCCGCCCAGGCTGACCCGGTACACCGACACGCCGGCATCGACCAGCCCGCGCCCGAAGCCCTGCACGACCTCTTCGACCGACGCTTCGCGAATACCCCGGTCGATCAGCCAATTGCCCAGGCTGTCGAACATGGGCGAGGTGGAAAATTCTTTCGCCATGCGTGTATTGTGCGGACCTTTGTTCGCGCGCGTCAATTGTGGGCTTCCAAAGATCTGGGGATTTCTGACCCAGGGGTGCGTCGGAACGCACGCTTCTGGTGGTGGGAATATCCTCGAGCTTATCGAGGAATGCCCGTTGGCGGACGGGACGTGATGGACGAAAAAGACAACTGGCGCTCCGCCCAAACCATGATCAAAGCCCACGGCGACGACGCGAAGATCCAGGCCGCATTCAAGGCCGGTGCCTGTTTGGAGAAGGGTGATCTAGACGGAGCCCCAGTCTGGCGCCGGGTTATCCAGGCTATCGAGGAACAGCAGGATACGACGCCGGGGAGCGTGCATTAGAAATTCATGTCTACGCCCACCGGCTTACTCGTCACCGGGCATGAGACAGAGCACCAGGAGATTGGAGACGCGAAACAGCGTAACTGAGGGCCGAATCTGGCAGAATTCGACCGGATTCGGCCCTCAAATGTTACCGTTTAGGGCATTGTGTAACATCAGCTCTGGCGACGATGTCCGCTTATCGCTGATCTACGCCCGGTTCACGCTCAAACTCAGACATGCCGAGCGATACCGCGTTTTGGTAATAGATGACCCATAGGCGACACCTCAAAGATCCACGCTAGACGAGGTGGTTTCATCCATTTGGTAAAAAATAAATGTCATATTGGAACTCTATGAACGCTTTCAGGCTCTCTAGATCATCCTTGTAGTTGTCACTTTTCCAACCCGCTAGACTGACTAGAGCAGCTTCGAGTTTGCCAAGGTCAATTTTTGACACGTCGATCCTGTGCTGATTGAAATCCCACGGGTCGATGATGCCCAGTGATTCTGCGACGGAGAAACTGCCTGAGTTGCCTTCTGTAATTCCAAACAGAAGCGTCACGATTGGAGTGCCGATCTCGACATTGGCGTACCGGGAGGCAGAATACTCATAATGCTTGATCAGTTCAGGTCGGAACGGACCGATGCTCAAAATCTCCGCACACATTCCCATCGACTTCTCCAAAGAAAAATGAGATCACGCAATCCTAAGTACCAAAAGTACATTGGCAACAGAATGTCGCCTGTTGGCTAATTTTTCGCCTCGCGAGCGTGACCGAACCACGACCGGGTTCCTCGCAAACCGGAAATGCCGCTATCCGATGTTACGGAATACCCAACACGGTAACATAAAATCGCCCTACCCCTCCCTCGACCTTGGCAAGAACCGGTACAGATGGGTGTCACCAGCCGCAGAACGCTTTGTACTCGTTGTCATCGATCTTGTGAGCGGCTTTCAAGGCTGCCGCCGCGCGCCGGAGATAGGTCAGCAGACGTTCTGGTAGCTTTCCACGGCGACGGTGTAGGCCACACCATTTAGCCGATGGGGAATCGCGGTCTTTCCATTAACAAGTTCGTTCCGCTTCAGCGGTACGAGCACAAATTTCGGGAGGCGGGCTTCGGCCCGCCTCTTTGCGTTTTCGCTTGCGGCTATTCCCCTCGCCGCGCCAATCGGTATCATTGCGGCAACCAGACAGACCTATCCGGAGGGAGAGACCGCATGCCGACCATTCAAGCTGACCGTCTGAGAAAGATTGGCGAAGTCCTGTTCGAGAAGGCGGGCGCGTCGGCGGAGGAGGCGGCGACCGTCTCCAGGCATTGCGTCAACGCCAACCTGACCGGCCATGACTCGCACGGCATCATCCAGGTGCCGACCTATATCGACCGGGTCGACCGCGGCCATATCGTCCCGGGCGCGCCGTTCGAGATCGTGCAGGAGAGCGCGACCACCACCGTGATCAACGGCAATTGGGGCTTCGGCTACGTGGTCAACGAGCGCGCCATGAACATCACGATCGAGAAGGCCAAGACCGCCAATGTGGCGGCCGCTACGGTCTATCACCAGAGCCATGTCGGGCGCGCGGCGTCCTATCCGCTGATGGCGGCCGAGCAGGGCATGATCGCCATGATGACCGCCGATTCCGGCCGCTCGCCCAAGGCGGTGGCGCCGTTCGGCGGCCGCGCGGCGCGGCTCGGCACCAACCCGATCTCGATCGCCATGCCGTCCAATCTGGAAGGGCCGTTCTTCATCGACATGGCGACCTCGGCCGCCGCGGCCGGCAAGGTCAAGCTGGCGCAGGCGCGCGGCGACTCGATCCCCGACGATTGGGTGGTCGACAAGGACGGCCGCAAGACGACCGACCCCGCCGCGCTGAGCGACGGTGGCGCGATCCAGCCGCTCGGCGGCGCGCAGGGCTTCAAGGGCACCGGGCTGGCGGCGATGGTCGAGATATTCTCGGGCCTGCTGACCGGGCTCGGCTTCGGCGTCGAGCCGACCGGCAAGCACAATGACGGCGTCTTCATGGCGGTCTTCAATGTCGAGGCCTTCCGGCCGCTCGACACCTTCAAGCAGGAGGTCACCGAGTTCGCCGAGTACCTCAAGGCGACGCCGACCGCGGAAGGCTACGATTCGGTCCTCTATCCCGGTGAGATCGAGCATCAGCGCATGCAGAAGCGCCTGGTCGACGGTATCGAGGTTGAGGATGCGACCTGGAACAAGCTGGTCGCGCTGGCCGAAAAATACGGCGTCAGCGAGATCGTCGCCTAACGTTTCCAACAGCGAACGGGTAATCCCATGTCCTACGAGACCATCGAAGTCGCGCCGCTCAGCCCGAATATCGGGGCGGAGATTTTCGGCGTCGACCTGTCGCAGCCGCTCGGCAATCAAGCCTTCTCGGAGATCCACGACGCGCTGATGGAACATCAGGTGATCTTCTTCCGCGACCAGACCATGGATTGGGAGCAGCACAAGGCGTTCGGCCGCCGCTTCGGCGAGCTGCATGTGCACCCGACCGCGCCGTCGCCGGACGGTCATCCGGAGATTTTGACGATCCGCGGCGACGCCAAGTCGAAACAGGTCGCCGGGCAGCACTGGCACAGCGATGTGAGCTGCGACGAAGAACCGCCGATGGGCAGCATTCTGCATCTGCACGAGGTGCCGGTGCCCGGCGGCGACACCATGTTCGCCAGCATGTACGCGGCCTACGAGGCGCTGTCGGGCACGATGAAATCGTTCCTGGACGGCAAACAGGCCTGGCACGAAAGCGAGCATGTGCACGGCGCGCGCTACGGCCACAAGGGCGGCATGCGGGACGGCGAAGAGAACCCGTACCCCAAGTCGCTGCACCCGATCGTGCGCACCCATCCGGAGACCGGCCGCAAGGCGCTGTTCGTGAACTGCAACTTCACGACGCGCATCGAGGGGCTGAAGCGGAACGAGAGCGACGCCATCCTCGGCATGCTGTACCGCCATATCGAGACGCCGGAGTTCCATTGCCGCTTCCCGTGGCGCAACAATTCCGTCGCCTTCTGGGACAATCGCTGCGCCCAGCACAAGGCGCTGTGGGACTACTACCCCAAGACAAGGCACGGCTATCGCGTCACGGTGCAGGGCGACCGCCCGGTATAGGGATCGGAGAAAGGGAGCATTCGGATGTCGTACGAAACCATCGAAGTGTCGCCGATCAGCCCGGCCCTGGGTGCGGAGATTTCCGGCGTCGACCTGGCCGAACCACTGGGCAACCAGGCGTTTTCGGAGATCCACGATGCGCTGATGGAACATCAGGTGATCTTCTTCCGCGACCAGGAATTGACCCTGGAGCAGCACAAGGATTTCGGCCGCCGCTTCGGCGAGTTGCATATCCATCCGGCGATGCCCGGGCCGGAAGGCCACCCGGAAATCCTCGTCATCCACACCGACGAGAATTCGAAATACGCGGCGGGCCAGGGCTGGCACACCGATGTCAGCGCCGATGTGGAGCCGCCGATGGGCAGCATCCTGCATCTGCACCAGGTGCCGGACTCCGGCGGCGATACGATGTTCGCCAGCATGTATGCGGCCTATGAGGCGCTGTCGGACGATATGAAATCCTTCCTCGGCGGCCTGCGGGCGCATCATGAATCGGAACATGTGCACAGCCGCGGCTATGTCAGCAAATCGGGCACGCTGCGCGATGGCGAGAACGCCTACCCGGCGGCGCTGCATCCGATCGTGCGCACCCATCCGGTGACCGGGCGCAAGGGCATCTACGTGAATTCCGGCTTCACGACGCGGATCGAGGGGCTGTCACCGACGGAAAGCCGCGCCATTCTCGATTTCCTGTTCAAGCATATCGAGACGCCGGAGTTCCATTGCCGCTTCAGTTGGCGCAACAATTCCATCGCCTTCTGGGACAATCGCTGCGTTCAGCACCGCGCGCTGTGGGACTATCGTCCGAACGTGCGCAGCGGCCACCGGGTCACCGTGAAGGGCGACCGGCCCGTCTAAACCGCCGGTTCCAATGTTGACCTGAATCAATGCCGTGCCGCACTGGGCGCGCGTAGGGTGATCGTAACGGATCACCCAATGCGTGAGGTGTGCGATGGCATTGAAAAGCATTCTCGTCCACGTGACGAATTCGGAAGTGTCCACGGCGCGCGTCGAGGCGGCGCTCGCCCTCGCGATGGCGCATGACGCCCATCTGACGGGCATTGGCGTGCGGCCGGTCGTGCATATACCCGGCTATGCGTCGACGACCATCCCGGAAAGCGTAATCCAGGATGTCGAAGCGCGGCAGGATGCGGTCGATCTCGCGGCGCGCGATTCCTTTCGGGATGCGGTCGCCCGGGCCGGGTGGTCCGATCGCAGCGATTGGCTGCTCGGCGAAGGCCGGGCGTCGGAGGTCGTCGGTCTGCACGCCCGCTATGCCGATTTGACGATCATCGGCCAACAGCCGCCGGCGGGACCGGATGATACCGAAGACTCCTTCGCCGACCTGTTGGTCATGCGTTGCGGCCGGCCGGTTCTCGTGCTGCCGCATATCGGGACGAACAAGCCGATCGGCAAGCACATCGTGGTCGCGTGGAATGCGAGCCGCGAGGCCGCGCGTGCCGTGGGCGACGCCATGCCCCTGCTCGAACGGTCGGACAAGGTCGACGTGATGTCGGTCGAGCCCGAAGGGATCGGCGACCTGCCGGGCGCGGATATCGCGCATCATCTGGCGCGCCATCAAATCAACGCGGAGGCCAAGCGGTCCGTCGCCAATAAAATCGATCCCGGCGACGTGCTGTTGAACTACCTGTCGGATAGCGGCGCCGATCTGATGGTGATGGGCGCCTACGGCCATTCTCGGGTGCGGGAGATGGTTCTCGGCGGTGTCACACGGCACATGCTGGAGCACATGACCGTCCCGGTTTTGATGTCGCATTGATGCGCAACCAAAAGTAATTAAGTCGTTGAAACCACGGATTTTGTTGCAGCTTCCCAGAGCTTAACCGGCGATTAACGCCTTGCATTCCATAGTGCGGCGGTACGGGCGCCCGAGGGGTCGGCGCCCGCCGATCGTATTGAGGATGTTAGATGTCGGACGCCGCCGCTTATGTAGAAATGCCGCTCTCCGAGGTGGGCAACAATAAGGAAGAACTCGATCAGGATGCGCTCCACATTCTGCCGTTGGATGTTCTCCCCCTTGAGACGCCGGGACTGCAGCGCGCCAGGTTGATCAAGAATGTCCGGCTGGACAGCGTCGTCGAGCTGTTCCGCGAAGCCGATACCGGCAGCGGCCAGGTGCATCCCTCCAAACTGGCGCCCGTGTTCAATTGGCCGACCGATGAAACGCATCAGGACGATAATCTGGTCAACGTCGTCTGCAAGCTGCACAGCTACGATGTGTACACACTCCGCATTCAGCTTCGGAAGCTGGGGATCAGCGTCGACGATTTCGACAAGCTGAAGCTCTCGAAGGAGAAGAGCGAGGAACTGACCGGCTACATGATGGATTTCACCATGCCGCTGATCAAACAGATCTACGGTGAGGCGAGCATGGATATCAAGGACGTTTCGCAGCTCATCGCCATGTTCTCCACGCCGGACAAGGAAGAGGCGCTGAAGAATCTGAGACATATGGCGCAACAGCTGAAGATCGACCTCGCGGAAGTCCCGAAATTCCTCGAGGATTACGGTGATGTCTTCCTGTCGCTGGCGTACTACCGCAACTGCCTGGACAATTTGATCCCGAAGGTGATGGCCTATCACGAAGCGGCGGACGAGCTAAAAGACAACTATCAGATGAAGAGCGACCGCCGGCTGATGAAAAGCCTCGAATTCATCGGTGACTCGCTATCCGACGTCACCGCCTCGATCACCGGCCGGTTCGAAAGCTTCGACAGGCACTCGCAAGCCCTGTGGGAGGACATCACGGCGGAGTCCTTCGCTAAGGTCAAGAATATGATAGAGAGCCATCATGTGACGGTCGGCGGCGTGCTGTGCGGCCTGTCCGTCAAGATGAATAGCTGGCATGAGCAGTTCGGCAAGGGCGGCGGCCTTGTTGCGAAGGGCGATTTCATATCGTCCGAAATGATGCAGGGTATCGAGAAGATCGTCGCCATCGAAAATTCGGCGCCGAAGATTTCGGATGCGTAACACCGTCGGCAGCTTCTAACTCCGCCAGCGCAGCTCCTGCGCCTTCACCGGGTTCTCGAACGGCGCGCCGGTATCGGTCGATTTCGCCCAGGCCTCCTTCAAGCGATAATACCATTTCGCCTGCATGTCGGCGTCGTTGATCAGCATCAGCTTGGGGTCGTGCTTCAGCCCTTCCTGCTGCATCGTCACGATATCGCAATCCTGTTTCAGGAAAGCGCGGGCGAAGGGGCGCAGCAGCGGTGTCAGCGGCGTCAGCCAGGGCTGCGTCCAGTAGATCTGATGGTTCAGCTCGGTCTCGGTCTCGCTGATCGGCGTCACCGCGGTAAGGCCGCACAGCACATGGCGGCCGGTGCGGATATGCTCGACGCGCACGCTGGGCAATTGAAAGGATATCTCGGTCGTCATATCGCCACCGAGCAGCTTGTAGGCGGCCGAGTTGGATGACGGGGGGTGGCGCACCATCTTGAAGCCGCGTTCGGCCGGCGCGAAGGCCTTGCTCTTCTCATGGATCGAACTGCCGGACCGCCACCACCAGGCGCGATGCACGAAGGGGCCGTGCGCCGGGTCCATCAGACCGATGACCGCGTGATCGACATGACAGGGAAAGGGCATCGTGAAGGCGGTATTCGGGCGGCGGTCGCCGATATCCGGTATTTCCGGCGGATCGATCATGGCGTCCGTCTCGTCGCCGAAATAGAGCCAGATATTGCCTTGAACCTCGCGGCACGGATAGCGGCGCACGCCGACTCGCTCGACATTGAACTTCTGACCTTCGACCAGGGAGGGGATCGCAGTGCAGCGACCGTCCCGGTTGAAACGCCAACCGTGATAGCAGCATTCGACTTCCCGGCCATCGAACGTGCCCTTCGACAGCGGGATGCCGCGATGCGGACAGATATCGCGAACCGCGAAGGGGACTCCATCGGCGTCGCGGGCGATCAGGACGGGTTCGCCCAGCAAGGTCTTGGCGATCATCGATCCGCGTTTCAGTTGGTCGCCGCGCTGCGCGAAATACCAGAGATTCTTGAGAAACATACGGTCCCCGAACGATCGGCCATGCGGTATCCTGCCGCGACGGCCCGTGCCGTTTTTGTTTACCACGAGTGCGGGGAGGAGACATGTCTGTAATTGTCGCAGTGTCCTGGGGTGAGCTGCTCGACAAGATCTCGATCCTGGAGATCAAACGCGATCGGCTCAGCGATCCGGCGCAGCTTGCCAATGTCGAGCGCGAGTATGCGACCCTCTGCGCGGCGCGGGACAAGGCGCTGCCGGAGGGCGCCGATGTTGCCGACGGTTTCGCCGCGCTGCGCACCGTGAACGAAACCCTGTGGCAGATCGAGGACGATATCCGGGATTGCGAGCGCGCCGAGGATTTCGGACCCCGCTTCGTCGAACTGGCCCGGTCGGTCTATATCAACAACGACGAACGCGCTGCCATTAAACGCCGGATCAACGACGCGCTCGGTTCAGACATCGTCGAAGAGAAATCCTATTCCGACTACAGCAAAACGCCGCCCCGGAGCCCATAGCATGACCGTCATCTACCCCGCCCGCCGCATCATTACGATGAACCCGTCGAACCCGGAAGCCAGCCATGTCGCGGTGCGCGACGGCCGTATTCTCGGCGCCGGTTCGCTGGAAGAGCTCGCCGGCTGGGGCGACCACACGCTCGACGACCGCTTTGCCGACAAGGTGCTGATGCCGGGCCTGGTGGAAGGGCACAGTCACGCGCATGAAGGGTCGTGCTGGCGCGCTGTCTATTGCGGATTTTTCGATCGCATGGACCCGGACGGAAAGGTTTGGCCGGGCCTCGAATCCTTCGATGCGATTCTCGACCGGCTGCGCGCGGAAGATGCGGAGATGGCGCCGGGCGACGATCCGATTTCGGGTTGGTCCCTCGATCCGATCTATTACGGCGACGCGCGGATGTCCCGTGCCGATCTCGACGGCGTGTCCACGGTGCGGCCCATCGGTATCCGACATGCCAGCGGCCACATCATGAATGTCAATACCAAGGCGCTGGAGTTGGCCGGCCTGCTGCGTGAAGGCATCAACCATCCGGGTGTGCCGCTGGGCGATGACGGATTGCCGACCGGCGAGTTGAAGGGCCCGGATGCGATGGAGCTGGCGGCGGGATATGTCGGGCTGGACCGCAAGGTGATGTCGGCCGATGCGTGGGGACTGCGCCAGTTCGGCCGGCTTTGCGTGCGCCAGGGCGTCACGACGGCCACGGACCTCGCCAACCCGCTGCCGCCGGAAGCGGTGGCGATGATGCTGGAGGTAACCGGCGCTTCGGATTTTCCCGTGTGCATGGTTTCCCTGCGCCGCTTCCAAGGCGTGACGCCGAAGGAGCTGGTCGAACGTTGCGTCGAGCTGCGGGGCATGAGCACGGAGCGGCTGCGCCTCGGACGCGTGAAGATTCACGCCGATGGCTCGATCCAAGGTTTCACCGCCCGGCTGCGCTGGCCCGGCTACTACAATGGCGCCCCGAACGGGCTGTGGTACGCGACGCCCGAGCAGATGCAGGAAATCTACGAAGGCGCTTTGGAGAACGATCTGCTGGTCCACACGCACACGAATGGCGACGAGGCGATCGAGATGATGCTCGATACCTTCGAGCGCGCGGTGCACAAGGTGCCGCGACCCGATCACCGCTACACCTTGCAGCATTGCCAGCTGGCCGACACCGCCCAGTTCCGCCGCATGAAAAAACTGGGTCTGTGCGCGAACCTGTTCGCCAACCATCACTTCTATTGGGGCGACCAACACTACGAGAAAACGGTCGGTCCGGAACGGGCCAACCGCATGAACGCCTGCGCCACGGCGCTGCGCGAGGGCGTGCCCCTGGCGATCCATTCCGATGCGCCGGTCACACCGCTGGGACCGTTCTTCACCGCCTGTTGTGCGGTCAACCGGCTGACACCGAACGGCCGAACCTTGGGAGAAGCCGAAAAAATCGGCGTCGCGGATGCCTTGCGCACGATTACCCTGGGCGCGGCCTACACTTTGAAGATGGATGACGAGGTCGGGTCCATCGAGACCGGCAAGCGGGCCGATTTCGCCGTGCTGGAGGACGATCCCTATGAGATCGGTCCCGAGAAGCTCAAGGATGTCCGGGTCTGGGGCACCGTGCAGGCTGGCCGCATCTTCGCCGTCGAGGATATCTGAGCGTGACGGACGCGCCGGGTCCAATACCCGTCACCGTGATCGGCGGTTATCTCGGCGCCGGCAAGACGACTTTGGTCAACAATCTGTTGCGCCAGGCCGATGGGCAGCGGTTGACAGTAATGGTGAATGAGTTCGGTGAGCTGCCGATAGACGCCGACCTGATCGAAAGCCGTGACGAGAACGTCATCAACATCGCCGGCGGCTGCGTCTGCTGCTCCTATGGCAGCGATCTGATCGAAGCGCTGCAGGCGCTGGAGAAGCTGGACCCGGCACCGGATCATCTGCTGATCGAAGCCAGCGGCGTGGCCCTGCCGACTCCTGTATACCAATCCTGCTGTCCCATGTACTACGCCAGGTGACAACAGCGGGAAAAAGTTTTTTGTAAAGAGATCACCAATAAAGGCATTGAGTTTAAAAAAAATTATTATTATTATTATTATTGATTTTATTTTTATTATTATTATAATTATTATTATGAAGATAAATCTTAAAAAGTTTTAAAAATTATTGTTATTATATCCTATTTTAAAGCTGAGCTCGAAAGGTGAATCTTCAATAAGATTTGCAGTAATGTAGAAACACGTTCCATAGACGTTCCACTATCTACCTGGTCTGTAGTGATGGTAGTAAAAACAACACATTACACGAGACTGACTTCGGTACTCCTTTATTTTCTCCTTCATTTAAGACGTTGAGGCAAGAAGGTGTTGGTTCTAATGACTTTTCTACTTCATACTTCTCACTTTATACTTCCTTGCCCTGGTTGCAAATTTGTCGTTACCTACTCCGGCTCAAGGTCTCGGTTTTAAACTCAGGCCCAACCACGTTTCTAGTTACATAGCCCTGGCTTAGGAAAAAAATAAGTCAGATGGCTGGAATATGATAAAGGCTCTACATAACCTGCTCGTGTGGTGGTTCGCTATTCGTAATTACAAAGTTACAACAATGAGGTTTTGATTATACTCCTAGTCATTAAAATTGGTGACGTTTCTCTCTTACCATATATTCTGTATATAATTTCTAGATTACGGCCGTTAATAACGTAAATGCAAGTAGAGCCATAACAAGTTCTTACGCGTCTTGTGTATCCAAACCTGCCCCCGCGAAGCCCACATTGGGCAAGCATAGTTTTCGGCACTGTATGGCCAAACACGAAGTTCCGATCATTTTGTCTGCGATAAGGTTCGTTACCTTTAGAATGTTTGCAATTGTCTTATTCGAAGTATATTTTTATTATGCACGTACTATTTTCATTGTTGACACTATGCCTGTTGCGGTGCATTGATATTCACTACCTAAATCGTAGAATGTTTACTTGTTTTACATCTGTTTAGCTTATTAATACACTTATTTGCAAAATAGCATATTTGTATCTACACCTTTGACTCGTTTGGTGGTCCAATAGCTATGACGGGTTGAATTTCATGTTCCATAGAAATGTAAAGAACAGGGGTTTGAACCTCCTAGTCGCAAGCCCCCCTTATTTGGGTACCATTCTTGAAGCATAAGTTTCGGTACAGCACTTACTGTTCAAAGTCTTTCAACCATTATTCTTTACAATTTAATTTCGTACAAGCGTATGTTAAAAGTATCTCGTACAAGCGTATGTTAAAAGTGCCTCGTACAAGCGTATGTTAAAAGTGCCTCGTACAAGCGTATGTTAAAAGTGCCTCGTACCAGCGAAGTTCAGCCTACATCATTTATTTGGCTTGTTTCCAAATTCTCGTAAATGTAGATACCTGTTGCAACTTATTTTGCTTTAGGCTTATGTGGGCAATCGTAGTATACCTGACTGTAGCAGAAAGGGTACAAAGTGCGAATATGGTTAGAACCCCTGCAGAAGGAGCTATGAAACAGATGACTTACTTAATTACTCGTGGTATATAGCGGTATTCCATATTTTATGGAGTTATTTCTTAGTTATCTAGGCATGCTGTTGATATGAAGCGAATATGTTATATTTTGTCCATGGCTGTTGCACCCTACAAAGCAGTACAACGCCTTTCGTTTGTTTTAGTGTAAGTTATCACAAGGTTCGTCAGCCTGTTATACTGTTATAGCCTTTGATCCTAGTTCTTTTTAATTACAAAAGCTGTGAGTATACGAAGGGCTGAAACCAATTCAGCAATATCTAAGCATTCAGGGAAGGTAGCTCTGTTGTTATTCTATGTCAGAATGCCTAACCAAACATGGTGGGCGTATGACGTTGACAATACACATACATGATTGCGGAGGTAAAACTATACCGCCAAAGACTTATACCAGAAAAGCGAGCTTTATGTTGAAGAGGAAGTTAATACAAAACCATTTTGGCGTTGATATCTTATTACTGATCGCTTACGCGTTAGTTCAATGCTACTTTAGCTCTAACGTCTTATTGCCTATTAAATTTGAATGTTTGCGGCTTTAAATAGCGCACCATTCTGCACGGCATCATTATTGATTACCTTAAGAAAACATATATTACAGCTTAACCTTGTTATGTCGCCTAGGTCAATGCAACCCAAATATCTTACGGCCAGGGCGGCCGACAAATTTTGATAGGAAATCTGTTCCACAAAGCGAGACGGATTTAGCGGGATAACGGAGGGCGCGACAGCTAGGCCACTCCTTAACACTGAGAGGTGGTGATAATGAGGCCAGGCTGTGGTACTTGTCATTCGATGCATGGAATGTTTTTTTATCTATAGTGTAATGCCCATACCATATTTTGAGAATAAAGAAGGCGATGTTCGTTACTCCGGACAGGAGTGAGTTGGTGCATAACAGAGACTCGGCTATACTTACCTGATGCTTATTAACGGTTTGCTTTCTTTCGCAATTGTAAATAAGCAGACTTGTGTACATATATGAAATATGCATATGTTGATATAAATTTGTACAGAAACAAATGATGCAACACCCAGGCAACAAAGTTTGATACTTATTGCGAGTGGCGCCCAAGTCTTTTTTGTATTTGTTTGTTGCTGCTGCTTGTTTACTTGATGGATTGTGAATTGATTGATTGGTCAGTCAGTTGTTTGATTGGTTTCGTACTCATAATAGTTTGGTTGGTGGATGGGTGCTTGGGTTGGTTTGTTGCTTGCTTACTTGCTTGCTTGCTTGCTTGCTTGCTTGCTTGCTTACTTGCTTGCTTGCTTACTTGCTTGCTTGCTTGCTTGCTTGCTTGCTTGCTTGCTTGCTTGCTTGCTTGCTTGCTTGCTTGCTTGCTTGCTTGCTTGGTCAGCACTATGGAGAGTACTATGCTACAGAACGCATTTGAATGACAGTGTTGCATTGTAGCTTCATATCGAACCGAAGGACTTTTCAGCTAGTGAGCCGAGGCCTAGAGGCTTCAACCAATTACTTATGGTTTCACTTTCATGACGCATCAATAACTCCTTATGTAGGTATAAAACAGAGTCGTGTTTGTGTTGTTGATAACTCTGATTTGAAAGTCGGGTCCAGTTCTCATGCAGGAGTCATAGTTTTTAGCTTTTGGGAATTTTAACAACGCTGAAAACTTAATGCGATTTAAAGAGGAAAGTGATGCCAAACAACAAAATCGTAATATGCGCGTGTCGAAAGTTTCACCGGCGTTTATCTGTTCGCGAATCTAAGTCACACGACCTAAAATTTGCGTCATTAAAGTGACCAACATTTCAAAAATTTTGGGTCATTTTAAACGGTCATTTTGCTTTTAACTGTTTTGCATTTAACTAATATGGATTTACATATTTTCAACATCTGGCATTACCCTCTTAAGAAATCCGGTCCCTGTTACAAGCAAGGACCCTCCCCTCCCCAATAAGCATCAATATGTACTTTCATTCTCAATGACACTGTAAGGGGTCGCTTTTGGCAGGGGCGCTCTACAGAGAATTGAATCGATGGAACATACTTTGTCTTCTCTCAACTTCGAGAGCAGGAATTTATTCCAGACAATTGCAACAAAGGATAACGGGTGAATCGTGCACAAGCGAAGTAACGTCGGTGTGGTGATAATAGGCATGTTTGCAACTGAGAGGGTATCTGACGGAAATTAGCGAATTCAACTAACTGGGACTTAGCAAAACACGCTTATATGTACAAAGTCACAATAAGTACTATATTGGATTAAGGTACTTATAATACTGTGCCAGTAGTAGCTAAAGTTGTGAAAAATGCTGCAACACGGGTCATAGAATCACTAGTAAACAAGCTACTTGCTCTTGTAAGCAATATACAACAATGAAAGAGAACTTGTAGCAAACCCCGAAAAGTGTAGAATGATGCCTAAAATTGAGATACAAAACAAACTGGCCGCTAATCACAAACGGTAGTGGGACGTGAGTAGGGTAGATATACAATACACGAAATTCTAGAGTAGCTAGAGCTAGGTGAAAAGAGGTTACGAGAGGGTAACAGAGGTAACATCTGTGTGAAGTGACGGGGTCACAACGCTTTATTCACAAACATTGTATGTTAGTCAAATATCTGTAGTCCATCAGCAATAAGGAGACAAATATCCCCTCTCCAGAAATGGGATGATACTTTTAACCGAAACTAATAAGGATCAGTTCGCTCGAGTTTGTCGTCACAGGGAGGTTAATTTGACTTACTGATCCATTACCTGGTATGAGTTTGTATACAGTTTTAAATAAAAGCCTTCCCTTTTTGCTTGGAAGTTGCCAAGTAGCTCACACTGCTTATCAGAGGGCTAAACTGAGAGATTGCCAAGTAGCAAGGACGGCGCGCGGATGGCAGGTACTCCTTAGTTAAGAAACTAAAGGGGACTTAAATGTAATTAGTTGTAAATACAGTAAATATTTGTAACGTAGCTATTAAGTTATATTTCAAAAGAGCACAACTTTTTTAACCGAAGAGGAATGATAACCTCTCGAATGAAATAACACACTTTCATAAAGCGGGAAGGTATCCCGGCCCGTGTAATTCTAGATATGGTATACCCTCCCTTACTTGTAGGAATTCGTCTTAAAATTGTAATCCGCCTCTAATGCAACACCACAACATCTAAATTCTCCTATCTCTGAACCACAATTATAACAACCAACGAAAATATTTGACGTGTAACAGAAGCAACGGTGTACTTCAACACCTTATGTATGCCAATTCAAATAAAAATGAAGTCCGTCAGTCATCCACATATCTCTCGTCCTCAACTTCGATGAATGCACCGTTATAAAGCATCTCAAATATGTTGATGATTGGTGGAGTTTCTAGCAAGAGTGACAAAATCAATTCTTTTGCTAATAGTTTTCGCCATACACTGATCACAGCAATCGTATGGAGTGAAACGAGAAAGCTGTAGATCTCCTTTTCATCTTGCGGCTTTAGAAGCTGCATTTATCAAAGCAAAGCAGCCGGTACTCTGTCGACAAAAAGAATTTGTTTGCAATTTACGCCA
The DNA here is from genome assembly GCA_010016025.2 of Alatinidae sp. Z8VKAUB7J3. NCBI lineage: Eukaryota > Metazoa > Cnidaria > Cubozoa > Carybdeida > Alatinidae > Alatinidae sp. Z8VKAUB7J3. The sequence continues at coordinate 10,348,112 of JAAAKM020000498.1, forward strand.
TTTTCAAAAACAAGAGTGGCAGAAAACGTGTCGTTCTTGTGACCGTTATTTCCTAGCATCTTCTCGTTTCCTATAAATTCATCGTAACAGATTTCTCATTTCACTCCATAGGATTGCTGTGATCAGTGTAAGGCGAAAACGTTCGGCAAAATAAATCCGTTACTTAACGCAAAATTCAAATTTTGAACCACAAACCAACTTTTCAAAATCAGTTATGTCCCAAATTTTCTCTGCTTTTTGTGAAGAACATCCCTCTAAGAACGTCTAAAAACATCTAAAATTTGTGGTGCCCTTCCTTCCCATTCCTTGCTAACCTCATAAGTGTATGGCCCCTTGATATTAACAGTGATGTACATTAATCATTCACTTGTTGCGTAATAAATCTCGGAACAAATGGCAGCTCCGTCGTTGAAAGTACCAAACTTTCTTTCCCTAAAGGAATTATTTGAGTCAATTGATTATTTACAACGAAAAGACATGTCTCCTCAAACTCTAGAAGTTGAACATTTTAAAACCTTCTTTCTATCACAACGCAATATGAAAACTGTTGTTTTAAAGAAATGTCTGACGTTGCAAAACTCCCAGATAGCAACACATGTGAATTATTCAATGTTTTCGCCGAAAAGCGTTGTAGTTGCATCATTTTAAGTCGCTGCTATCCAAGTGATCCAAGACCGTTTCGAATTTATTTAAAATACACTCGCTTTTTTTCGTCAAGAACAACAGAAAGTGGCGCCGTCACCAGGATGCAACATTAACTTTGCGATTAATGTAATCGTGTTTTGATAGATGGCATGGGGATTGTGAAAATGCTATTGAAGATGAAGCAACTGGCCAGAACTGGATAGAGGTACACCAATGTACGATGTGAACCAACTAACGAGCACTAAGTAGAGGTAGGCTGACATAAAAAGGTGCTAACGAGTTGCAGCTCGTAAATACAACTAGAGCAAGACCGGGATTAAGGAGCTTTCAAAGGATAGTTGTAAGAAAAAGAAAGGGACTTGACTTTAGGCTCTATAATATCCTTGTTATCTTAAATAGATATGTTATGTTATTAGGACAGCCTATAAATGACAAACTATTTCTCGCAAATCTTTGCAGAGGAAATAAACATGTCAAAAAAAGCCGCAGTAGCTGGAATCCCCAGCTCTCCTGATGTCGAGGCGACTGTAAATTCAGATTTCACTTGGACCTTCAGTAAATTGGTTTTTCAAACATTATAGGTATTTAAGAACAACTGCCTTAAAGCAATACTTAGAATCTGACAATCAACTGAGTGTTAATAAAAAATATTTAATAAGAACGGGGGCAAACCCGTCCATCATGGCAACGGTAAACTAAGCAGTGTCTTCATTCGTTTGAACATGTCTTCAGACTTGTTAAACAGAACAGAATTGTGAAATAGGCTTACAGAAGAGATCTTGCAAAGATAGGAAGCAGACCTCCCTTTGTAGAGATACCGGGCAGTATGGATTCGTTGCCCTGAATAAGTGACACACTTTCGCCAACTGTAAGCTCTTTTTGGCCGTATGTAGGACATGATTTGGATCCCAAAACATAATAGTGGAGTCTTGCTCATTGCTTCGAACATATAAACGGCAGCATGCACATGTCTTCCCGTGACTGTTTGAGACACTTTCAGAAGATGGCCGTACATGGTGATGCTTCCAACTGACATGAAGGGTGTGTCACAAAAATTAGTTGATATACAGTCTATCGTATCTCCATGGAGTTTGCCATCCTCCATATCTATGAGCGATAGGGCGACAGATCAGAGAGCTTTCAGTGGTGCATTTGAAGAATTGTACTCTAAGTAATTCCAAATTACCGAGTACTAAATTTTAAGATTCTATCTAGTTTCCTGACTGCAGTTCAAGCTTTTTCTTTCTTGTTTTCATGTCTTTTACATAACTTTTTATCTTGGAGCCAAGATGGAGAGGTTTCACTGAACGTTGTAAGGTTGCGTGGTTTGCTGGCAGCTGTTTGCCCCAAATAAATTCGTACTTTGATTCATTAATGTTGAATCCGGTCTTTTCTACTACTTCATATATACGTAAAAGCAGTCTAGGCAGATCTTCAATAGCAAGGTGACGTTATTCTAGACTGCAGTCCAAGCCTTTGTCTTCCTTTTTGGGAGATGGAGCAGATTCAATGAACGTCTTTAAAGTTGCATGGTTTGCTAGCAGCCGTAATTCTTGCTGCTGTTTATAAAAGATATTTATTTTTATTAATTAGTGTTTTAATGCGGTCCTTTCTACAGCTTCAATCAAGTACAAAAGTATATCCGCAACTTCAATAGTTTTCAATAACAATGAGATTTTATCGGCATTGTTTGTAACTGTAAGAAATTTAGCTGATATCATCTTTTCTCCGCAATTTACGTCGAGTTTTTAATTTCTCCTAGTTGATACTCCCATGACGGGGTAATATACAGACGTAGGATGCTAGCGTACTACCCGGTAATACTCCTATATGAATCCTGGCACAAGATACGCCTGCAGAATTATATGTAGCACAAGATACGCCTGCAGAATTGCATATGGCTTGCTTCAGAGTTTGAACAAGGGTACGATTCGTGATAGTGTAATAGATCCGTCGCGGCCTGCGCTATGCAGAACAAGCTTTGAAATAGCATACGAATATATCCATTCTCTTTTATTTGTTGGAGGAACTTTTACTTCTCTCACAGTTCCTCTGTAACTCTCTCATCATTTTACAAAATACAAATTATATATAAGAGGGTGAACCAATCACAACACTGATAGAGACATGGAAGAATTAGGCTTAAAAGAATCAAAGAGTGGCTGGACTTATCATTTTATTATTTGGTTGGTAGTTAATAACAGGTCAAAGGTTTGCACAGTGCATCGTCGATTATCCGGACGGTCAAAACAAAACAGCCAAAAAAAATTCCGGAATATCGGAAAAATCAGAATAATCGAAGAAAATACAACTGATTGGTAATTCAGTAATTTTTTTGCAACGTGGGCTGGTCAGTTCACAGATGAAATATGAAAGAAAAGGACTCCAAGTTAAGATTTGAAATATTGCGTGATATAGCTTTGAATGAAAGAGGAATGAAAGTCAGCGCTCATGTCAACAGTACGACTGCTGTTTGGCTGCGGAGGCGTTAGATGTAAGATTGAAAGCATTTGTTTTGAACAGCGGACTTTGACAATATTGCAGCACCACTCCAAACTAATATTCGTAAACTTGCTGAAGCGGAGGGAAACGTTTAAAATCTTTACGACGTCCGTGTAATTGAATTCCGAATAATCGATATCTTGATAAACGACAATGCACTGTAATCAGGGAAAGTGGAAATCACATGATCAATTTAACAACTTTCTATCATGAATACAGAATTAAATGCCTTACACATACCACGTGCAGGTAAACTGTGCTTTTAATGTCCTGTATAATGTATCACACGGTAAGAATTTGACCCATTGTTGATCTATCCTCCCTGTTTAATCCATTCGCAATTTTTTTGCCTTTTTATTATTCTTTTCATCTTATTTTTTATGCAATGAAAGCATCATCTTACTATAAATCTTAGCCGCAATTGATATCCGGCCAATTATTCTATAAATCTTGGCCTTTCTCAGATCTCCGTTTTTGGACATTTGCTTTATTACAGCTTGTTTCCAAATGTTTAAAAATTTACAACTGTAAGCTGTGTTGAAGACATCAAGCTGTTGTAGCGATATAGCTCCGGTTTCCGAATCGTCAGCAGGGGCGTTGTTGATGCCGCACTATATACTGTTAGATATACTTGTTTTTAGTTGCCTTTTAAAATTCTAATGGATTTGACTTTTCGGTGTACACCGGCAGTGTTCCTGAGATGATGTGATTAACTATTCACAATATATTTCTGTCGATAATTGACGGCGTTCCAAATCATGAGTGGATCCCGGGCCGGTTTAGTTTAGTCAGTCAACCAGCAAACACGTTGCCATGTGCCCTTTTTATTGTTGCTGATTGTGCTGCAGTTAGTCTGAAAGAGGATGTAACAGAGATCGAACGATGTTTACGCTTGACCTGGAATAGATCTTAATGTTTGAGTAATAGTTAGGATTATATTGTGAGAATCCTTCATTTCATACAACAGGCGGAGTTAGCTTCAGAAATTATCTTCTAAAAGTCTGATGTACCTACTTAAACTTTTTACTGATGCTTTCCTACTCTGCTCTTTTTTCTTCCTAGATAACTCGTTTACTATATTTCAAACCATTTTCTCGTGCCCTTCATCATTTGTTTCTTCAATGTTCATAATTGTGCACTTAAAGGAGGTCACTCGGGTTGAATTGTTGAAGGATATTTTGATTAGTTTACAGGGGTGCCTATATTTGGGGGCTTATAGTCAGGAGGGCTTAAATTCGAGATTTTACCGTATTTGTGAGACGTTGTCAGTCGAAATTCGTGATTAATGTTTCCCCTCTGCTCCTTCGTAAGCAAAGACGGATTTCAGCATTCAACATTCCAATGTATGCAATGCAAAATACATCAACGGCTTCTGAGCAAAGCAGAATATATTGTACGCTTCTTGGCACTTATTATTGTACCCAGCAATGCAAAATATATGTACGCTTCTTGGCAGTCTTTACCCTGTTCAGCCATTTACTTATCATAAGTATCTAGTCCCTTGGTACTTGCGTTGAATTTGGATATGTGGACGTTCCCAGCTTTCCTTCTTGCTTCTCTTTCATAACGTTAAGGGCTGTCAGATTCCATTTGTCAAGTATATCCAGAAGTGCATTGCCATTTTCATGCGTGACGGTGTGATATGTAGCACCTTATACTGTTATAGAACTCATATCACTACCATCAAGTAAAACATTGTGTTTTGGGATTTCTTACATTGTCTCACACAGCATCTAGCAAAATGTTTCCTTATATCATGAGGTTGCTACAGGTCTGAGAGAAACAAGCGCAAAGCCATGTAAGCGATGTACTTTTATGTTATCGGACTCGATAGAATGCCACCTTTTCCAAATAGGATCCAATTTTTTCCGGACCATTCCAATGTTACTCTATGAATACGTAAGAAACGAGAAACGTTATATGATTGTACAAATTTGTCTGATAATAGACTTGATTCTGTAATTTGCATCGTAAGGTAAGAGCTCCTGGAGATTTCTTTTTTGGGTTAACGAGTCGATCTTAAGTTGAAATATTTAGATGACACTCTCATATTTTAGCAAGGACTCTTTCTTTCTTGGGTATGATGTTGTTTTGTCTTCCAGAGGTATACTTCTCGACCCTCTTAGCCTTATTAGCCACTGGAGGGACGCCCCTTGTTTATCCTTGCAACAGTAGATGCGGCACGAAGATTTGCCTCAGAAACTTGCCATCATGAACTTTCAAACGCTAATGAAGTATTGGGAGTGACTCCTATTACTCCTATTACTGACGGAGAGGCATTAACCCTTTACGCGTTGTATGTAGCCTCTGTTGTACATTTACAACGATAGCAATAGTTGTGCCATGGATTTACTGAGCAAAGCTCTAAAGTTCAAAACATAATTTAGTTATCTTTCTAACTTTTCTATGATATGCTGAAGGGAGCTTCACAGGACAACTTCACAGTAAAAGGGAGGCTCCTACCAGCTGTTCTGAAGTTTAATGCCTTGGCTTACTCTTGGGTGCCTAATAGACGCCCCCCGCTAATCAATTTTTCAAAATTTTCCACCCAGAACATTCTTATTCCAACCCCACCCCCCCGCCTATTAATTTTTACGTAATGTCCAACCCATGGCAATTTTTTGAGGAGGTACTTTGGCGGCAAGTAGAAAATGTCTTAAAATATGAACATTGAAATATGAAAACCACACAGATGAAAACCACAAAAGATGAAGATCTTTTACGAGGCTCGAAGAAGTGTGAAGACGCACATTACACATGTTAGCAATAATACTGTCATTAAGCAGGAGGATGAGGGGAACATTTTTAAAATCTTGGAAGGCATGTAGGAGACTGCCATGACTTCGAATAACTGGCTATTGTTTGTGTTGTGTTACCCTATGTTTAGGGAGTTGCAGTTGATTCTAAACATTGCTTTTTGACTTCCTTTTTGGTCATTTTCCAACCCCCCGTCTATTCCAACCCCGCCGTTTATTAAGTTTTTGGGATTTTTCCAACCTTCCTCGTTTATTCCACCACCCACCGTCTATTAGGCACCAAGAGTACATTGGATATAACTTTGACAGTTATGCAGTCATTTCCTCTTGTTATATGTAAATTCATGTCCTTGGCAATAATGAATTACTTAAAAGATGCCAAACGCCATGGAGTGCCTTTGGACCTTTCTGTGTAGCTAAGTAATGCAGCCGTAATTTCTTTGTTTTTCATTACCGATAATTTGTATTTTATTCTTTAAAGTGACTTAAATATTTTTGTTTAATTTTGTAAAGTAATTAATGTCTTAAAAATTGTAATTTTGACTTATTATTTTATTTTTATGTAACTATTTTTCTTCTATATGGCGAAACAAATACATACATACATACATACAAGTGAAGAAGGCGTGCACTAAATGGGTCACAATCGTCAAAGCCAACGCCTGTAATGCATCGATTCCTAAAGGAATCGCACCATTTAATCGTTATAATATAATAATATAAGTATAAGTATAATCTAAGATTTTAAATCAATCTGCTAAGGAAAGAGCTCTCTCTTCGCCGTCTTTCCAAAGGCATTGGTATTATAAATGACTCACATTTAAGTTACAAAAGATAAGCTCCTCTCTTCCTCTATAAGTCTGTTGCTAGTCATTGTCCTATTGTTTATGTTGAGGTCTTAACCCAGTTTGATTTGTGAACTGCAATTTTCAGGGTGGTAGAAAAGCGGGGAACGCGGGTACGCCGTTCCCTCGTAGCGAGCTCAAGTCAAGCGAAGCGCTATCTCAAGCCGTATAAGTCATAAATCAAAGAATTAAGATTGAACCATAGCTGTGAAGATATAAATATGTTGCCAGATCTTTCAGCATTCATGTAGTATAAATTGTACAACAAACGTCGATCATCCTGTCTGATTTGATTAATTGTCAAAAGCGATCCCAAACGGGATGTGTTTTATGTCATTGTACGTACAATACACTTAATTATGCAACAATGCAAATTCATTACCTCACAGAAAATTTTCCCGTTATTTTCCACGCTCCCTCGAAGTTTTCAGTTTTTTGCCACCCTGGTAATTTTAATTGTTTGAAGATGGTGCTAGAATACACCGAAAGCTCGTCATGTAAATGTTTCATTGTTATATTTCATCTACGTAGTTTGTGCTGAGCACTTATCTTTATCTCAAGAATACATTTGAGTTATATAGAGGCGTTTTGTTCTGATTGTTATCTTCGCTTTTGTCATATTAATGGACTTAAACTTATTTCCAACAATAATAAACAGGATAATCTATCAAAACTCTCTAAACTCTGTCTACACAAACAAATGCGTCTCCTCTTTAATATACATGATGACGTCAAGTCACGTGTCCCCCTGTAGACCAGATTAGGTCCCAGATTACTTTCAGATCCAAGATGAGGTCGAAGATGCACAGTAAACGAGAGGACAAAGCATTTTAAACAGGATTTTAGTTTTAGATTTTAGATTAAGAGAAGTAAATAATTCATTCTAGCAGTAGTTGCTTTCCTAGCGATCACATTCAAAGTGGGACATTGTATGATCAACTCGATAACTGAGGATTTTTTTTACTAAGCAACTTGAAATATTAAAATTGCACCTTATAAAGTATTTTTGTATAAAAAATACGTGCGCCCGCTAAAGATGCTTCAGATATAAACTGATGTTATTCGATACCCCAAACAAAGATAAAATGTACCTTCGATGACCCCTAATCCTCACAGCGCTCCTTACTTTATGTTCACAACCAACAGGCTTGTGCATAGGATAAGCAAACAGTTAAGCAGATCGGACCACAAAAGCTAAATTGCTTTTAAAAAGTAATTGTTTATACCACATTGATATCTGCATGAGTAACCACATCAACGAAGATGACTCAGTTGCAATATAAATATAATTTTACTAGACGATTAGTTACTGGAGCAAAAAGATCAGTGTCGTAAAGGTACGTTATAAATCTATACTTGACTAAACTGGAGACTCGCATAATGACCTTGGTTACGTGGTGGCAACGACATGCTTAATATAGTATGTTCTGCTGCCAAAGCGTCAACACTACTGGTATCATCACACAGGGTGTGTTGAAGATTTTCGATAGATGATGTTAACTTACAAGGATATTTGGTCAAGAGATCTTTTCATAGGCGCTAACTCGGAATCTGTACCAACATTTTCAGTGTCTTATGTCTTGTAGAACATACTAAGCTACGTATGTTGTTGCCACCTCGTAACTAAGGACGTTCTAACCTGCACAGAGCCCTGCCCGCAGTGATAGTGGCCAGACTATTAATTCATGGCAGCGAAATCAGCATAAACAGCTTAAATCACTACCAATCATGGCGTTCTTTACAAGAGCGTCATCTACGAACAGACAGAAGTTGAAGTAGGAATGACAGTGTGTATGTTTTTCTAAAACCTTATATATATGTAGATGGAAATAAAAGTAGAATTACATAATTGCTAAAAAGAAAGAAAGAGGAAAACCCTAAATCCTACGCCGGTGACGTCAACCTTGCTAGCCTTGCTCATGATTGGTAGCTTTGATGTCTTGTGTTCCACTAGGGAATGCTGAATCACAACAAATCCTCCGTTGCTAAGACAATAGTTATGGAAGATCAACATTAATTGCTTAAACATATCTCGCCGTTTTATGAAGCAATTAGACTCCTTGCGTACTTGCGTGGGTTAGAAAGCGCCTTTGACATAACCAAACCAGATATAAGTAGAGATTAAACTGGTTTTATTTAACGGTCTACCAATTAACCCTTAAGGCTTAGTCATCCCCTAGAATAAAATTTACCCAACCTTTGTATCATTGGAGATTCTCCTCAATTTAAGGGCTGTATTATCGTGAATTCTTGCGTAAATTTTTGATGTTACTTTCAGTCACCGAATACTTGCTGACCAGCGGCGTAATTTCTAGGCTGATTTAAATAAATAACTAAAAATTGTTAGACTTGACCTACTTGATTATGTTTCATATGGAGACCCAAAGTCATGAAAAAGTAATCCTTTTCAATTATAAAGTGCATTCTTTACAGTTGCAACTGTAAACTACTTTTACAACAACGAAAACTGAATTGCAATATTTTGCTCTGGGCCCAAATTGAGGCAACAGTTATAGTTGTTTAAGATGACTGCTTTTAGTTACAGTCCTGATATAAAATTGCTTGGCAAACATTTTGACTTATCTGTTACTTATTTTGCTAGTACGAATAACGTTTCTGCACATAGTATTCTACAGATAACTTGAGCAACTTCTCAAAGCAATTCGTCTGGACTACCACTCCATTGAAGAAGGTATAGACAAAATACTTATGAACGATAAAAGTACGCGAGGTTACGTAAAATGTATGCCTTTATACCATAATAAGAGGGAATTGCTTAGACAAATGATTAACTTTGTTACAACTGTACGAATAATCACTCAATGATCTGTCGACAGCAGTCATGAAGGTGAGGGGGGCAAGGGCGGGCGCCGCCCCCTGAGAGAATTCACTAGCGTATTCCGCCCCCTAACATTCTGATCGGCGCATATATTTTTCACTTTAGTATATCATAATACATTGGAAATAAAAAACATCGGACCTATGGGATGACAGTGGGGTGACCCTTGTCCGTATGTCCATGGGTAGGTGCGTTGAAAGTTCCTTGAAAATGCCTTCCGTGAGATTTAACTTCAGAACTATACAAAATTGTGTCTTTTGGCCTTAATGAACAAACTTTTTTCACGACATTCAACCAATACAACGCCACTTTTGAATTTACCCACCTCTTACATTTTTGTATCGATGTAACCAAATGTGATATAAAATTGAATGGATGCTATTGTTAGGATTATTTCCGGAGAATTATGGAACTTATGACTGTCCCCTTTCATATTTTGGAAATCCCAACCGCCCCCTCCCTCTCTTACAGGACCAGCTTCGTGAGCGGTCGACAGTCGATAAGTAGGCTACGATGATAAATCTTTTCTTTTTTACAAGAGTTCTTTTTTTAAGAATCGTGAGGCTCAAAATCCTTTAAAATCTAAGAATATTTCAAGAATCACCCTTAGGCTGAAATGATACCAAACAAAAATTTTAAAATTCCTTTATCTCTTTATCTTGTGGTGCAAAGACTTAAGGCTCTTTTCGAGTTCGAAAACTTTTCCGCGGAAAGGTCGGACAGGAAATGTTTTAATCGGAAAGATTTTCCAACGAGAGTTTCAACTCAGAATTCAAATTGTTGGAAAATGAAGTGCCTATCAAGAGAGAAACCACTTTAAGTTGAGTCAAGTTCATGACAAGGAGGAACCCGTTACACAATGTCTTAAGTGCACCATCAAGGATAAGATGGTTTGAAGCCTGCTTTCTGATCCTCCATTTGCTCCATGAAAATCACAACCATCCTTTAAAAAAAAGAGAATCATTTAAGAATATTTGAGGCTCAATTCAGTAGAATCTTTAAGAATTATGAGGCTCAGGCAAATTTATGTAATTCTTATAAAAAAGAAACAGTGTAGGAGCAACCCTGCGAGTCTCAAGGCACAAAGGGCGATTCAAACTTTCCTCTTGTTAGATTGAAATTTTCGCTCTCACCACTAACTTTGCAGCCCATCAAATTTCTTTGAGGAAACATGCCCTCTCCCCAAATCGGTCATAAGAAAAGCCTTAGAGACTTTATAAAGCCAAATACAATGTCTCTGGCCCCTGACGTGCAAGGTTGTGATTTTCTCTTCTTTGCCATTACCTTTGATTGAGGGATTGCCGTTTTTCTCCTTGGCATTTTAGCAAAGAATTGGCATAGTATCTTTTCTTATTGATGACAGATTCTTTTCTTGATCCACGAGAGGCGGTCCTACGTGAGGGTTGGGCCTCCCTAATGGTTTGCTTCTAGGGGCGTCCCTTTGATGTCCCAGCCACCCGCTGACGTTTTACTGTTTACTAAAAGTACTTTTACAATCATCAGGGGTACTTGATAGAGAGATATATCTGCCATATCTCTTCTCTTGGGAGCACTTCAGAAGCTCTTTTATGTCTGTCCTGATAAGTGGGATGCACTTAGACTCACTGAAATAACCTTATCTTTGCAGAACATCGTTTGACGCTTACCTACAAGTGTTGAATACAAACATGAAAGAAACCGAACAATTACACGACGGGAGATCACTTTCTGGACAAAAACTGCTCGTTCATCAAGAAAAATGTTTGGTAGTCCTGGCAACATGAAAATATATTACCAGAGGGAATCACCAGTTCATTCAAAAATGGGTTTTACCCATTTCGCATAGCATGTTCCCAGGCTTCTTTTATCGTAGCGGGACATCAACAAATCCAAGGTGGCGAGGGTTGTAGCGGATATGATGAACCTATTACATAAATGATAAATATTATTATCACGGATTATGTTGCCAATTTGGAGATGCTGATATCCTTGGTTTATACTTTACAAAGCGATTTGTTTGAATTGTCATCACGTTTTAAATTGTGAAATCCAAGGACTCGAGTGTACGATTGTATCAAGGTCATCGTCATGGCGGATAACGTAAAAGTTGCAGTCAGAGTAAGGCCATTTATATCCTTTTCATTTACGAGCAAATATGGAATTATGGATTTCTAGAGTCATTTATTAATTTGCATGTTTTCCCTTTAGTCTTTAAAAATACTTACAGAATAGTCTTTTGTAAATTCGCTTTATCCGTGCAAAGCAAACTGATACTTTTGTTTCGTTTCGTGTATCTTATTGATACCTTCCACTGTTCCAGGGTTGCCCTTAAGGTTTGAAGACCTGATTTTCCAATATGAGTTTAGGCTTATGGATTTAGCCAAAATTCAATATTACAAACAGGTAGATATGTGATGATAAGCCTTTTTAAATAATTTAAGTCATTATACTCAAGCAAATGTTTAATTTGAGCCGTCATGATTGTAAACAGACTGAATCCTATTGAAGTAATTCTGGTTTCACCGGCCGTCACTTGACTTGAGACAGCAAACGTTAAGCTCCCAATAAAACAGAAACTCCATTGCCCTACGACTTAAGCCCAAAGAAAAACATGTATGCTGCCTTCATTAATTGCATAAATCTGATGCCTGATAAACTTAAAAATTAGAAAAGGTTTACAAGCATTTTTGAGATGGGCAGACCCAAAATTAGCATTTTCAATCATCCACTGAACTTTTTGTGTTTCCATTATGTTACGTACTGTATGTATATAAATGTTGTAAGAATATTTGCAGATGACCGTCAGGCCCTTAATATATCACATATCTGCTTATTTAATGAAGGATGAGATCGTATTTACTCAAGTGAAGTATTTTTGAGCACCTGTTGAAATTTAAGACGTTGCTGGTTAACAAGGCATTATTTGCGAACGGATTACGTCCGGTGACCTCTGGACACATAAAAAGATTATATTTAATTCTGCATGAATAGCTTTACCATATCTTAGGTTTGTACAAGTAGAGTATAAGCCAGCGAAGTGTGTCATTCACGTGGGATAAAATCGCTCCCGTAATAAAACATCGTCAGTATTATGTTTTGGAGGGATGTTTTGGGGTGACCACCTTTGCTTATTCAGGGGTACTTGAAGACTGAATCAGAATTGCAAACGCAGACCTGATGTGGTAAATGATAGGGATTACTAGAAAAACAAAATTGGAGTAGCCGTGTGATAGTCTGACCCACCCCACTGCCACCCCCGGACAGGGGGAACAAGGACTATAATCAGTTTGATGATGATTATGAAACATTTTTACAGGTGTTATATTCAATATATCACATGATAGCATTGTCTTATGAAGCTGTTGTTGTGAAGCTATTGTAAAAAGCACACACACTGTCTTGAAATTAGAAAATTTATTTATATTAATGGGCACAAGTCATTATGACAACCAATTACAATTATAATTTGTAAACAGATACCGTAAGTTCATGCATGTACGGTGATATAGGATGAAAGAGGATGTTACTTGCTGTCAAATTAAAGTTGGAAACTTAAGTAGGGAACCTTGTGGATTAGTCACACGGCATCTCATAATCCTATATATCAACCCCATTAGTCAATCCCATCTCAGCCAGTGGCTGAGCAAAGGGGGGCTACCTAGGCCATGCATCCCAAGTGGGTGACTGAGGGTGTACTGCAGAGGAGAATCTATGGGATGAATCCTGTTGAGTGTTTTAGTCAGTACCCCTCGCTATGATCAACTACTGTTTCCACCACTGATTAAACCTTGATAAAAACCCCAACCTTTGGCAAGATCTATGTATAAAAGCTGGTAGGCTTTTATGTGGAAATTGAAAGAGTGCATCAGAACATCTCGGAATTATAGCATTTGAAATATTTGATTTTCATCACATAGTTACACTTACAGCCAACTACTGTATTTTGTATATGCCATGAATCTAAATGACCTCCCACTTTATGCTATGTTCCGCCATGTAAAACTAGCCTCCTACTATACTATCATAGACATCATGCTACTTTCAATTATGGAACAACATTTTGTTCAGATGTTGTTAATAATAGTGACTGTAGTATGGTTATATATATAGGATTGGTCATTAAAATAGCAGTATTCCCTCCAAAGAAATATGGATTTTTGAGTCAAGGAGGTAATTAGCAAATCTTCCAATCTCAATATCAATGATAGTGATGGCCCCCTTTAATTAAACAATTAGTATATATATGTAGTCTTAGTTTGTCACAGTAAGAAGGCTAGGCCTTTCTAATACAGGGTATATATCTACTTGATCAGGCCATAAGGTTTTCTTCACAGCAAGTTCCTTAATGCAGAAATAAGGAGAATGGTTATTTAAAAATTGGCTGCAATTTTTTTCATGACTTTGTTGTATGGAGATAGTATCTGAGTATCTGATAGGACCAGATAAATCATGGCCTTAATTTCTTACAGTATCAGCTACCCAATAAACAAAAAGTGTAAATCAACCACATGCAAAAGGAATACCTGGGGTGGGGTGTGGAATAGGCTGAAGTATTTTCACAGGGAAGGAGGTGTAGCCCGCTTTTTGAACATGTAATGTTTGTTAGCACCATCCTATATCTGCATAGTACTCCAAGGTGGTGTCACTACACTCGTATGCACTTTCTCTTTTAGTTTAGGGACAGAGTCAACAAACTCCAGTCCCCTTCACAAATTTTGTAGCACTGTTCTTTATACCACCCTATGGTTGTCAAATGTACAAGCATAGGTATTCCCTGTACATATATTATCCTTAACAATGTTTACAATTCAAGAGAGAAGGCCAGAAATGCAGTTCTCATCATTAAAATGATTGGAAATACCACAGAAATCACTGATCCAGCAGATGGATCATTGGAACCAAAGAAATTTACATTTGATTTTAGCTATTGGTCCCATGATGCGTTTGTTGAGGAATCAAATGGTTACCTTACGCCAGAAGAACCACATTATGCAGATCAGGTAATGGTTTTAGTTTTTTTGATATATAGTGGTACAAAGGCGTTGTCTTTTTCTACAGCTTGTTATTGCCAATTGAAGTTCACCTCTCTCTACCTTTCCATGTTAATAACTCCCATCCTGTCTATTCCATATCCCTATGTCAGGGTTTCCCAAGCTGGGCCACTTGCACCCTTTGCAGTTTAAGATAGCAGTACACCAGGTTAATAAATTTATATTGGCTAATGAACATTTAGATGTGAGTGCTGAAATTGTGAAAGCAGATTCCATGCATACATTATCATGTATATAATACTTTTGTAGGGTTTTGCAACTTTTAATTTGCTCTCTTTCCATATGATTCACATTTGTTTAAATTTAAGTGTAAAATTGATTAAACAAATTTATTTGAAAATGAGTTATTACCTTGACCTTAAAGGGGGTGAGGACACATTTACATATTTTTTAAAGATGGAGGGCAGAAGAATGTTGGGTACCACCTAGAGGCCCTAGAATCTTTGAGAGAGTTGGGAAATTCCAATTCTCTACTCTATTCCTTGTTTCCTCCAAGATTCTTCTATAATGTTTGTTGAATTCTAATGTCAAAAAATCTTACAAATATTTGAAACAAGGGTGAATCTTGGTCCTAAGATACAAATTTCCTTTACTCTTATAATTGGTCTTGTGAGCTTCATGTCTATAAAAAGGTTAACTCAGTAATCTAGTCAGTGGCAAGAATAAAGAAGGGTTGTTACATTTGTGCTACAAATATGCTACTGTATGGTAGAACGTTGTCTGATGTCATATCTACTGTAATGAAGGTACAATGAAACAATTATTGGGGTCTGTTTCTTCTGACTGCCATCTTTCGTTTGCTCAACAATTATCAATTGTTTGTGTTCTCTCCTATTCATTAGAAAAAAGTATTTTCAGATCTTGGTGAAGGGGTATTATCTAATGCATGGCAAGGATACAACTGCTCCCTGTTTGCTTATGGGCAGACTGGGTCTGGAAAGTCTTACTCTATGGTTGGATATGGAGCAAATAAAGGTAATCAAGCTAACGAAACTTAATTACCAGTTGTTTCAGATTTAACACACAGCAGGTTACTGAGCTACTAGCAGGGCTGTAGGAATAATTTTAAAACTTTGGCAGGGGGGATGGTTTCATCCAGCTTTTCAGGTCCCCCCATAAATCCTAGGTCCCCCCTGGGGAAAATTTTCTCAGGTCCCCCCATAATTTGGTGCACTATAAAAATTTGAGGTCCTTGGGTAAATCAGGGTGGACCTAAGAAAGAAAAAGTCTTTGCATCATCATAACATTACAAAAATGACTAAAATAGTTCGCATCCAATGATGATACAGTCTACCTGAATTCAATGGATTTGCTTTCTCAAATGGATGGTCATATTTATCTCAACCAAGAGGTAAGAGTAATTTTCTTCATTCAAAACAGTAAAAATTGGTTCAAGACATTGTACACATCTAGACAGCAATTTATACGTACATTGCAGAGAGGTCCTATGTCTGTGTTTACCACCCTAGCCCTCAGAGGAGAGTGCGCAATACGAAACTGCATCATCAATTCAAGTGAAGAGAGAACAATTTCAAGGATTGTTTCTCCGGGACTTTGTTAAATGCATAACCCATAATTAAGCAAATAGGAAGCTCACAATGTTACGATCGTTTTACGAGATTATACTTCAGCTACGGAACCCTATATCATGTAAGTCTGCTTAACCGGAGAACCGCTTCAAGTAACAATTTTTCATGCTATAATCTCTGTCGAAATATCAAATATTTCTTAGATTTTTTGCATTTCCCTGCTTATTAATATCTAATCCGTCCACCTCTTTGCTACTAAACAGTGCATTATATGGTCCTCAGACAATGCAGCTGATGTAATAGAAGCCTTCCATGATGAATAGGACGTACAACAAACCGTCCCTAAGTAAGACGCCTCTGTACATCTAAGAATGCCCTACAGCAGATTCTGTGTTCATCTTAAAATGTCTTTAGTCTACAGGTCTTGCACCTCGATATTACTTTGACTTGAGGATATTTAAATCACACATCAAAGAGCTTATTTTTTTTAAAAATATGAAACTGTAGAAGAAATATTGATTTGCGAGATATGGTAAATACTTTTTGTACTCTTTCGCAGTGAAGTTATGGTGCGACGTCAACATGATTTCCAACATCTCTCTAAACTTTACTACAGACACAATTGCTTCTTTGTTAACTAATTCATCGACAATATAATCAGGCCGTAATCCATTTACCACGCAATATGCACAGCATACTGTCTCACTCCACAATGACACGGTGCTATCCTTGTCGTATCTGAGCATAAAGATACCTGAAGAGGTCAAAAGAACGAGACGTTTGTGTTCGAATGCGCTTGATTCGGGATTCGGCTAGGGTGTGCTTTTGACGAATTCCTTGGTACATTTTCATACTGAGCAATTTTTAATGTTTAAATAACGCGAGCAGGTTTTTCGATTAGGCCAACATATTGCTGGTTCTCTACAGCTTTTTAATCAATAGAGGTTCTGTTCACGTAAAATATGCAAAGCATCCATTGTTAAAATCAAAACTAAGAGACTAAGTTACAGATGTACATGGCACGGGTTGCAACTGCTGTACCTTGTAGCATGTTTTCATAGAGCTTTGATCTCAGATATAAAAGAACAGGTTTGCTAATGGTTCAGCCACGAGGAATGACGTACTCATGAAATGAAAAGGGTGGGAAAATATTAGTGCTACTCCATATGGATGGAAGTTAATTGGGTATTTTGCTGTTCAGAATAATTAGGTGCCTTCTTAAATGATACTAATGGCGGTTAACATACATTTGACATTAAGTTCGTCGACATCAATGTAACTTAGTGTCAAAAAAGGCGTCAGTAATAGATCGTTTGGAGCAATTAACATTTAAATTCCAATTTCAGTTGCTTTTTAAGATGCTAAATAAGTTTGAATAATCGCTAAAGTTATGAATGGATTAAAATCAGCTGAACGTTCTTTGCGATTCTGGAGGTAGAAGCGCATGCAATCATAACGATACTAGTCGCTGTTGAGGCAAACTTTAATTTCCGTATTGAGATTGACAGCAAATATGTATTATTTTTAAGTTGAATATATTATTGGTAATGGACAACTTTAAAACGCAATTCAGCAGGCAACTCATTTTGATCGAAAACCTTCTCGCCGATTTTTGTGAGTCGATCTACATCGGTGATGGATTCATACATGAGAAACAATATATGTATTCATTACCGATGTAGAGCTACTGACGAGAATCAGCGAAAAGCTTTTCGATCAAAATGAGTTGCCTGCTGAATTTTATAGTTCTGAACGTTAAAGTAAATTTATAGTGTTTATCGGCGCTATAACGTAGGGGCCATTGTGTTTATACTCCCACTTTTTACGAAAACATTTCTTGCTAAATTTTGTAGGTTTTCGTTTGGATTTGTTGGCATATACAGACTCTATGCCGTGACGTATAGTACAGTCACGTATAATTCATTTCACGTACTATTTAGTTGTGGTATTTGTTCAATATCGCGGCAAAGAAACTTGGGTGGCTTAGTCCACCACTTTTTGAACAGTTCCGACGCCGTTGAAAGCGTTACAACAACTCTTTCTTCTTCCCTTGTAAGTTAAGACAGCCCCAATGTGACAAATTACATATTAATTTTAAAATTAGTTTTCTTTGGCAACTTTCTCGTAATTTGTTCTGAGCTGGCTTCAGCAGTATGTTAACTATATACGGCACCGATAGCAAATGAAACAGTAAGCCCATATTGTCTAAAAGATGATTGCAGAATGATTGAGATTACAGGCGAAAAAGTTTTAAATTGCAAACTTATGGAACGCAATATTGCATATGCCTAACCTTCAAAAACTGTCATTCCGCATACAAGATGTAGAATTCTTTATTTTTCTATTTAAGCAGTTTTGATATTCTTCGAAGTCCTGTCTCTGTCGCTCTCGCTCTCACTCGCGCCAAATTATTGTTTATTTTGCGTCGCTAGTACTGAGGCAGTAACAACCAGGCGTTTCGCTTCTTTAAAGTTCAAAATTGTGAAACGATTTTTTCAACTCTTCGCAGCGCAACGGAAAACAGGTGATAAAATATTTTAAGGGAGATAATAATTCATAGAATTAAGTATACAATTTTTCTGAAAGATCTTCAATATTGTCCGAAAAAAACCCGTTCAGCTTAGAAGCTGTTTAGTATCACCTGACGATAGCAGAGTCTGAAAAAAATTCGTGCCTCCTGAAAAAGTTTGCAATTCAAGAACTTCAAAGACTGCGGTAACCTCTGTTTAGCTTAAGATAAGATTTATTAATGAGGCTCTTAGTCTACTCGCAGCTTTTCATTGGGATTCTAAATTGCGGGAAATAAAAGAGAGATAACACTTCTCTACAACATTTTTCAGGAGATAACCTCAAAGGTTCTTGGCATACTTTTTATGCTGAACTCCATAATTTAATCAGTCTTTGCATCAGCAACAGATCTTTGTATTTAAAAATTCTCTTTTAAATAGCAGATATCAAGGTTTCTGAAATGTTCAACGCTTTCTTTCATCATCCACTGATGTAGAGCAAAGAATTAGGGTGCTAAAAACCCGAGCTACGCTTTTATATGCCCCTTGAAACCGCGCCCAAAGTCTGATCAGCTAAACTTAATTTCAAGATATTTAACTAGTACCTTTTTGAAAGGAACTGTATTGTCCTTTATGATTTTATCCTGTTCAATTTAGCGATTATATAGAGATCACTCTTTAAGGTTGGATTCATTTCCAGATCAAGTAAGAGAATCTTTTACTTTCATTTCATTCAATTCATTTCCAGATCATATCATTTACTTCCTTGATTGCAACATCAGACCCTCTTTTAGATAAATCATTAAAAACTGGATCTTATCTCTAATTCTCAACTCCGTGCTCCTTACCTGTATTTAGAGGCTCCAAATGTACTGTGACTGGTGCTGTATATAGGAACCAAGTTTTTAGCTGTTTTGAAACACATATCCCTCTACTAAAATATTACCACTTGTACAAGATAGGTAGTGTTCATGAGTTTGCTGTATGTGGTGGTTCCATGGACCACGCCCAACGTATATTCAGTGCCCTCACGGAGGGGTCTATAAGGCTGTGTAGTAAGTTCAATGGGAATCCATTATTGACTATACGATTATTTAAGAAAAGATATTGGTGTACTCTTTTGTGCTTAATTGTAAGTGGACGTCGAATAAGCAAGGAGTGGATATTTTTGTGTATTTGCGTAAACCCTTAAAATGGGGGAGGGTGAATATAAAATGGAGGGGTGGATATTTGTTTTTATACATACATTTACTATAGAATGAGACGAAAATGATAATGAAAATGTTGCTAACAGTGATGGCGAAGAAGAGAATGTATTGCCTAAGAACGATGTGACACCACCAGAGGATAAACCTACACCCGGAAATAAATTAGTCCCTGTTAATCCAGAACTTAAAGCTGACTTGATATATCTAAGTAAAATTGAAAAACGAAGGGTCATAAAATTCTATGGAGGGGGTGAAAATTTTTAAAAAAGCAATATGATCCCCTCTACAATTAAACACAAAGGGTATCAAGTACAATTACACCTTTGGGACATTAAATTTTGACTCCTGGTACGTACAAATTGCTACTATTAGGGCTTCATCCCAGCCATAAAAATTCAAGAGCACCACTAGCCTGCAAGAATGGACGTTGAGAAACAGTTGTAGGGCTATTATCCTCCAGCTTCTTTTGTGTACACCTGATAAAATTATTTTAAACCGACTGGATCGATTTGATTAAGTTTTCATATTTGGGCTCAAATTCTTATAAAACTATTAAGAAATAAATGTTTTCATTGCTACAGTACCGGCAGTAATTAAATGCAAACCAAAATCAACAGCAATGTTGTACATTTCCTAAGCTTTGAGCATCAGTTACAATGACATGGCTGGTAATTACTGAAGTTCTATTTAGACAAACACATTCATAGTATTTACGTATGAACTACTCCAGCAAATTTTGTTTGTACGAGCATCAATACTATTTTTAAGATATTGCTTCCCGACTTCTACATAAGTAGATACTTTGCGCCAAACAATGTGAAATCCTTGAGACTTCTCAGCTTTTAAATTTTATGACGTCACTGCTACGTCAACGTTGCGTGATCATGTTGTTTTTATAGAACTCCCTTTCTTTTTTTGCCTTTCATCTATACTCTTTACAATCTATCAACTAGTAATCTCTTGTCACGAATTATAATCCTACCGTGCAATGAAAGGGAAACTATATTGTAAAATAGTATGATATTTCCGTCGTACGTAAATTCGAGGAAGTAAAGTGTTTTAGATACAGTGGCTATTCCGTAACACAGTAACAATCATACAAAAGATGAAGCCTCTCATATTTTTGCTCAAAAACATTAAAGCATGATATTTAAGATTGATATACTCCAAAGAAATGTTTTCAAATTAAGAAAATTATGCTAAAACAGGAGAAATTAAACCAACTGGATACAAGATATAGCATGCAACAATTTCGTAGTATTGTAGTGGTCGTAATGGCCACATGATAATTATAGAACTGGGTTTTTGGGGGGGAGGGGGTGTGTTGTTTTTATTTAATATCTACTTATATATTAACACTGCTCCTACCCAGGGAGGTATCGAGAGTGCATGGGATGTGTGGAGCAAAGTGCATTCACCGTGGAATTTGTCCGGGATTGAAACCGACAACCATTAGGTCATGAGTCCAACGCCCTCACAACTCCGCTACATTGGCTCCTCAATGTAATTCTGACCTTACAATCTCATGCAAATAAAAACGTAGTACAATATTTTGCACCTGCTCCATTCTTCCTGTTGACATAGATAGACATTCCAAACTTTAGAACAATATCTTTAGCAATTTTGGAGTTGCGCACTGTCGAAGTTTAAACCAAAACCAATCACAATCTCGTTATTTGAGGCCAGTTCAGAGTGTTTTGAACTGAGCGAAATCAAAATTGTTTTCACAAGACTTTTTTGCAACAGCGTTTAATAATTTGGTCACCACTGTGATGTAGCATACAATCTGTTTACCTGGAAACATTTTTGTGACGTCATCGTTTTACCTTTCTGTGAATGACCATAATCTCATAAAAAGATAAGCTGTCAGTTGCGGAATACAGAAAACGTAAAATCTACTCCAAATAATTATTAATACTGTACCTTTTAATGCCTATATCTAGAGCCCAGTATTTGATTGGCCCAATCTCACTTTGCTGCAAACTACACCAGGTAGCTTTACTAAACTTTCACTCGGTAATTACTGTCGGAAGTATGATTATGGTAATTAGTACCACATCCGGAAGTTATGAAACATGTGATCGTACACATCTGTAAACTTTGTCCTGACATTTCATTCGCTTATGAACTTGGTTGTGATTAGACTTCTTATGTTAATATGGATATATTTGATAACGTTTAATGTTCTGATGAAGATGTTTGTCTCATCATGGCGTTTCCAAATCTTCAACAATTACAATGTGGAAAGTTCAAATTAGCTTCAAATAAATTCATTTTTCAAAATGTATTAATACCTTCTGATCTGACTAACTGATCTTTATCTGGAAACCTTATTAAAATATAATTTTGTAATTACACTTTATTATAAATAGATGATTAAAGTACCGAACTTGAAAAGATAGCGGAGATATCAATAATATGCACTACCGAGATTTAAGACCGCGACCCACGCATGCGCGGTATGTTCTCTTACTGACCAATGATGATACCCAAGTTAATGCTTTCTATTTCTCTAGTTGTCAAATTCTCCTAATTTTCCATCGATGGAAAATTTTCTGCCCAATTCCTGAGACTTCCCTCTTTGCATCAACAGACGGGACGCCATCAGGCCCTCAATCAAAGCCCATTAAATTTTTCTTAAGTATTATCAAGGTTTCGGGCTCGAATCCCAGTCGCTTCATATACTCTATATCTCTAGTATCTATTCAACATTATATCATTATATATTATTCATGTCAACGTTTGTGAAATAACTGATTAACCATATTTGTATAGACATTGGCATGAAGTTTGTATTCAACAACGAGATTCGTACTTCATGTTTAATGCCCTCCACTTTCAAACGACGGTAAGTGCCAGGCAG
>JAAAKM020000498.1:10377811-10400775 GCA_010016025.2 Alatinidae sp. Z8VKAUB7J3
ATCATGCAAAGCTATCATGAAATACATCTACTCCAGTCAAAAGTGACGAATGCCCTTTTAGAAGCAGGAAGAAGTCAATATCTGAACACACACAAAGCTGGAAGCACGCAAAGATTTAAGCTTAATTCTGGGCTAGTCAACCCACGCTGACGATGAAATAACATGGCATAGGGCACTCTACTGATTTGGGGGCACTACAACATAGCATTAAATTAGTAATAATTTTCAGATCACGACTGGATCTTATCTAAATCATTACCAACAGAAATAAAACCTTTGCTCGTAGACCTAACCAATTACGTCTTATAGCTTCACAAGCTCCTAATGGTATCCATATGTTGTTTACAGTTCTTACATGTGAATCTATTGTTGCCACCAATTAGATTTCAATCCCAAACACAACACACTGGGTTGGAATTTCTGATCAATGCGAGCACCAGGGTTTAAAGTTCCAGTAAAAAGTTTCTTCTATCAATGAAAATACTTTCAAGAGAGTAAAGGTTTCTACCAAGCATTAGCAGCAATAATGAGAAAGTTTTGAAAGTTTATGTTGTTATCATGATAACAAACTATCAATTAGCATACAACCAAGGTTTTAGTAAACAAAAATAAAGTAGTTCCTTAAAACGGTCATGCCCCCCTTCCCTTTAATTACAATATAAATTGCAATTCTCGCAAATCTTAACCCTACTCTGCTTTGGCTTTTTTACTTAGGATTTTGCTCAGGGTGAACTTGTAGAGCACCCTCCCCCATACACCTTTGCAACGGTGAGCTCAGCGCCATTGAAGTTTGGCACACGTTTAGTACTACCCTTTAATAGTGCGAAAATAGCGAAAAGAAGTTCGTTCTACAATATTATAGTCCTTTAGATATGAACCTATTGGTATACCAAGGTTACAGGTAATGCCGTTTTAATGAATTGTCTGTGAAATTTCATGTTAGTCCGTGAAATTGAGCAGATCTTTAAATGTAGAATATTAAAAATTAAATGGCAAATTTGACTCTGAAAATGGCCTGTTGAAGAAGCTGACGTGATTGGATTATGGCATATGGTGAAAAGCTCAATGATGTAAACGTAGGACTACGAGGAATCAAACCCAGTCCTTACAACTCCTATGTGATAAGCATTACATCATGGTTCCAAACCATTAAGACTGAGAAATTTGGGATCTAATTTGTTTTGGTTGACGTCACTACATAGCATTGTGGCTTTATTTTCAACCACTCTCAAATTTTGAGACGATCTGATAAATGGTCTTATCAAAATGCAATAATATCTTCACAAATATAATAAAAGTAAAATGCGGACCGTTTTTGCTCTGATATATTTTAGGGTGGTATATGGCGAGCAAACGTTTGCTAGGTGACACCAAGAGCCCCTCTTTCCCTCGGTCAGAATAGAGTTAAGCCTAAATCCTATCATGGTTCAGCTGACAGTGCAATTTTAAAATACATATAGAGAAGGTATCTATTATAGATTTTATACTTTTTAAACATGCCAATACATGAAGTGAGAACACAAAATTTGTGCTTTTTCGAAACGCCGACCCTACCCCAGTTTAGAACCCACTACCCTAAACACTCCCTTTCCCCCTCTATTGAAAGGGTAGACTTCCAAAAAAAGCACTGGTAAAACCTGAAGGACTCTTTGCATTAAGAAAATACGTTATATTAGGGTGTTCACGGAAAAAAAGTAGTCATTGATAAAAGATATACTAGTTCCGGTGCCCCGTGGATACTCGGCTCCGATGTCCGTCCACAGAATGTGAATTTCCTTAAAACAAGAACTTTGAAACTCTGCGGAGATAAGTAGCTCATACGAGATTGATTGCATAGTTTCAGTAAAGTCGCATAGGTCAAACTCTGTTTAAGTAATCAGCGAAGCATCACGTTAAAGTTACCTAAACCTTCTTAGAACCTGTCTGCATCACAGCTTAACTAGTGTCAAACAACGTGTAAAACTACATAAAGCTATCACTGACAAGCGCCTAGTTTATCCCTCTTTGTCTTCTTGTACCTAATTAGCTTATCCTTCAAGAGTGGAAAGATATACAAACGGTCGCCTTGCAAATTTCTCAACCTAGACATCTGAATACGAATGGCTCCGCTTCAGCAATGGATGAGAATTGAGTCATTTCTTAAGTTATGAAAAAATATGACTCAATTTAGAGGCAAAAAATCGAATTTCTATAAACCACGTTAAAAGCTATAGTATTGTATGCGAGTACATTTTAGACGGAGGAGAGGACGTGCATGTCTTCTTTATCATTTAGTATGATTTCATAGCACTATATCATTTCAGTCATAATCAGATCTCAGATCGCAGAAATCAAAGTACTGATGTCCAACCCTTTGATCAGTTGTACGACCTTCTACCAGTTCATCGTGTATAATGTAACCTCATAGCAACTTCTACTCTTTCACTTATTCTACAGCTGTACTCAATATGTCACAGGGTGACAAGCCTGGGACTTTCCAAGGACAGACACTACGTATCCGAGTAGTTTATAGAAAACAAATGACCTTCACATTGACTTACCTAGAGTCCTGTACCTAAACTAAAAAGCCACGGCGCTGAGATCGTATCCCGGTCAAAGCCAGTTCCGAGGACACTCGGGCACATGCCCCTTTTATCTACGAGTTATTGCTGATACATCATACGAGACCCATGATGACAAGGCCAATAAACTTTTGTTATTCTCTGCCTTTTTCATATAAGGAATGACAGAAGGATAATTTTCACGCAGGACGCACAAGTAAGGTCAAAATGATGGTTACTGACTGAGAAACAATTCAACCAACATTTTGGGCACCATTTTCGGGTGACTGCACGTATTTGATGAATGTTGATAATGCATAGACAAGGTAGAACTCCTCTGTTTGAAATTTGATTTAACACTAATATCAAAGTTTGATTTAACACTAATGTCGCAAAACTGTTTTTACGGATATATGTACAACAGGTTCAGAAGAGAATATTCAACAGTTTTTACTTACTACTTTTAGGCGCAGTGGTAAGAGTTGAGAAAATTATCACTTCAGTATAGTAAGATCTCACTTGTGCCTAAATCTGGCTCGATCAAGTTATTTAAATATTTGCCATTTTTAACTTATGACATGGACAAGTCATATGACAGGCCGTAAATAAGTAATATTTTACAGGCAAAATAAGAAAAAGAAGCGTCTGAAAAAGAAGCATTGTTCTCTTTATTGTACTTACAAAGATACTTATACGGCATATATTTAATACCAAAAAAGGTAAAGTGAATGCAACGTTGATGGCAAGCATTGATGAAGTAGTGGCTACGATTTCCACCGTCAGTCCAGATGTAAGGTATGGTCAAATAAGATTAAATAAGGTAATCATAATAAAATGCAAATGACGATCAATTATGTTTTTAAGCAAATGTATTACTTTCTTTTCCTCAATGCATAAGTATTTTTAGTGATGATATGATAATGACTAAATGACTGTCAAAGGTATAACGCTGAACTGCTTCTAATCAGTAAACAGCCTTGGTAATAGTAGGCTAACTAGGGTATGCCAAATACTTACAGATATCTAGACTTTCCTATCCATTACTCTATCTTTAAAGATTTGATAATGGTATTAATGATACTTGGCTTAAATTACCATTATCTTAGGTGCCGCCTTTAATTTGGGTTTATGCTAATAAACAGGCTTAGGTATTAGCCATTGGCATCTGAGACTGCACTTACCAAACCTTATTACATTACTACTGCCTAATAATATCTTCTAGAATGTGATCTTTACATGCACATAAGCTACTTCTCGAGAACATAACTACCTTCCGCTGCTCTTAGACTCCTTCACATTAAATCTTTGCTTACAGTATCTCTTAATCTCATGTAGCAAAAGCTGATACATCAATCCATCTTGTTAATAAGATTTGAAAATGAAACCTATTGAAACGTAATTTATCCGCATTATGTTATCCCCTTTATGTTTGTTATAAATAGTTTAATAATGTACTGGATTTTCAGTACTACCCTAGGGAAAATATAATACTTTAATTATGATACTATTAACAATTTTGTGTTATGAACCATTGTTATTTTCCTCTTACCAATATGTAGCTTGATTACAGTAGATAAATTTAAGCTTACGAAGGTCTTAATCCATTTTTAATTTCGTTTAAAGAGACAGTGAGACACATGAGCGTCTATAGTCCACGTGCGTGTTGACCAGATTAACAAAATATACAAACGCACATCAATTAAGACACAAAAATGTAGTAGACATATCTAGCAAAGTTCTCAAGTTTGAGCACTCACTTAAAAGGACACTTATTTTGGGTCATACCTCTTAATGGTATTTGAGGTAAGCTTACGTTACGAATTCGATGCTACAAAACACCGGTGACAGAGGTAATCAGTGCACTCACAATCATCTGCCGTGTGCGAAAGGTACATCTTGTGTAATAGAACACAATGACTTATGGAATAAACCAGTCAAGCGGTAATGAACTTAATAAAAAATTTCCATTCATAGATAAAGCCAACAATGGCCTAAGATGCTTCCTTTATTGCCATTGCCATTTTTCCCATGCGACTGGAGTTTTTTCAAATGATGATACGTCCAACAAGGTAGAAAAGAAAGAATCATTGTACTTACTTTGAATGTGTATCCTAAGATCTTCAGTCCAGAGCTATATCTTGATAACTTGAAAATTCTAAACACTCGAACCAGACGAAGAACTCGCAAAACTGACAAACTTGAAACATCTTGTCCTGTTAGTTTGACAAATTCCGTGATGTAGAAGGGCAGTATGGAAACCAAATCAATGACATTTAAAGGCTGGTGGAGAAAGTGTAACTTTTTAGGGGCACTGATAAGTCGTAGAGTGTACTCAAAAGTGAACCAGGCTATACAAACACACTCAGTAACGAAAAACAACTCCTCAAACTTAGCTTTAATGCCAAAGCTTCTCAGAGTTTTTGTGGTAACATTTTTTGAAGTTGTAGATATGTCGTATATAGGAGTCTTAAAATATGGTAATGTTTCTAAGCAAAACATAACAATTGACAGAAGAATTACAGTTACGGAGAAGTAGGCTGTAAAACGAGCAGCTAAACTTGTTTCAGGGTACTCAAACAGTTCCCAAATGGCCTTCAAGGTCGCGTTCTTGGGTAAAACCCTAGTTTCTTCTTTCCTTTTAGGAGGTTGATTTTCTTCAGCTTCGACTGGGAAGCCAAAATATTTAAGCTCAGCTGAGAAAATTCGGTCATCCATATTCGGTTTGACGAGAACACCGGTTTGGTAGTATGTTAGTATAGCACCAAACGCTTTCCGATTCCTGTCAAAATAGTACTCCCTGTGATGGCGATCGTAAAATTGCTCTCTCACAGGCGAGGCCAATAAAGTATCTGGAAAACGAAGTAATGTTTTCTCCATAGTAACATATCTTTTCCCAGAAATACTAATAACGATCCGTCCATCTGGCCTCGTCGCTCCCTTTTTTACAGACATCTTTTTATCCGTCTGGTTAGATTTCTTCTCCTGCATCCCTGACGCGTAACTTGCTTCCTGAACTGCAAACATTCTGCTCGCAAATTTTAGTAACAACTTTAACAACAAAGGCAGAAGAAAGTATGCTTTCAAACTGTGTTGTTATATTCATAGTGACCCTTATTTTCATAATTCCGGCATTACGCAGCTAAGCTACAGAATAACTTTTCAGCTACACGTTACTGCTTCATTAACCTCTTTCTTCTCATGACAAATCTGTCAATTTCTTGTAAACTACGTGCCTTTAATCCTCTGTAATGATACTGAAAGGAGAGTATGTTTCCCTCCTTGATTTCTATTATTTCCTTACATGTTACTCATATCATTTCGTCCCCAGAGCAATGTAAAATTACTGTACCAAGAAGAAACCTTTGGAAATTGCTCAACCTGAGATGTTATTATCATTCTATCTGAGAGTGGTGATAATTGTAAATCAAAAATAAGTCTCTCTCCCATTGTTACACCCTACAATTCTCCCACAATAATTTTCCGTTCTACTAAGAACAGGGTTTGTTTCCTCGAACAGTTTTCATTAGAATCCTACCAGTTCAAACATTGCTTTTCCCTCAACAAGGTGTTTTAGATCGCCGTCCCAAAATCGTAAATAGTTTTTAACTTGATGAGATATACCTTGGGCTTATTGTTTATGCCAGAGAGGTCTTAGGGCACCTGTAGATCGGAGCCCAAGAGATTAGCAATTGAACAGGCTGTAATCGGAGGTATATAAAAAGAAATGTAAACTGCACTTTCTCTCTATGGTCCAGTGATATGAATGCAGGTATAACATCTTGGTATATTTGAAACACTTTTCACTTATCTGTTATGCAATTATCTGCTATTTCATACCACCATTTGGTTATGTTTAGAATAATTTTAACGTATGCAGTCAGCACGATTTGAATGTTAAAACGGCTTGACCGTTTAGACAGATAAGTATCATGTTAATCTACTCAAGTATACTCGTAAGACTCCTCCTGTGACATGTGTATCTGGCCTAACCTTTCTAAGTATGGGCCGAATGCTTGAAAATACTAACATGGTCGATTGATTCTGAAGAGAATTTGAACGAGGCCTCAGTTGGCGACCAGTCAATACAGAACGTACTGTTAGCATTGTACATAAGGAAGTATGCAATTGTACTACAGAGAAAAATCTTGTCAATTAACCCTTTAGAGCATACAAAGGGTTCTAGATTCCGTGTGGAAATACAGGATTGCTCTGTAGTCTGGGATACATTCTTATTAACTTTTAAAATTTGGCTAATTCGGAAATTGCTGTCGTCAGCCAGGAAGGGCTTTGATTTAGTATTAGCACGTTCATTAAATAAATTAAATAATTGTAAGAGAGTGGGTTAAATGACGGTATCACTTTTAAAACTTTTTGCCTGGCACTTATCACAACAAACTTGTAAGCTTAAACCAATTAAATCCTGTTCCGTGAATTTTAGCGATAGATAAAGATCGTACCACAGCTTTTTCACCTACTTTTGCCCAATTGTAGAAGAACCTAAAAAATAATCACACGTTAGTTAACCTGTTTCTGTGGGTTAAAACCATTTCAACAAGTTCAACACTTCTATAGACATTAACCTGGAAAAATTAAACAAGAAACAGGAGGGGTGAATATGCTGCATAATATCCGAATATTGCATCTTGAAAATAGATGAGGCATTCAATAGCCCACTACCCCTCAATTTTTTCGGTGAGCCACTCATAAGAAATATCTTTGTGCCTGAAGGCATATCTCGGTACAGAATTGACATATTTTTATAGGTTATAATTTCTCTTTCTTATTCTAAGAGACTTCACATAGAGGCAATAAAATAATATAGATTGTTTCGAGAATTACTCCTTTTATATAAGCTTTAAAATAATAGTATAAACTTTTTAATTGGTATCAATGTGGCAAAACAAAGTCGAATAAAATTGTTTAAATTTCACAAAAGTTGCCAAACAACGTTTACTATGCAACTCTTAATCGAATTTGAGGCAGTGTTTACAAATGAATCAATTCAGTTTAACATTTAATTAAGAAGAGGCTGGAAATGCAGATACTAAAGGGAGGTTTTATTTGATTGAACGAAAAACAAACATCCCTAATTCAAATATCATCTGGGGGAAATGATAACAATCTTTATTTCGGAAATTGTTGATCCTCGCTGAAATTTAGAGAAATCCAGTCATAATGCCGTTTTCAAAACAAACTGAGCGCCAAAGCTTGCTTTGGTATTTAAAAGTTTAACCGTATTTCCCAACTTTAAACTCATCCAGTCATCTCAAGATGACAGATTTTCCCTGCCAATATTTCATTTTACTATGCTGCAAGGATGTAAAATGGGGTTCGAGGCTCCGTGACAATTGAAATTTCGCACTGAAACTTTTTAAAACTACTATGGATTTCTTACTTTTACTATTATTACGAAACCTGGTATCGCTCAAAATCAAGTAAGACTGAAATTTTGAACTGCTATTTTCAGGGTTACATTGCAAGTTTAAGTCCAAGCTGCGCAAATGACGAAATGACGACAGCAAACGATTTTTGACAGGCAAATGAATATCAGTCATGTAATTTAAGGTAACGGCTTATTATGAAAGCAAAATCTAAAATCTCGCTAAACTTTTACCAAAATGCCTTGTTGACTGTTCACCTTAGAAGACTAAAACAACCTTCTAACTTGGAAACTATGAAAATTAAAACCAAAGTTTCTTAATACTTCAGCACTAACATCTAACTAAAAGAATGCTAAACTCGTGTGATTTGCGTTTTCCGGCTACGTAGTTACATAAAGAGGCTACAAAAGCTCCGTCGCCGCAACATCGTATGTTGAGAAAGTCCGATAAGAATAAGATTAAGAGAACAGAATAGTAACTATTTAGTTGAAAGCTCCAGTATGTTCCTATTATGTTTTGCAATCTTATTCGGGTCTGTGGCATAAATATCGCTGTTGCAGACGGCATAATCATGTACGCATAGGTTCAAAGAAAGACGACTTCGGGAGAGAATGCCAATAAATTTGCTCTCAGTTAACTCATTGGCGACTACATAATTGCGTTAGGCGCTTTAAACAACAGCCTCGAAAAAGAGAAATATGAAGGTAAAAATGGGAGTTCTATTGTACACTATAGCCTCATGTTTGGAGCAACTTCTTTTAACATCAGTGCCGTTAAAATGGACCATTTCATTATAATCATCTACCTACAAAACTTGGTATATGGTACAAATTTTAATATTGTGCAGAATAACGAATTCATGTTACTAAACGTTTGGTCACAGTGATAGTTAGGAGTGAGGTACATAAACTTTCCGCATAGGAAAGGAGGGCGTTGAAACACGAAGAAAACACCACGCATGCACAGGCACGTTATTCTTGTCGTAGAAAACAGCATTCATCAAAACAAAGAAGCCAGTTCTCTGTCAACAAAAAGTCTTGTTTACAGCTTACTCGTTTTCCAATATCAACTTAGGTCTCTATGGATGATGCCGCGTAAAAATTTTGGTGTTTAACAACTGATCTTGCATGGCCTCAGTAATATATCGGTGAACTTCAAAGGAATAACTTTATTAGTCAAAGGAGTAGCTTCATTAGCGATTCTAAAGCATGAAATTCACCTACAAGCTCATTTATCTGAAGCGGTCAACGTAGGGGAACCTGCTTTATAGAAATACATAGTCTTCTATCGTTCTAAACTAACTCTGGAATTCCTACAAGGAATTGCGTAGGACTAATTGAGCTTATCAATATTTAATTGTTAAAGAGGAAGCAATCCTCATCAGAAGCGTAGAGTATTCTTAAGATCGGCAATTTTTGAGTGGACTTAAGACTGCGAAACGACACTTTCATCCGATATTCCTTCTTGCCCTAACTGATAATGTCGTATCTAGTTACCACTAGGAAAGCTAGAAACACTTTACTTGTTATCTAAATGCGCTCTTATTGCTATCAACTCGATTGAGAAATTCGCAGAAAGCCTTACTATGCTGTGTAAAGGGCTTTATGCGAAATCTTCTACCATGAAAGCTCATATATCCAAAACGGTCCCAGCAGAGATATGAAGTCGATTTACAATTTCTTTAACTTTCGTACTACTAAGCGATCATACCTTTTTATTTGTCAAGAAAGCGCCTCTTCGTGGTCCCAGTTTGCCGTCTCTACATACACACCTACGGCTAAAGAGCTAATCGTAAAGTTGAACAAAACCTCCAAGGAGGCACCTGCATGGAAATGCTTAGCTGCTTCACGTTTTTGCTTCATTGTTTCTGCGGGGGTATAACCACGAATAAAATTCATGTCATGCATTGGTAGGGAGATTGTATTTATAATATAATATGTCTAACAATACTCAAGAAAGTGATGACACACAACGGAGACAATGGTTGTGATGATAGCAATGACGATACTTATAACAATGATGATACCGATGATGACGCTAACAATGATAATGGTGATAATGATGATGACGATGAAGATTACGTTGCCGATGATAATAGTGATGACGATGGTTATGATGATGATGATGATGTTGATGATAATGATGATGATAATGACGACGACGATAATGATGATGATAATAACGATAACGGCAATAGCGATGGTGATGATGATGATGATGATGATAACTGTGAATATGGTAATGACAATGATAATGGTGATGATGATGACGATGGTTACAATGATGACGATGATGACGTTGGTGATAATAATGTTATTGATGACAATCATAATGATTATCATGACGACAAAAGTAAAAGTGCGGATGGTGCTGATAATCATTATAAGCATGATGATAACAATTATGCATGTTATGTTTATAACGATGACAAACAATGAGAAATCATTGGTTCTGTCATTTACCTCTTTTAACAAGCAGGTGAGGTATGAAATCCAATTGTAAATATCACGAATGTTTACATATCAACATACATCCCAATATTTCACGGGCACCTCTATACTATGCTAATCTTGGTGATTACAAAGTCACTTTTTATTTAATAGGATTACAAGAACCAGTATTACGCACAGTACGCCTCAGCAAAGATACAAGAAAACCCGACAATCACGAATGCTATCATGGGAAGGATGACCAACCAAATTAAAAGGAAGCCGGTAGAAAATTTTTAATGGTATGCATTACCATTCCTTGACATGCTACATGACAGTTATTTCTATCAAGGGTAAAGTCGATAACTCGTTTAAATACGAAGTCATGCAATATATAACAACTTCAATGCTTACAGAAATCCCCAGTAACCTTTTTTTCGCGTCTGCAACTTAATTTCACACATAATTTATTTGCGCTATTACTCTGTAAAAAATTTAGAATATTTACGCTTATACTACTAATTAAATAAATTATCTTTATCATCTCATTATAAAATCAATTGGTAACTTACAGTAATTTTTTACGTTACACTTCGCATGGCAAAGCAACCTGCCTAGTTTGTCCCTCTTGAGAATTCTATATTTCAAGCTCAGAGGGCTTCAACCTTAACACTGTAATTTACAGGACTATTCATTCTTCAATTCATCTTAAGCCACTTTAGCCTACCTAATGTTATACCAAAGAATTCAGGATTTCAGGCACCCTCGTGCAATGTGTTTAATTTGTTGAACATCCTATTATCGGGGGGACAGCACACCTTTGGGGCATTATCACAAGTCAGGTAACATCGATGTAAGTGACGGAGTGGGGTATCACATTACATATAATACAAAAATTAACTTTTAAGTCGAACATCTATCACAGAATTCAATGAAAAAGACAGATTCTGATGTGCCAGTCAACAGTCAAAGTGATCATTAAAGCTCTCACATTGTCATTTTGCATAGAGATATAAAAAATTGAAAAGATTATTTGTTGCTCAATTTACCCATGAATCGTGAACGCCCACGGAAATAAAACGCCAATAAATTGAATAATGAACGCCTATGGAAATACAACGATGGAAAGAGGCTATGGTCATTATTCAGTTACTAATAAAACGTATTAGGTGGAAAGCATACACGCAAAAAGCAACCCACTTCGTAAAACGACAGAAATATGTTGCAATTTTTTGTGACTTTTAATGAGTTCTATTATCATTTGAATCATAGTATGTATACATCCAAACAGTGCATCTGATGTTAATAGATTTAAACATGAGAAACACGTGTCTTTGCTCAAATTTGCACGTTGAATTTATCTGGATTTTTTACCACCATTATGAAGAATCACTCCAATGAGATATCGACATCATTGCTGATTCTTTACATTTCAACTTGAATTCCACTGATGCTTGGTTTATCAAATTTGTAATACTTTTCATGTACCTTAACTCTACAGAAGTGATTCCCAAAATGGGCGGTACAGCCCGTTTAGGGGAGCTGGACACATTGAAGAGGGCGGTGTAAAGGCGAAAGGCGTTAGATTACAGATAAGGTGTAGATTATGGTCTTTTATCCTCACTTTGTATGTAAATATCAGACACTTTGTTTGTAGTGTTAAATTGCCTTAAATTTGCACTTCACTGATAGCAAGCACAAACCCTAGATTTGTCTTGTATGAGTATCTAGGGAAGTATCTCTGTAGTGTTTGGGAGCCACCGCTCTGCAGTAATAAGTCCTTACTCGAATGGAGTCGAATACGCTCTTGTTCTTGAGTTGAGGTTCTACAATTTCTGACCCTATTCATGGGCACTCTTTCGAGAGAGGAACGACAGCTGTTTGCAAGGGATTATAAGTCATTCCGCTGAGCTGGCTCCATGGCCCTGGTTATAACCTCCTTAAGCTCATTACAGATCTCCCAGTAACTAATAATGTTCTTACTGCTTGATTATTTCGCAAAAGCACCCTTTTTTGGACTTCGTCTACAAACAGTTGAGAAAACTCTCGTCTCATCTCATCCTCCGGCATCATGATGAACAACAACTCACTATTTACATGTATTACCAAAAAGCAAATGGAACATACACCTCGTCTGCAATTTTTCACCTCTTGCGTCGCCAAAGCTATAAACTATCTGATGAGTCATCACCAGCCTTCTCAACAGTTGGACTGATCTGCCAACTGAAACGACTCTTCAATATTACAGTATCTAGGGAGACGGCCTTCTTTTATTCCACCCTTACTTCTTATCTGGTGTTTCCATGCCACATAAGCACCGCATGCCAGAGGATACATCACCTGTATTTAAGGTATCCATGAAAAGCCATAGTGACATTTATCAAGCAATTACGTCTGTCAGCAACTCAAAAGCTTGGCAAGGTTTCTTCGACAGCAACAAAGAGAATAGCTCTCTTATCACTGCTTAACTAAAGATCATTCCATAATAAACTATTAAAGTGAGTAAGACAAGCTGACAACCCATTATCAACACAGAATATATTACCATGCACAGTCAAATTGACCCCTGCTATATAACTGTTCACTTCATTTAACAAAATTCCAGAAACGGCGAGAAAGTACACAAAAACTCTTGTACAACAATCGTCATTGTGCAAAGACGTTAACCTTGAATATTACTTTCCATAATGATAGTTGAAAGCTCTTACCAGCAAGCAAGAATCCATCAGAACTACCACAAAGGATCGAAATTCACGAGAGGATGCAATTCTCCGCGTGACAAATACAAGTTTTCACTCAAGAGGCGAAACACATACCAAGTCCTACTGTATCGCACTATGTCGATTCCGAATGAAGTCTCTTTTGCAGTTTAGTTCCTTGCCTTTAAAATTCTTAATAAAAATACCCGTTTCCAGTTATAAAATTTATGGCATATATTTTCAACCGAAATTAATTTTGATCCACTTTGGCTCATCAACATGGAAGAATTTTAACGAGAGATGATAATCAATTTGCCAACAGAAACTTGAACATTTTGCTCAATTTATACGAAACTATTGTTTGCTTTGAGCTTAAAGTTGGTCTGACAAGGTTACACAGCAGTCAGGTCCATGCAGCGCAATGTGCCTTGGCTGCATGTTGGTCGCTCGCAGAGCGTGCCATACAGGTTTGTGACGTTCGTAGCTGCAGAAGTAGCTTGGTAGCAGGCTACGGTATAGCGAAGTGTATGTATCATCAGCTTTAAGAGGAAGGGACTAAGATGTGGAAATCCGAACGACAACACTCACACTGAAAATATGAGTAATGACGAATAATAAAAATAAATGGTTCCGGGATGTTCCTCTGGCTCGACAAATTTCCTCGACCGGCATCTGTCAAAGTAATACAATTGTAGCCACAGCTTTGATCCCAGCCCTAACCCTAACCCTAATATTTTCCCTAAGAAAACGCTAAAAAATGCTTCATGGGGACTTATTCCTCGAGGAATGTCAGTAGGGTAATGCTCGTCGGGGAGTTGTTCCGTAAAATAAACAATAAAACTGTAAAAGGAGCAAAAACAAGAAAAGCATCAATAATAAAAACAAAAAATTCTATTAAATATAAATAAACAACAACGGAATATAACATTAAGACTAAAGGTAACAAGAAACAATAACGATTCGGAGTAATACTAATTTATGATAGCCGTTAAATGGAAACACTGCGTGTAGTCAAAACACGTCCAACTCCGTGTTAGCAAAGCCGAAACGTTAAACTAGGGTATGGATGGATGATGGATGAGTAACACTAGCGAAAGGCAATACCGATAAATGGCAAAAAGTAGCAAAGGCAATAAAAAATATAAAACTAACAAATAATTTCAAAAATAAATAATATTACAGTTGCCATAACCTTTATATTCCCTTAGATAGAAACAAGATATCACATGTTTAAAGTTTTTTCTAAATTAGCATTTTTCACTGAGAGAGTGAATAAAAGAAGGTTTAATCAATAATAATATATAACAAAAACAATAATAATAATAATATATATATAATACCAACATTTATCAAATCTATTGGGATGACGGTTCATAATCAGGAGTATTATATAGGAAAACTACAGAGTCTCTTTGAAAGCGTGCGTGGGTCTCAGGATAGAGTCATATTTTTTACTGATCTAATGTCTCCACAATAAGGAAAACTCTCCGGCCGAGTAAAAAGTAGGGCAAGAACTTTGCTATTGTTGTCAAAAAAGTTTTAACTGGCGGTGTTGAAGTGTAGCCGTTCATGTGACGTCAGATTGGTTTGATGGATATTTTATACAACAAATTGGTTCCATGCAATGAGGTCTTCTAAGGACTACTTTGCTGAAAGAAACAGTTCTCAGATTCACTCTCGTTAAGGAACCTTGTAATAGTACCTACATTAAAATACGTACATGCTTTCTGATTATTCATTACTGTCATAAAATAATAACAGAAGGCCGCAGTAAACTTCTTGTAGGTAATATTCCCAGTATCAAGGTGTCATATGAGAATTGAGCACGGGAAGTGGTCCATAAATGTACAGCTAAGACGGGAAACGGAAGAAAGGAGGCTGGGTACCACCGACTTGGAACAACATCCAAATAAAGTCAATAAAGAGATTTCAAGCGTTCCAATTAAAAAGCGAATATTAAGGTACGTCCAATAGGAAAACGATAGTTAAACATCACGGCAAACTGGCAAAGCTTTTGTATATATTTCTTGTCTTGTATAAATATATTTCAAGACATTTTCCATAGCTAACTGGACTAAATGGAGAATTTGATGCGTGTACTACCCACAACAAGGACATTTGAATATCAATAGAACTGCGAGAGTTCAGGAAACGGCCGGAGGAAGGATGTTAATGTAAAAGAAATAGCTACATCTAAGACAGCCTTCATCAGCAAGTTCAGCTGCCCACGTACTCCATACCACGGTAGGTCTAAACAGAGTTGATCAAAACATCAATTGAATTTAGAAAGGTAGGGGAACAAATAACTTCCCGTTTTGACATTTTTGACCAGCATTACTGTTTCTGGGCAAATAGGCTGTGCAAACGTTTAACTTTCTACAATTAGAACTCGATAAACATATTACTGCTTCGTCGCCTCCCTCTAAGTTTTGTTTCAACAACAGGTGGAATCCCAACAACGATTGAGACAAGTAAAAAGACAGAAACGTCCATATCTGTAGATAAACACAACGAGGATTTGTAGCGCGACACTTGTTTCATTTTGGATAACGAGGTGGAGACACCAATTAAACACATTGTCCCGAAATTTGACGTGATCTCTCTTCGCAGCAGCAAAATAGCAGAACTCCATCCTCATTGATGTTTTCATGTGGTTTCACAATTAGAGGCTTCTCCACTTGTATCTCATGGGTGTGGGCTTACAGCATCATGTATTGTCAGTGCATATGATTCCTCTACGTACTTACAGCAATATATGGAAATATTGCATAATTGTCGAGAGTCAGTGTTACTTGCCAACCGTAGCCGTTCCACAAACATTAAAAGAGTACAATTCACCATGGGCGGGGTACTTCCTGCGACCATATTTTTCAGTGTTTCGTTTATAAATATATTCATCAATGTTCTGATTTTCTGTAGTTTCAAACGAACTCCAGTGCTTTGGGAAAAGGCTTCCAATAAACTTGTAGTCAGTTTGTTGATGAGTTACTGTTTTATTGGTATGATGGGAGGTATTAGTTCCATCTTTATGGATCACAATAACAACATGAAATCGATCCTCTCAGGACTATACGCCCTATCGTTAACGGCATCTATATTTAACTTATGTTCTGTTACCCTGGATCGGCTCATAGCAGTGCTGTATCCATTGCACTACCATAAAATTGCACACGGTAAGTTTCCCGTGATATGCATATTGTTATCGTGGACCTTGCCGACCGTTATTTGCACTTTTCATCTTTCGTCGGCCAAGACAGGTTCCATGGAGCATGTTTTCCACCGCACAGTTACCCCGATTTTCATTTTAACTGTTGTTATATCTGGGTTTCTTGGAAGCATTGTCAGTAACTTCGTTATTTTTTGGAAGATACGACAACATATTAAGAGAACGTCACGTCTTCAACCAGTAGGAAGAGTGGACAACAGTGAAGACGATAACAGGGGAGCACAAGACCAACTATCAAGGCGTAAATTCAAGAGGTGCTTGGCACGTCAAGAAATACAGGGTGCTATGATTTGCTGTACACTTGTACTTCTTTTTGTATTACTATGGACACCTGAACTTATTCACTTGATTAGGAAAATGCTGATGAAAGAAAATCGAGCCGATGAAGGGCTTTACATTCTAATTGGTTTAATTGGTGTAAACGTGAATACTCTCCTAAGTTCCTTATTGTATGTCTTTATGAATCGTCATATTAGAATTGCCATAAGGTCTATGTGTATTTCCGGAGCTTTTCAGCACAATGCTTGTTAAGGTTATGTTAGATATAAAGAAATCTTGGATCTTGTAAGAGAATGTGTCCAACGAAAGGGATAACAATTTAAAGCAACGCCACCATAAAATTGTTGTCCAAAAGGATTCCAATTCTTCAAATTAATCCCGTATTTTGTTTTTCGGCACTCTCAGAGTTAAGCATTTATAATTCCATGGAAGTAAACAAAACAAAGTGTGTTGCAAGTATCTGTTTTGTCAACAAGGTAATAGCGAAGGCCTTACATTGATGTTTTATTATTGAAGAGAAAAATCTTAGCGTGTAAGGTACAAGGCATCACCGAACAGACTTTGTCTGATAGTAATTACAAAAGCGTACCCAGGGAGCGTACCTAGGGAGCGGTCTACAGTATCTGGCTACGAAGTATTCCACAGTATCTGGCTACGAAGGAGGGAAAAGGCCCATTGTCTTAACTTAACTTAAAACACACTTTGTATGGTTGAAAGGTGCAATAAATGCCATAAGTTGCACAATAACAATAATACGTTGCTCAATAACAATTTCCCTTGACGATAACGTTGATAATCTAAATAGACACAAGAATCTCATTCATAAAAGTCTTCATATTTAATATCAGGCCATAAAGACCTTGCCACTGTCTAACCAGTAATTTCTGTCCATGTTTTAACAGTATAATTAATAGCATCATTTACGTAGTCTTCTATTAGTTGCAACCATGAAATCTGTCTAACAGGTCTTTTCTAGAAAAACATGCTCAGACGACTCTTAAGTACTCAACAGTCTCGTTTTCCTTTTCGGGCTCATTGCTAATTATCTGGGGGTATTTGACCAAACATATGAGAAATTAAATAACTTGCTCATTACCAGTGCATAAATGATAGTGTATAACGTGCCTTTATCGAAGAGTTTTTTCTTTTAAGTTTAGTAGACATAGTTTGGCCATGGAAATTTATACAAGGTGCCCAATATTATGGTCGTACGTCAGGATACTCCCAGCGGTTACTCCGAGGTCCCTCGTACTGGGAATAGGTGAAATAGTTTTCAATAAGAATGAAAGGGGTATAAAATCTGAGACCTTCTGCAACAACTGACGAGTCGCTACAATAAGGAACTTGGTCTTTATAGGGGTTGATTAACAGCTAATTTTTGCTACATTGAGAAGGGCTTCCTCCAGTGTGCGCTTGACGATATCAACTTCTTTGATTTAAAAGACAAGAATATTTGCGAGATTTAACGATTGTGTTACTAATGACAGGTAGCTTGTATATGTACATAATAGTAATGGAGAAAGGATTGCACCATGTGGTACTCCATGAGTGATAGGATCGATTATGGATGCGGTTGAGCTGAAGCGGACTTTTGGTTTCTCTGGATAGTTAGCTAACGGCTGTTTGAGATGCCCCCTCATTCTGCAATTTTTTGGGGTAGTATCAAGGGGCTAAACCTATCAAGTGTCCATTTAAATGTACAGGTACGATCGTAGACAGAGTTTTCTTTTCCATAGCATTTAGTAAAGTGTCCTTAAAGTTCTGTATAAAATAGCGAGTTTATGTTAACTACGTTCTTTGCTTTATAATTCGGTTAAATTTGTTTATCATTTGGTTACAATAAACAACAATGGGGAGGTCAGTTTAATTGAAAATAGTAAGCTTCATGTCTTTCTATTTGTCCTTACTTCATGCTATAGCAAAGGTCAGTAAATGTCCTGAAATATAAAATATTGATACTGAGTACTGTACGGAGAGTACATCTTCTTAGGATCTGCTGAGATTGTTATCCAGTTAGTTCAAAGTACAATTTTCAAACAGTTACCAAACAGAGAATATATTTCACAAAAATAATTACAGTAAGATAGGTCAAGTCAACAGGAAACGAGTGTTCGTGCGTCTTACATTGATCTCGATCATTTTTAATGTAAATGCCACAAGATTGCCATGAATATTTGGTGTTATGCTCATCACGTTCTCCCTTTCATATTACGGGAGAAAAGCCTCATCCGACTACCCTTTCTATGCGAATCAATTTTT
The DNA here is from genome assembly GCA_010016025.2 of Alatinidae sp. Z8VKAUB7J3. Taxonomy (NCBI): domain Eukaryota; kingdom Metazoa; phylum Cnidaria; class Cubozoa; order Carybdeida; family Alatinidae; species Alatinidae sp. Z8VKAUB7J3. The sequence continues at coordinate 10,396,625 of JAAAKM020000498.1, forward strand.
ACATTAAAAAAGCGACAACAGAATATTTACACAATCGAAGCCACTTACAGAACAGCTGGACTTTAAAGAGTTTTTAGTGGGCATTTAAATTTTTAGTTTTCATACACCTTTATCCTACTATTAATGTCAACAATAATCAAATTTCTTATTTATCTACCCCTAATTATTTGTCTTTACTTAGTTCAATAAAAGTAGAGCCTTTATTGATTAGAGTGTTTGTAGACAAGGCTAACCCTGTATAAATCGATTTATTACATAGTTAGTTATTATCTAGGTAGTTCGTTATTTTGTTAGTTAGTTAGTAAGTTAGTTACTTAGGGAGTCAGTTTGTTAGTTCATTAGATATATAATTAGTTAGCTAGTTAGTTAGTTGGTAGGTTTGTTAGTTAGTTATGTGGTTTAGTTTGTTAGTCAGTCAATAAGGTTAGTTATACAATTTAGTTAGTTAGCTAGTTAGTTAGTAGTTAGTTAGCTAGTTAGTTAGTTGGTTGGTTTCGTAGTTAGTCAGCCAGTGTGTAACTTCGTTTAATAATTAGTTAGACAGTTAGTTAGTTAGTTAGTTAGTTAGTTAGTTGGCTTAGTCAGTCAGTTTGTTGGTTCGTTAGTTATTTTATTAGTTAGCTAGTTAGTTAGTTAGTTAGTTCGTTAGTAGTTAGTAATTAGTTAGTTAGTTACTTAGTTAGTTAGTAGTTAGTAATTAGTTAGTTAGTTAGTTAGTTAGTTAGTTAGTTAGTTAGTTAGTTAGTTAGTTAGTTAGTTTGTCTGTTAGTTAGTCAGCCAGTGTGTACGTTCCTGTTATAGTTAGTTAGTTAGATAGTTAGTTAGTTAGTTAGTTAGTTGCTTAGGTAGTTAGTCAATCGTCAGTCAGTATCAAAGAGTGTGTTCGATTTCTACAGTCCGATCTAAAAGAACGTAATTGCCTCAAGTCTTACGCAACTCTTTTTGTTGATATTTTTTAATCAGTCCTTTAAGATATTACAGATTTCAATCAAATTATGGATACCAAAACATAGTTGGGTAATTACATTTGTCCAAGTTTAACCTAAGCTAAGACTTCAGCCTAGGATTAAAATCAGTAGGCTTTAGCTTCATCCACCGTTATGGATTCTACACTGAGTCTTAAGTGAGGATTTACTGTACTACAGATTGCTATGGTATTATTTGCAGCTCCGATGTTGCCTTGTTTGTGACTCAACAAAGTCTCTGGAAGGTCTTAACAAATACCATATTCAAATAAGTACAAAAATAAACGCACTGCTTGATTTGAACAAATCTTATCTTGTGATAAGTTTTCTTTTTATTGCAAGTTTAGATCTAATACAAGAACGAGGAATTAAAATCCACATGCTATTGCTATTCTTTGACTGCTACTTTGCAAACGTCAATTTAAACAAATAATGTGCTTCGTTGTCATGTGATTATATTTGTGGATTTCATGTCTATACTATAATTGGGTCAAGCCAAGTCCTATTGAATGATTGCAAGACTTACTTTCTCAAAATCAAGGTTGCTGGAATTACTGGAAGATAAGCAAGGATTGGCCTTACAAACAGATTTGGAGTAAGCTGGAGTGAGTTTACCGATACCACTAGCTTTATAACTGTGTTCTTAGGGTCGAGATACCCCATAAGAAGGAGGAGCCTTGCGGGGAAACGGATGTTCATCCATTGACAAGTTACCTACCGCTTTAGAAAATAACGCTGCAATCGAGAAATGCAGTTTGGTGTCGATGGCTACCAAAGCTGATTATCCTGACTTGAAACTATAAAGTCGAGTGATTACATAACTGAGGAAACCTTGGCTTCATATCAAGGACGAAACAAGGCGATGCTGAATCCTCTCTAGGAAACGGATTAAAATACGTACTCAAACGTAATCTTCTCAATAAATTTCTCTGAAAATCTTATCCGCATCAAGATCAGATGGCCTTCATGAGCAATAAAAGATCTTGAAAATCGAATTACGTCACACATGGTGACATTGTCCGCGCCGTTTAATAATGGGAGGCATTAAAGTACTTGATAGAAAAGAAAGGTATTTATTAAAATCTTGGTATAAGATTCTGTTATTGTAGTGGTAATACACGATCCCCTATAATTGCTTTTTACAGACTTGAAGCGGAACATTCTAACAGAGACGTTTCTGACGGCCATGCTGAATGCATGGTCCAGCTCCTTCGTTCTCAGAAACCAGAAGTTCATAGAAAGTAATCTCGATTCCAATTTAAGTTAATGCCACCGTTATTGGATGAAATACATATCACGTATTCTAGTAAAAATGGAGAGCGATTCTAATTCTAAAGATTAGAAAAGATTCTAAAGGAGTAGAAAAAAATTCTGGCTGGATGATTCCTGAACCTGTGGAGTGCTCAAGCTGTCTTCAAGCAGCAAAATGACTGTCACGTGACTACGAGTCTAGTAATATTATTAGTCACCTAACTAAAAGTTTGACTTATTATTTAACTATATATATATATATATATATATATATATATAACTCTATAGTTATATATATATATATATATATACTATAACTTACTCAATTAGTACTGTAGCTGCTCTTGTAACGGCATCTTTTATTTGCATCACCTTGCCATAAGCACTGCCCACATGGAGTAGTTGAGTGAAATAAACTACTTCCTCTGATAGCGTTTATCAGAGGAAGTAGATTATTTCACTCAACTACTCCATGTGGGCAGTGTTTATCGCCTCTCTTCAATACACAACTTCCACTGCTAAAAGCCTGTCTCCACTAAACATCTCCTCCCACAAACGCCTCTATGCGAAAATCATGGTACCTTAAAAAGTGAAAAAACTTTCCGATTTAAGTGTTGCGCTTCTAGTTCATTGCTAGACGGCAGCGACGATGCATTTATTTATGATTCAAAGGAAAGGTCCGCTTGTGTAAGCGGCATTGGGGTAGGGGGTGACGGTGTGGCGGTGTGTAAGAGGCACCGCATATCTAGCTTTCAGTTAAAATAGAAAAGGTGTTACTGTGAAGCATTAAGGTATAAATTGGTTGTCGATAAAGAATGTTATTGATGATAAACTAAAGCTAATGGGTACTGGGGGAAGGAGAGAGGGGATTTCAAAATAATTTATTGAAAATGTGTCATACATATTTAAATTAGTAGATCAAATTTAATTAAAAGCATGTATTGAGCATCGAAATTGACGAGTAATAAAACTGGCGCCACTATGGTATCTCTACACACTAGTTTTTCACACGCACGTAGTTTGAATCGGTCAAGACATCTCCTTAATCCCTGTCCTCTTCGAGTTAACATTAAAAGTGATTATCAATTCTTTAATAGTCTCCTATATACGTATTGAATATCCCCAAATATCTAACTAGTGTAAATTCTCTTCAAATAAGTTTGATTTTCCCTTAACCATAAATTTGCCAAAATTCTCCTTAAATGAAACAGGATTTCCCCAAATACTTTACTTTCACAAACAAGTTTTAGTTTTTGTACTATAGTTCTGTTACACTTATATAAACATATTTTTGGTGGTATAGAGCTTAAAAAGTGACAACAATAGCGGACGCATTGCAAATTCATTTTACTGATTATAACTTTTCGGTGGGCTCTTTCACGATCGTTACGCTAACATACTTACAACAGCAGAGTCAATTCTTAAATACCAAATCAAAAATGTAAAAATGTGCATGCGTATTCGCGATAAAAGAATAGAGATGCTACGATGCGATTGAGTAAAATTGATCATAAAGAATTTGATGTAAAATTGGCTCAAATTACCATTAAATAATTAAAATATACCTATACAACCCGCTGAAGCAAAAGTTTGGAAAAGAAGCTTCCCCTGCCTTCGTAGTGACTGCCTGAAGCACCCTCAGATGTAAAGCAGATCTAGCCCTAAATAAAATGCTAAACATAGTGTTGGAAAACCTTTCAGCGCATTCTAGAGGAGCCAGTTGCCAACCTAGATCGTCTACTTTGCCGTACATCGCAGGGTGGTGGTGGTGATGGGGACACACGTTGTTTCATCCTCTTAGTCATAAAGTCAGTAAAAGTGACTTAGAAATGTCTAAGTTAGTATATGGTAAGCCTCATTTTAGGGGTTTGTATACTGGATGGGATTCCTTTTGCCCTTCAAGACATAAGGTAAATCTTGTTTATACTCAAGACC
>JAAAKM020000498.1:10434911-10477823 GCA_010016025.2 Alatinidae sp. Z8VKAUB7J3
AGTTCGCGCGTCAGATCGATGTGCCGGCCAACCGCGTTTCCCAGATCATTTCGGGTAAGCGGTCGGTCACTGGCGATTAAGCCCTTCGGTTCGGGTACTGGTTTGGTACCGACCCGCTTTTCTGGCTCAACTTGCAGGCTCAATACGAGTTGGCCATCACGGATGGAAACTCGGGTGCGGCGATCCGCGATCTGCCAACCGGGAGTTCGGAAGCGATCCAGAGCGATCAAGCCCGCTCGCCGCGATAGAACCGATCCGCGATCTCCAGCGTCCTGTCCAACACCTCCGCCGCGAACGCCAGATCTTCGTGGCTGATGTTCAGCGGCGGGGTCAGGCGGATGACGTTGGAGAAGGACGAGAGGTAGAGCCCCTCGGCCATGGCGAACTTGATCATCTCGGTCATCGGGGCCGCGGTCTCGCCCTTGGCGGCGAAGGGCACCAGCGGCGCGCGCGTCTCGCGGTCGGTGACCAGCTCTATCGCCTGGAAGAGGCCTTTGCCGCGGATCTCGCCGATGCTTGGGTGCTTTTGTGACAGGCGCTCCAGGTGGGCGCGGAGGATCACGCCGCTCTCCGCTGCGCGGGTGACGATGTCCTCGTCCCTGTAGGTCTTGATCGAGGCGACGCCGGAGGCGCAGGCCAGCGGGTGGCCGGCGTAGGTGAGGCCGCCGGGAAACTTGTTGGTCTTCAGCCAGTCGGCGATCGGCTGTGAGACCGTCATGGCGCCGAGCGGGACGTAGCCGGAGTTGAGGCCCTTGGCGGTCGTGAGGATGTCCGGAACCACGTCCCAGTGCTCGCAGGCGAACCACCTGCCGGTGCGCCCGAAGCCGGCCATCACCTCGTCGAGGATCAGCAGGATGCCGTGGCGGTCGCAGACCTCGCGGATCGATTGCAGATAGCCGTCGGGCGGAACGATGAGGCCGTTGGTGCCGACGATGGTCTCCAGGATCACCGCGGCCACCGTGTTCGGATCCTCGTACATGAGGATCTCTTCCAGGTGCGGCCCGCCGCTGCACACCGGGCAGGGGTCCGGGTGGCCGGCGGGGCAGCGGTAGCCGTAGGGGTCGAGCATGCGCACGACACCGCCCGCATCCGCGCCGCCCAAATGGTGGCGGGGGTCGCCGGTGAGGGCCAGGGCGCCGGCCGTGGCGCCGTGGTAGGAGCGGTAGCGGGCGATGACCTTGGGCCGGCCGGTGTAGTGGCGGGCAAGGCGCACGGCATTCTCGTTGGCCGCCGCGCCGCCGGTGGTGAAGAGCGTCGCCGTCAGGTCGCCCGGGGTGATCTCGGCCATGAGGGCGGCAAGCTCCGAGCGCGCGTCGTTGCCCATGGCCGGGCCGATGTAGCAGAGCCGCTCGGCCTGTGCCTTGATCGCCGCGACGATGGCCGGGTGCTGGTGGCCCAGGTTGAGGTTCACGAGTTGCGATTGGAAGTCGAGATAGCGCTTGCCGTCGGTGTCCCAGAACCAGCTCCCCTCGGCGCCGGCGATCACCCGCGGCCGGCCGCCCTGCAGCGACCAGCTCTGGATATAGTGCTCGGCGTGCTGGTCCTGAACCCAAGCGGGATCGATCTCGGCGACGGCAGGGGAAAGGTCGTGGCTGGCGGCGAGCGACGTTTGCATGTCTTTGATCCTGGCTAAGAGGCGAGGGCTTGGACTTCGGCTTCCGTACGCGGTTTCAGGCTCTTCGGGTCGTAGGCAGGCACGCCGAGCACCTTGGCCTTGCGCGGTTCGCCCATGATCACGACCTCGAGGTCGGTGCCCGGCGCGGCGGCGGCCGGCTTGACGTAGGCGAAGGCGAGGATCTTGCCGACCGTGTGGCCATAGGCGACCGAGCTGGTGGTGCCGACGACCGCGCCGTCGCGCAGCACGGCCTCGCCGCCATGACCGTCGGCGATCCCGTCCGGCTCGATCTCCAGGTAGGCGCAGAGCCAAGGCAGCTCGCCGTCGAGGCTCACCTGGGTCGCCGCGCGGCCGAGGAAGTCGCCCTTGTCGAGGCGCACGAAGCGCAGCACGTCGGCCTCCGGCAGGGTGACCTCGTTGGTCAGCTCGCCGGCGCCCTTGAACATCTTCTCCAGGCGCATGGCGTTCATGGCGAAGGAGCCGCTGTCGGCGATGCCAAGGGCCTCACCGGCGGCCCAGAGCGCGTCGTAAACCGCGAGCATGTCCTCGCGTGGTCCGTGGATCTCCCAGCCGAGCTCGCCGGCGTAGGAGAGGCGCAGCGCCCACATCGGCCGCCCGGCGATGGCGATCTCCTGGGCTGAGAGCCAGCGGAAGGCGGCGTTGTCGAGCGGAGCGTCGGTGATGGCCGCCAGCACCTCGCGGGCGCGCGGGCCCTGCAGGGCGATGGCTGCCCAGCCTTCCGAGCGGTTGATCACCTCGACGGTCTCGTCCTTCCTGTGGACCGCCAGATGGTCGAGCAGGCGTTGCTCGAAGAAGGCAGCGCAGACCAGGTAGAAGCGGTCGGCGGCGAGGCGCACGACGGTTAGCTCGATCTCGATCCGGCCGCGCCGATTGAGCAGGTGGGTGAGGGCAATGCCGCCGACCTTTTTCGGTAGCCTGTTGGCGACCAGGCGGTCGAGCAGGGCCTCTGCGTCGGGGCCGGCGACCTCGATCTTGGAAAAGGCCGAGATGTCCATGACGCCGACCGCCTCGCGCACCGCTTTTGTTTCGGCGGCGACCATGTCGTGCACGACGGTGCGCTTGAAGCCGTAGTGGTCCTCTTGCGCCACGCCGTCGCGGGCGAACCAGCGCGGGCGCTCGTGGCCGTAGACCTCCTCGAAGACCGCGCCCTTGGCCTTCAGGCGCTCGTAGAGCGGGCTCGGGTTGACCGGCCGGCCGTCCAGGCGGTTGAAGTGCGGAAAGGGGATCTCGTGGCGCAGGCAGTAATCTTCCTTCGCCTTCACCACCTGCCAGGTGCTCTCGCCCCAGTCCCGGCCGGCGTAGGCGCCGAAGCGGCGCGGGTCGAACTCACGCATGGAGATGTCGGCGGCGCCGTGGACCATCCAGCGGGCCAGCTCCCTAGTCAGGCCCGGCCCCCAGCCGATGCCGATCTGGGTGCCGCAGCAGCACCAGTAGTTCTCCACGCCCGGCGCCGGCCCAATGAGCGGGTTGCCGTCGGGCGGATGCGAGATGGCGCCGTGCACCTCGCGCTTGATGCCGAGCTCGGCAAGCACCGGCATGCGCTCCATGGCGTTCTCCAGCCACGGCATGATGCGGTCGTAGTCGGCCTCGAAGAGCTCGTTCTCCGCCTCCCAGGGGCAGTGGTCGATCCAAACGGCGTTGGGGTTGGCCTTCTCGTAGATGCCGATCAGGCCCGACTTCTGCTCCATGCGGATGTAGCCGGAGACCTCGCGGTCGTCGCGCACCACCGGCAGCTCGGCGTCGAGCGCCTGGAACTCCGGCACCGTGTCGGTCACCAGGTAGTGGTGGGTCATCGAGGTCATGGGGAGGACGAGGCCGCTCCAGGCGCCCATCTGCCGGGCATAGGTGCCGCCGGCGTTGACCACGTGCTCGCAAAGGATCTCGCCCCGTTCGCCCGAAACACTCTCCGTCGAAACTTTCCAGCCGTCCGCCGTCTGCTGGATGTCGGTCGCGCGGCAGCGCCGTACGATCTTGACGCCGAGCCGGCGCGCGCCGGCGGCGAGTGCCTGGGTGACGCCGGAGGGGTCGACATGGCCGTCGTCGGGGGTGTGCAGCGCGCCCAAGACGCCGTCGAGCCGGTAGAAGGGGTGCAGCGCGCGAATTCGCTCCGGCCCGACCAGCTCCATGTCGAAGCCGAGGGCGCGGCCGACGCTCAGGGTCTGGCGCAGCCAGTCCATTTCGTCCTCGCTGTAGGCGAGGCGCAGGGACCCACAGCCGTGCCATGTGACCGACTGTCCGGTCTCGGCCTCGAGGCCGCCGGCGTAGAGCCCGATGTTGTAGTCGACGCACTTGCCGAGCCCGAAGCTCGAGGTCGAGCGGGTGATCTGGCCCGCCGCGTGCCAGGTCGAGCCGGAGGTGAGCTCTGCCTTCTCCAGCAGGACGACATCGGTCCAGCCCTCGTGGGCCCCACCTTCGTGAGCCAGGTGATAGGCGAGGCCGCAGCCCATGATGCCGCCGCCGACGATGACCACGCGGGCTTGACCCGGGATAGCCTGAGTTTGGACCATCTTTGCCGCTCCAGGATCGCGTTTGTTGTGGACAGCATTATCGTACGTTTGTACAATCGTCAATCATGAATGATATAAATGTACCACTCTCCGAGGTTCCCAGCACCGGCGTGCTCGATCAGCTCGCCTCGCGGCTCGGCGACTTGACGCCGGAGCTGCGCAAGGCGGCCTCCTACGTGCTGGAGAACCCGAACGACGTCGGGGTCAGCTCGATCCGCGAGATGGCGGCCGCCGCCAAGGTGAAGCCCAACACCTTCGTGCGCATGGCCCGCACGGTCGGCTTCGAGGGTTACGAGGACTTTCGCCGGCCGTTCCGCGAGGAGATCCGCCAGGGCCGCGAGAGCTTCCCGGACCGGGCGCGCTGGCTGCAGTCGCTCGCCAAGGGCGGCAAGCTCGACCGCCTGAACGCGCAGATGGCGGCGGCCTCGATCGCCAACATCGAGGCGCTCTACGAGGGCTCCAGCACCCCCGCCCTGAAGGCCGCGGCGGATGCCATCGTCGGCGCGCGGGCGACCTATGTGCTCGGCGTCGGGATCGCCAGCGGCCTCGCCCGCAACTTCGCCTATCTCGCCGGCATGGCGGTCGGCACGGTGAGCGCGATCCCGCGCGACGGGGCGCTCCCAGTGGATGGGCTGGTCCGGGCCGGCCAGGGCGACGTGCTGGTTGCCATGACCTTCAAGCCCTATCGCCGCGAGGTGGTCGAGGCGGTGGCCGCGGCGCGGGCCCAGGGCATGCGGGTGATCGGCATCTCCGACAGCCTGGCCTCACCGATCCTGAGAGACGCCGAGCACCGCTTCACCGTGCCCATGGAGACGCCGCAGTTCTTCACCTCCACGGTGGCGCTGGCGGCCTTCCTGGAGACCCTCATGGCCTTCGTCATCGCCGATGCCGACCCTGAGGTGATCGCCAACATCGAGCGCTTCCACGAGCGCCGCCACGAGCTCGGGATCTACTGGCGGGAGGAGGACTGACGGGATGGACGGGTCATCGAACGCACCCAGGCAAGAGCCGGTACTCACGCTTGCCGCGCACTACTACACCGACCCGGAGATCTTCGCCCGGGAGAAGGCCGGCTTGCTCGCCCGCACCTGGCAATTCGCCGGGCACGCCTCGGCGGTTGCGAACCCCGGCGACTACTTCGTCTTCGAGATCGCCGGCGAGACCCTCTTCTGCATCCGCGACGGCGACGGCGACCTGCGCAGCTTCTACAACGTTTGCCAGCACCGGGCGCACGAGCTGCTGAAGGGCGAGGGCAACTGCAAGGCGGTCGTCTGCCCCTATCACGCCTGGACCTACGATCTGGCCGGCTGCCTGAAGCGCGGGCCGAACCTCAAGGCGGTGCCCGGCTTCGATTTCGCCAGCGTCCGCCTGGCCGAGGTGCGGACCGAGGTCTTCTGCGGCTTCGTCTTCGTGAACCTCGATCCCGACGCGGCGCCGATGGCGGCGTGGTACCCGAACGTCGAGGCGGAGCTGCGCGACTTCGTGCCCGACATCGACCGCCTGAAGCCGCTGGAGTGGGTCGAGATCCCCGAGCGCTGCAACTGGAAGGCCTCGGTCGAGAACTACTCGGAGTGCTACCACTGCACCCTCAATCACCCGACCTTCGCGAACGGCGTGGTGAAGCCCGAGACCTACGACATCCAACCCCAGGGCCACTGCCTGCGGCACACGACCGAGTGCCAGAACCTGGACAAGATGACCTACCCGATCGACCTGGCGGCGAACGAGCACGCGGGCGACTACTCGTCGTGGTTCCTCTGGCCGCTGTTCTCATTCCAGGTCTATCCCGGCAACGTGCTCAATACCTACCACTGGCGCCCGACGGCGGTGGACGGGGTCACGGTGTGGCGCGGCTGGTACACGGTCGACGGCGTCGATTCCGACGTGATACAGCGCCTCGCCGTGCAGGACCGGGCGACCACGGTCGAGGAGGACGTACACCTCGTCGAGTCCGTGCAACGCGGTCTCTCCAGCCGCGGCTACCGCCCCGGGCCCCTTGTCCTCGACCCCAAGGGCGGGGTCTACTCCGAGCATTCGCTGCGCGCCCTGCAAAGCTGGATGCGCGAGGCGGTGGATCCCTGAACCGAACCCCGAGATACCGAAGAGGAAGATTGATGGACAATATGTTCGAGACAGGCCTGGCGAAGCGCAAGGCGACCCTGGGCGCGGCCTACGTGGAGAAGAACCTGGCCGCGGCGGACGACTTCACCCGGCCGTTCCAGGAAGCCATGACGGCCTGGTGCTGGGGTTTCGGCTGGGGCGACGAGACCATCGATCCCAAGACCCGCTCGATGATGAACCTCGCGATGATCGGCGCGCTCGGCAAGATGCACGAGTGGGAGATCCACTGCCGCGGCGCCCTCACCAACGGCGTCTCCAAGGAAGAGATCCGCGCCATCATCCACGTGGTCGGCATCTACTGCGGCGTGCCCCAATCCCTCGAGTGCTTCCGCGTCGCCCGCAAGGTGCTGGAGGAAGCGGGGGAGCTTTGACTCACGCCCCCTAACGTCGCCCCCTAACGTCGTCCTGTGGTCTCGCCCGGGGCGACGGGGGTCTTTGATCCACCACAATTCCACACCTACCCCGACTGGCCTATAATCACGCCCGCAATACGGCCATTCAGGGGTGTGGCGGTATGTTCGTGACGTTGGGGAGGAAGCCACCCTTCGTTCGCATCCGGCGTGGTGTGATGGACCGAAAGGGTCTGCCCTTTCGCGCCTTCGAGAAGTCTTTCGACCTGCGCGTTGCCCGCTTGGCGCACGACGACCGAGTCCATCTCCCCGAGTTTGACGTCACGTCGGTCGCGCAACGCGGGCTGAAGATGGTGATGCCCAAGTCCAAGGCGGCGGGGAGCCTCGAGCAGCGCTTCGCCAAAGGCGATGCGATCGACCTGAAGGACGTCTTTCTCCGTCATCAGTGGGCGGACTGCGGCGCTCTTATCGACGTCGGGGCCAACGTCGGGCTCACCAGCCTGCCCCATGCCGTCCTGGGCGGTTTCAGCCGAATCATCGCCCTGGAGCCGGAGCCGCGCAACTTCGCCTGTCTGAGCCACAACACCGCGGCGAACACCCTGAGCGACCGGGTCGAGCTGCTTCAGACCGCGGCCGGATCGGCCAAGGGTTCGGCGACGCTGTCCCTCTCGAGCAAGACCGGCTGCCATTTCCTAAGCAAGGACCGGCGCAAGGCTGGCAACCTCGTCGAGGTCCCGGTCACGACGCTTGACGACATCGTGGATCTTCAAAGCACGCGCATCAGCCTCGTCAAGTGCGACACGCAAGGTTTTGAGGTCCAGGTCCTGGCCGGTGCGCAGGGCCTGCTGCGGCGGCGAAACGCGACTTGGCATATCGAAGTGTGGCCCGCCGGGCTGGCGCGGATCGGAAGCAGCCTCGGGGAGCTGACCGAGGTCGTCCGAGAAAATTTCGACTGGTTCGCCGACTGCCAGGAGGAACGCCCGCTGATCCACGGAACAGATCGCTTTGGCGAGCATCTAAGCCGCCTTCAAGGTGACCACTACACGGACGTCATCCTGATACCGTGAGTGGGGCGTGGTGTCTTTCCCTCGCGGTTATGGTCGCCCCGGACTTGATCCGGGGTCCATCTTCGAGGCCAATTCTGCGTCCGCTATGGGCCCCGGGTCTTCGCCCGGGGCGACGGATTTCTTTGTCGCACCATCGTGCGCTTGTCCGATCAAGCCGTGCCGCTTGAGGGCGGTGCGGAGCTGGTCGTAGCTGAGCGAAAGGTGCGCCGCCGTGGCGCGCTGGTTGTGGCGGTTCGCGGCGAGGGCGGCGTCCAGAATCTCCCGCTCGAAGCTGGCGACCTCGGCCTTTAGATCGCAGGGCGCGGTCGTCTTTCGCGGCGCCGGTGAAGGCGTGACCGACTCACGTTTCTCCGCCGCGCCAGACAGGGGCCGATAGGGCGACTCGAAAGGGTCGAAGCGGACATCGGCGATCGGCTCTTCTTGCGATGGCGCGTGCGCCACGGCACGCTCGACCACGTTGCGCAGTTCGCGGACGTTGCCGGGCCAAGGGAAGCGCTCGAGCTCATCCGCCGCTTGGGCGCTGAAGCCGGGGAAGCCCGGCCAGTCCAGGTCTCGCGCCATCGCGCGGCCGTAGTGGTCGGCGAGGATGGCGATGTCGCCGTGGCGAAAACGCAGCGGCGGGACCGTCAGCACGTCGAAAGCCAAACGGTCCAGCAGGTCGTAGCGAAAGCGGCCGGCCTCGGCCGCCGCCGGCAGGTCCTCGTTGGTGGCGGCGACGATGCGCACGTCCACGGTCAGCGTCTCGGTGCCGCCGAGCCGCTCCATCTCCCCGTACTCGATGACCCGTAGCACCTTCTCCTGAACGGTCAGGCTCGCGTTGGCGATTTCGTCGAGGAAGAGAGTGCCGCCGTCGGCCAGCTCGAAACGGCCGATGCGCCGCCGTGCGGCACCGGTGAAAGCACCAGCCTCGTGGCCAAAGAGCTCGGCCTCGATCAAGGACTCCGTGAGCGCCGCGCAGTTCAGCTTCACGAAAGGGCCGTCCCAACGCCGCGAGAGGAAATGAGTGCGCGCGGCGATCAGCTCCTTGCCGGTGCCGCGCTCGCCCACCACCAGAACCGGCCGGTCGAGCGGCGCCACCCGCGAGACCTTCTCCAGCAGCTCATGGAAGGCCGGGGACTCGCCGAGAGGTGGCGGAAGGGTTTCGATCATGGTTTATGAAATAGGCCACTAATTAGGATATTCAACGAAATATTGGTGGAAAAGACTATCTCTCGGATCTTTCCCTCTTGCCGAGGAATTGGAAATTTCCGCGCGATTACAGTGGCTTGTCGGATTTTCCAAGAGTTGGCACGCCCCATGCAATGTCTTGGTCAAATACCAAGGGCGATGGCCCCCGACACAAGAAAGGACGCAAGGAATGAGTCATAGACACGAAGACTTCCGGAACCATGGGGCGAACGGCTGGCACGCGGCGGATTGCCGCCCCGGCGATACGGCGTCGCGCTTTCGCGACTATCTGCGCGGCCTGACGACCGAGCATTGGCTGATTTTCATCGCCGGCCTGTTGATCGGCATGATCATCGGCTGACGCGCGCAGACCCGACACTCCGTAACCCGACCCAAGACACATCCCAACGAATCATAGGATCCCCGACATGAGCATCTTTTCCCGCCTCGCCGATATCGTGAACTCGAACATCAACTCGATCCTCGACCGTGCCGAGGACCCCGAAAAGATCATTCGCCTGATCATCCAGGAGATGGAGGACACGCTCGTCGAGACCCGCACGACGGCGGCCAAGACGATCGCCGAGAAGAAGGAGATCGGCCGCAGGCTGGCGCAGCTCGACACGGCCCAGGTGGAATGGACCAAGCGCGCCGAACTGGCTGTCGAGAAGGGCCGCGAGGATCTAGCCAAAGCGGCTCTGCTGGAGAAGTCGAAGCTCTCCGAGACCGCCAAGCTGCTCGCCGAGGAGCTGGAGCGGGTCGAAGAGGCGATCGCCCGCGGCGATGCCGACATCGCCAAGCTGCAGGCCAAGCTGGAAGAGGCCAAGGCCAAGCAGAAGGCGATCCTCACCCGCCGCGAGAGCATCGGCGCCAGCATGAAGGTGCGCCAGACCCTCTACGAAAGCCGTGTCGACGACGCCCTGTCGCGCTTCGAGCAGGTCGAGCGCAAGCTCGATGAGGCCGAGGGCCGTGTCGAGGCCTTCGATCTCGGTCAGCGCAAGAGCCTGGCCGACGAGATCGCGGCGCTCGAGGCCGAGAGCGCTATCGATGCCGAGCTCGAAGCCCTCAAGCAGCGTCTCAGCGAAGGGCGGGGTGAGGGACGCGGCGAGCGCTAACACCCGCGGAGGCGGAAGGAAGCGGCCCGGGAATACCCCGGGCCGAAGCCCAAAGGCTAACTAAGAAGGCAAGGCCAGAAAGAGATGTCGTTACTATCCTTCATTCACGTCCCTTTGATCCTCTTCCTGTGCATCGTCGCACCGGTCTGGATCATCGCGCACTACGTGACCCGCTGGCGGATGGCGAAGTCGATCTCGGCGGACGACGAGCAGGTGCTCTCCGATCTCTGGGAGAGCGCGGCGCGCATGGAAACGCGTATCGCGCATCTGGAGCAGATCCTCGATAGCGAGGCTCCGAACTGGAGGCGCGCCCAATGAGATGGCGGACGCACCTTTACACCTGCGGGCCGAAGCGTCGCGGACGCAAGGCTCGCGGCGGCCGCCCCGGAGAGCCCGAAAACGAGCAGGCCAAACACCGGCCCGGTTCCGGATCTCGTGCAAGACCTCATCGTGAACCCAGCCGCAACCGGCTTTACCGGCGCGGCCCGGGCGGCGCGAAGATCCTCGGGGTCTGCGGCGGTGTCGCCGACTACTTCGGGATCAATGCCGGCCTGGTGCGCGTCGCCTGGCTGATCTGCCTGGTGGTCTTCACCTTCCCGACGCTGGTCGGCTATTTCTTCCTCGCCTGGCTGCTCGACGTGCAGCCGGAAGATCTCTTCGAGAGCGAGGAGGAGGAGGTTTTCTGGCGCAAGGTCCGCACCGAGCCGAGCCAGACTCTCTCCGGGCTCAAGCACAAGTTCCGCACGATGGAGCTGCGTCTTCGCGCCATGGAGACCCACGTCACCTCGCCCGGCTTCAAGATCGACCAGGAGCTCAAGCACAGCGGGCGGTGACCGGTCGCCGAAGCTAGCCGGACGAAGATCAACCTGGTCCGATAGGGCCAGGTTGTCGAGGACTAGCACCGTTGAGGCGCGCTACTCGAGGGTCATTTTCAATGACCCTCGAGTTCAGTAACCAAGATTCGGCCGAACCTTGTTCTTCAAGGGGCGGCCCTCGAGGTGCCGGGCCAGGTTTTCGAAAAAGAGGTCGAGGGTGCGCGGGATGTAGGCCTCGTCGTCGTCCGATGAGACATGTGGCGTGACGATCAAGTTCGGCGTGCGCCACAGCGGCGAAGATCTCGGCAGGGGCTCCGGCTCGAAAACATCGAGAACGGCACCGGCCAGCGAGCCGTCACGCAGCTTTTCGGCGAGCGCGTCATAGTCCACGACGGCGGCCCGGCCCATGTTGATGAGGCCGGCGGCCGGTTTCATGAGATCGAGCTCGCGCCGCCCGATCATCCCTTGCGTCTCCGGGGTCGAGGGCGCCGTCACCAGCACGAAATCCGCTTGTCGCAACAGCTTCGGCAGACCCTTTGGACCGTACATCTCATCCACATGGCGTGCAGGCCGGCCGTTACGGCGCAGGCCCACGACCCTAAGGCCGAGCGCCTTCGCCTGCTTGGCGACCGCAAGGCCCATGGATCCGGCGCCGACGATCCCGAGGGTCTTGCCGACGACCGTCGTCGAGAAAACCGAGTCGTAGCGCTTCGCCTGCTGCTGGCCGATCAGCTTGGGCATGGCGTTGTTCAGCATGAGGATCGCCATGATCCCGTACTCGCCCGCCTTAGGCGCATGGACTCCGCGATTGTTGATCAGGCTGACCCCGGGCGGCAACCAGTCGAGCGGCTGCAGGTGCTCGATCCCGGCGCCGATAACGTGGATCCACTTCAGATTTGGCGCCCGCGCCGCCAGGTCGGCGGTCGGCAGGTCCCAGGTGAGCAGGGCCTCGGCGGTGGCGATCGACTCCTCGAAGCGGTCGAGATCGTAATCGACCAAGGCGTCGATCCGCTTGGCCAGATCCTTATGGCGGCGGCAGGCCGCGCGCCAGCGCTCCGGCGTCACCTGAAAGACCGGCTCGCCCGTGCGGTTGTTCTTGATATGCACATGAACCTTGGCTGCTGGCTGTCTTGTCATGGCCCCGATCTATCCGTTGCGGATTCTGGGCGCGATCGTAGCAGCAACCGCTCGGTGTTGGGGCCACAAGCGATGCGGAAGATTCCGCTTCGGGGGCCGCGGGAGCGTGTCTTAGTAAGCTTGGTCCAGGCGAGCCCCGCCCGATCGGATTTGGACGCGGCCATCTTGGCGTGGACGGGGCGCACGTCAGATCGCCTGAGGACCAAGGCCGGAAGGAATTTGCTCTCCCTTCCTAGAAGTCAGGAACGGAAGCGATCGAGATGTTGTTCACGCCGGTTCCCGAATCGAACTGTAGCAGCGATGTACGACCACTGAGCGCCGGTCCGCCCGGTGCATCTTCCGAATCCCAGACGATTCGACAGTGACCGTACTGTCCAGTGTCCATCAGCGGAATGAACTCGAGCCGGCTGGTCTTTAGAGTGTCGATATCAAACTCGATGGTGGGGCCTGTGGCGGGTTCGTTCACGTTCGAGGCACCGCCGGTAGCCTGAAACTTGAACACCGAAGAGTCTCTAATTTGCGTCCCATTAAAGTCATAGCACCATGCGCGCACGTGCACGTCGTAGCGGGCATGGAGAAAAATATCGGTTTGGACGAAATTAGACCCGGACTTCGTCGCTTGAATTGAGATGTCCGCCTGCCCGGCGCCAGACGGGTCGGCGAGAGCTGTTGCTGACCCGAATAGGATCGCAGCAAGTGTCGTAGCGAGAGAGGCTTTGGGTTTCACTGCAGGTCTCCGGTTTGATGTGTTTTGAGCGTCACAGCGAACTCGGAGCGAAGTTCGGACCGAGCCGCTATGTCAGGCTCGATTGAGGGTTCTGAAAATAGCGATCTTAGATTGAAATAAATGTAGGATACGCCACTATTCGGTCGTCCTTGTTACCTCGCCTGCCCGAGCAGGCGGGAGACCGCTCTCTCGGCCTGCTCGAAGCGTTGCACCACCTGCTGACAGTAAGGGTTGAAGCGGTAGACGTCTTGGAAGAGCCGCACGTCCTGGCGCACGCTCTCGACCGCGTCCATCAGGAAGCCGAAGGAGACGGAGTCGATGTCGGTGCGCTCGAAGTCTCCATGGTGCACGATCTGGCCGACGTAATGGGTGAGGAACAGGGTCTCGGCCAGCATGCTGTCGTGCTCGTCCGGCGACATCTCGAGCACGACGAGCCCGGCCGTCTCTAGCCCCGCCTTGACTGCGCCGTAGACCTCCGGGGAGAGACTGTGCTCGGTCAGGACGATGCGCAGGCCCTCCAGCGAGCCGCCTTGCTTCTCGAAGCTGTAGGGCCCGAACATCGGGTGGGTGGCGATCCACTGCCGCCCTTTTGCCAGGCGCCAAAGGGTCTCCGCCGTGTGGACCTTGGTCGTCGCGACATCGACCAGCACCGAGTCCGGCCCGAGCAGCGGCACCACCTCGGCGACCCGCGTCTCGAAGCTGCGGATCGGCACCGACAGCAGCACCACGTCCGAGGCACAGACCTCGGCCAGCGGGCGGGCTCGCGGATCGTCGGGGTCGAGATAGGCCGACGCCACCCGCACCTCGGCGCTCGCGCGAAAGGTCCCCGCCAGCTCCGCCAAGAAGGCGCCGAACTGGCCGAAGCCGACGATCCCGATGGTTTCGATGGTCATCCCGCTCTTTCCCCTCTAGTGGGGGCGCCCTTACCCGTCCAGAGTGTGTTTGGCAAGTCCAGGCAATATGATTTGGCCCCTCGAAAAATTAAACACGTGTTGATGAAAAGAATCGGTTGGCCGTGATAACTTCGTTTAGCATAAATTTATGATTCAGTTGTGATTCTCTATAAATTTCTGTTGGTCTGTAAGTAGTTGTAGTGTTGATACAATCCGATAAACCCACTTGGCTTGGGAGCATAGAGAGGCAGGTTGCATTGGGAAACTTTCAAAGACGACCGTGTAAAAAATACTAAAATATCTAAGATCTACACTCGATCTTCGTTGTAATATGCAGAGTCAACAGTTAATGTTACATCGTTGGTCCTATGGAGTGGGTTGTATTTTAAGTTTACATTTCATATCTTAATGAAGATTTACCATAATGTTCCAAATAATTGGGAATCTTAAAAAAATACTAGCGGCATTTCTCACTTTATGTTAACGATACTATGACCGAAAAGTAGACCAAAGACAATTGGCTATTTACCTTGAACAAGTTATTTCACCGAGCAGTGGTACTTGTAGTAGTAGGCGGAAGTTTTTACTTGCTAGGAAATTCCTTCCTTTCATGATATCTCTGATTCCAAGAAGGCATGTTTATCTAGCGGTATGATTGTTAACTACAAAAGCGGTAAGCGTCATCCGCCGAGTTCCTTTCATATCGCTACATGCTGAGTAGCTTACGTTAAGTAATCAATACGGGCTGTGGTATCTATCACAACCGTTCCGGATGAATGTAGGAAAGTGCCACGAGCTTTCTTTTGAGAGACAGTTGTTTTAGAAAATAAATACCAGGGTTAGGACGTGAAAGGATACCTAAGAGGACAGTTAGGCTTTTGCTAGTAGGCTATTGTAATCCTGTTAAAATGATACTTTTGTTAAGCAGGAAAATAGATTCTGAGCCAAATTATGGATACATTATTAAAGTTTTAAGACGCGATTTGCTTTTTGTGATTTTAAGAACTTTTACCTCACATATCCCTATAGCTCCTCTTAATACTCAAATAACTGTGCTTTGTGTAATGTACGATATATCGTATATCCGAATTTAAATATGCATGTTAACGTAAAAGAAGAATTCCCATTGAAGGTACTTTGATTTAATACAGTGTTGGTTGTGCTTCTGTCAGTTGTTTTCGGTACTCCTCGATGAAATGATGCGATAAATCAATAATATTAAAGTTACAAATCAAACAAGAATTCAGAGTTACGTTCTCTAATACATGAACTTTTCAGTACAGCAGACCGAGTTCTCATAGTTTGCATTTTACGTAAGGTGATGGTAGTAATATAACTGTATAAACTGAAAATATCTAACGTTAAAACAAGTTGTCTAAAGAAGACCTTATTTCATAATGTTTCAATTTACTCATCGATAATTTTTGTCGTTAAAAAGAATTAAAGAGAAGCATATTGTAAAAGATTTATGATGAGTGCACCAGAGATCAAATCCTCACCTCTTGCCTCAGATGAGCCCACGTTAGGGACATTATAACTCTAGTAGGGCATTTTCTTTCCCGCATTTCTTTTGCATTATCGTTTTTGGTGATATTTGTCACATTTTCAATTGTGATTGTGACGATGTCTGGTAGCGTACTAGAGGTTTTACAAGTCACTATATGTTTGCAAATTTGCCTGATAATTGTGAAGAATCGAAATGTATGTCACCTCTCCTTTTTCCTTTAAGCGGCACTGAGATTTCCAGTTCTGATAATATCACAGTTATATAATAGTACCAACTCCTCCCCCAACATAAATGAGCATTTAGCCCCCATGTAGAAGCCCTTGCTTGCTAGTCATAATTTCTCAAGTTTTAGAGCTATTTAGTGTAAGGAAACAGTTTAAATCAGCTGAAACGATTAAAATAATAATTCGCTGACAAAATCTTAATGAAACCTCGCAGTGTGGTAGAACCTTTGAATCTAAAGGAAACACTGCTACGTATGAAAACTAGCTCGGCTCTTTCGTGTTCTACGTTTGCCTTGCTTCATCTGGAATCATTGTCATCATGTGCTTAACAGACGAAGTTTTTCGTGCTTTAAAATGTGAAAAGGCAAAACACAAACGATTACGACAAATATAGTTTTCTCCAAGTAAATCTATATCGATTTGGGCACTAAATTCTTTTCGTCGTTGCTTTATTTATCAGAGTTCCTGGTGTAATTTCCACCGCGCCGTTTCTTCGTAATTTGTTTGCGGGAACTCTGATACCGACGAATGTATGCCTCTCAAACATACAATAGGAATCATTTTGGGATGTGCATTAAGAGAGCAGCATCTTTAGTTAGAAAATATTTAGGTTTGAGTAGTACGTTGTTCTCACAAGCCGAAGTCCTCCGTCTTTAGAGTAACGACCTATGCAATATTAAAAAATAACTCTGCGTCCCTGCAGTTACGATCTAACGTCCACATGAACTGTTTTGGAAACCATTCAAAACACTAGGTAATGTACTATTGCCAACGCAGTAGTTGATAATCCGTATCAAGCGATAAAAAAGGCTAATGTACGCAAACTACCCCGCGCAACAGTTGTTCTCTGCATGTACACTGGAATAATTATTCTGCTAACCATAGTAATCGTGTACACCAAGTGGGAGCGGTAACACTGCTGCAAATCATATTCTTTGTATTATGCTTTAAAGCAACTATTGATCACTAACTAGTATTGTATATGAAATTCATTTTTTAGCAGACCAAAAGTAAAATAAATAATTAACCGGTTTCCAAAACCGTAGAAGAAGACTGATCTTTTTTTAGGTAAACATTGGGAATTGTAGCTCAAAAAATAACCACAAATTTATATAAAAAAGCGTTCGAGGAAAACGTATATTTGAAGTTAGCAGCCAATGCGTCTTTCCTCGTCATACAGGTGTGGACTGTGATTTTAGCAGTTAGTTTCGTTGATGTAAAGGCTTTTTGATTACCCCCTCTTTGTGCTACCATTTCATAAGAACACACTTCAATGCAAATATATTTCCTTTAAATTAGCTTTTACCTAGACTAGCTTTCAGATAGTTTTTTTTCGTAGATTTTATAGTTACCTATTTTACGTGGCCAAAGTTCCGTAAACGTGTACAAATTATTGGCTTTCCTATCGATTCCCAAACATGCATTTTCTATTTGGCCAATCTGCAGGAGCGTTCCTTTTTACTTGGGTTACTTTTAACGACTGAAAAAAGTGACAGGAACTAAATTGAAATTAAAGACTTTGAGGAACAAAAGACGCATGTGAATCGTATATTATAAATTATTTAGCATTCAATGAAAAATAGAAAATAACTTTTGCGAAATATTTTCTAGTTTCACTAGATGCGTATGTGACAGAAACCACGAGAGTTTGCCACTGCAGTGTTACTAGATTCTTATTTGTGACTTTGATTAGTAATTAATAGTAGATCAGTTGAACTGTTATGTTGGGATCAAGCTGCTGGTACCATTTGTATAACTTATCTGTGGAAGTTCGCAGATTTTTGCCGTTTTGGCAGTCCTAGATTACGAACAGAAACAAGTCGGATGAGATATGTCGAACTGCTTAAAATCAAAAGATTTATTTAATATTTTCCAAACTTTTTTTGCGGAAAACTAAATCTGCATGATACTTGTTTCCAAATTCCGTTTAGGGTTTTTTTTTCGCGAATGAAGTGAGATTTGGGTTTTGGCATATATTTAATTCTTATAAAAATTTATTTTACGTTAAAATGTATTCGTGTGGTAGGTTCAAATAGAATCGAAAGAGAATTATGCAAGGTTTTGTAACATACGATATATCCTCAAAATATGAACTTAACAAATGCGACATTGTAGTAAACGTTATAGAAACCACTCAGCTACTTTCTAACGAGCGTTTTGCTTCTGGTATCTTACAGGTTGACAATCCTGATTTCTTGGTTGACAAGTCTATCACAGCGGCCTCAGCTGTCAGTGGAGGTAGTGAAGTTGGTGTTGATGTAACATTCGAACCATCACGTATAGGAGAATCTAGAGGAACACTGATTGTTTCCTCCCAAGCTGGAGGAGAGTACGTGTTCCCTCTTTGTGGACATTGTTTAGCTCCCAAACCACAGGGGCCATATACTATTAAAGCTGGTGGAAGCATTACTATTCCGTTCAAGAACGTTTTCCAGCAAACCACAGCCTTTGATTTCCGAGTTGATAACCCAGCATTTTCGGTCAAGGCAGGAGAGACAATACGAGCAAAAAAAGTGCATAGTATTGTTGTAAATTACGAGGGGAACCAGTCGGAGTCGAAGGCTATACGGATGGGTAAAATGGAGGTAACGTGCGCTCGTGTCGCTGGGACGTCAAACCATGCTATTTGGACTTTTTATCTTAAGGGTGTTACACCTTGAGCCGTTGTACATATTTTTGAAACTGTATCATGTTTACTTGTAAATAGTTTCACATTGTAATTTTGAATTGTGCTAAGTTAAGTGAAAGTCCAGCATACTGAAAGACCGAGACCAGTAGTCAGGCCTTTAAAAAGTGCTGTTTGTTATGCTGGTGAATTTGGACGTTAATTGTTTTGTGTAGTTAAATGCACAATGCCAAAAAGCCACTCCTTGTTGTACAAGTCCTTTCCATTAACATTAATGGCGTTCTAACCAAGTTGATGCGGCTGCTGAATTCCGTTTAAGCTAAATAACTGGCGAAAAATATCTTGAAACTCAAGTTTCAGTAAATGGAGTAACATAGAGAAGCCTGACCGGATTAATGTTCCTATTGGGGCCAATTCGACTTTCCTTTTCATGTTTGCCAGTTTGATTACTTGATTATCGTAGGGTACTTTTAGCCCCGGGCCTTTGCTTATCAATCATCTATAGATTGTGGGACCACCAACACAACTTGGTTAAGTTTGCGACCGAAGGTTATTACGTACATACTAAAGCGTTCACCCATATCCTGAAATACTCCTTTGCCATTTTCTTGCGATCCTGGATTGTCTGTGAGTGACACTTAGAGATGTCGAACCTCGCCTATTTAGCTAGTCATTTTGTGTGTATGTAAACTTATGTTGAAGTAGACCTTGTTTGAGATGAAAGAAATAGGATTTTTCCTTCTGTACAGTTTAATAAGGGCTTTTATTTGCTATCTCGTTACTTGTAGTCAGATTTGATACCATTCAAAGGTCGAAAAGTACAATCATTATTTGATGTTGACTGCCTTTCCGTAAGCAGTTCTTTTGTGTATATTTCAGAGAGACTACGTTGCAGATTAAAGCGATTTGTTCCCGCGTCAAATCTCATTCTATTTGTTTCATGTTTCCTTACTAAACCTGTTAGAACTCTTTTTACTATTGTTCACTTTAATAATGTGACCGCCTTGCCGCTTCTATCAACTATGTGATATGATACCCTTTGAACAAAATACATTTTATGAACAGTTGATTCCTTCTTTTACTTTTGTGTCCTCGGTTTCTATAGCTTGTTTACAGATAAAGACTTAGAACGTTCTGAATTCAGAAATTAGAGGAGGGTCTGTTGTTATGACATTGCAAGGGGACCTCAGCTGCGGAAACCTTTTCAATGCTTTCCGCCCTCACAACTTGGCGACAGTCCTTACTTGAGTTAAACGATATAGACTACACAGTGTTATTAGATGTATTCGTAGTTGTGAATAACCACTCGTTAATGACCTGCTTCCCTTAGCCATTATGGGAGATGAATGCATAGAGTCAAGCCTTGTACTCATTCCTTAAATGTGTTGTCTATCAAGGAAGTTGTGTTGAGGAACCAGACGATTTCAACTCCAAATATATCGAATGTTATATGACTTTTAAGGGAAACGAGCTTTCTCAAATTTCTTTTATGTTGCTTTACTGATGACTAAACATTTTACAGAATCATCAATTGAAAACCTGGACTTAGGAAGTGAGGGTTAGAGTAAACGTACATAGTCCAAGAGCCGATAAACGGATAATTCACTTCGATCCTCGTTTCAAAACAATTTTGACCTTCGTGAGGTGGACATTATGGCAGTGCTCAACGGAAACGAGGCTGACATATTGTACAGGAATTTGTCCTAATATCAAATAACGCGTTATGTTGCCAATAAAATTATTTATAAAAGATTTTGAAGTCCAAGCGGCTTCAAAAATAGGAACAAGGGACAGAAGAATCGCAGGAGTTCTCAAGGATTTGTATGAGCAAAGTTGGAGTGATGCTTGCATTCCCCTCGGGGCTCCTTGCCAAAGTACGAACGTGTAATGTCACTTCGAGTCATTCCAACCGGCAAATCACAAATACTGTTTTTCATCTCAACCCTTTTAGCATGACATTTGTGCTACATTCCCGTAGTTTGGATTCCGTAAGGCAGTAAACTCTACCTCGCAA
Organism: Alatinidae sp. Z8VKAUB7J3; assembly: GCA_010016025.2. Taxonomy (NCBI): domain Eukaryota; kingdom Metazoa; phylum Cnidaria; class Cubozoa; order Carybdeida; family Alatinidae; species Alatinidae sp. Z8VKAUB7J3. Next base: position 10,454,818 of record JAAAKM020000498.1, read on the forward strand.
AGCAGTAAAAGTGTACAAATTCACAACTGAAAACAATGAACAATGATCTTTATGGTAAATTTGTCATTAACCTTAATTTAGTCGTGAGAAAAGCATTGAAAATGATGGTATTTTAAGAAGGAAATTATACTCCCATTGGCAATATTACTAACCCTAGCAGTTAAAAGATATTTGTTGCCCCTCCCTTAGCAGCCAATTAGTATAGTTCTATACTCATCGTAATTTTCATTATCAATATATCGGATGAGTTAACGGTTTGACTGATTGCCATTACCTCCTTGCCAATTTAAGGAGGTTTCCGTACCTTGACTTCTTTCCCATGAACTACGAAAGTCATCAATGTACTCGTTCTGTTTGAGGTCACGTAATGTTTTCCCTTACTCTGATATCCTCGTTAAAAAGAAAATCGTGCAGCAAACTAAATTAGCTAAGGATGGCAATAGTGAAGTATCGTTCTGTAAGAACTTTGGTAAAGCATAAGAGATTATTGAAACGGTGCAATTATAATATCAAAACTTCTAACTAATTTTCTCAATGCTTTTGGTTTGCTCTATGCTTAATACGCTACCACGAGCTTTGTCATTACCAACCGATTGATCATGTTTTACCATTTTCATCATGGAGGTCGTTTGTGCACTGTTGTATCACGAAGCGGGTATTTTTAAATACTGATCCCTATAGTTTCCCAACCCAAACAGAAAAGCTGGATGCACTTTTAAGAGCCCAATTCATCTTTAATCTTCAGACAGCTAATGTCTTTTGCAGATCACCAACTTGATTTAATGACATCTACACTCCGCCCGCATCAATTCCGCAATCAACCCGTTTAGGGTCTACCGCAATAGACATCTTTACAGGATCTCGTCCATTTTAAATTCATGGCAAATACTTGAAGCAATTGATTTTTAATCAATACCCAGTTCATGTCAAGTGCACATTCAGATTCACGCATTTTTCGTAGCACCTTAGTGCAGATCTTATCTGGAGTTATTACATCCCTAATGCAAAGACCATCCACTTCCTAAATGCCCGTCTAGATTCCATACAGTCGGTACTTCCAAAGCCACGCCTACACTGAATGCATATTACACTCCAGATGAATTCTATATTCAGTTAGTATTATCAGTACATTCTTACCATTTTAAAAGCGAGAGACTGACCAAGTTTAGCTAGCTTGTGGGAAGGTTTTTTGTAGTTTGTTTATTAGTAACCTGTTTGGTTGTTTTGCCGTTTATTAAGGATATGTTTCGATATCGGGCACGCTGCTTATCAGCGGTCTTTGATTGACACTCACAACTGAGTTAGGGGTGTTTATTAGTTTACCTGTTTAGTGGTTTGACTGTATATTTGGAGAGGTTGCACCATCGAACCCACTTCTCATCAGGGGCCTTTTCATTGAGAGACTGCCAGCTATGTTTACGGTATTTATTAGTTGACCTTTTTGATGGTTTGACTGTATAGTTGGAGAGGTTACACCATCGAACCCACTTCTCATCAGGGATCTTTCATTGAGAGACTGTCAGCTATGTTTACGGTGTTTATTAGTTTACCTTTTTGGTGGTTTGACTGTATAGTTAGAGAGGTTACACCATCGAACCCACTTCTCATCAGGGGTCTTTGATTGAGTGACTGTCAACTAAATTTAAGGGAGGCAGGTTTGTTACAATTACACTACGGAGGCTGAAAGCGCTGAAATGTTGGAGGCCCTGTTATCAACCCTGGTAACTTCGTCGGTTGTTATTGTGACACTTCAAAATACAAGCTGCATTTTACAAGCTGTAAAGACAGCACGCTAAAAATGGGAGTTCTTAAGAGTGAGCGTTGGGCCAAAAAAACGTAATAATGTAATGCCAAGCATACGTAGATTTCTTATTGTAGGTTGATACTACAGAATCAAAATTTATTTTATGTAGGCTAAACCTTTGTATCCCCGTGGAAGTATTTGAACGTCAACATCCATGCGCGTGCGCCTGTCAACCGTCAATCGATTGTCCCAACGACAATATTGATTACTTGACTTCTATTGTGTCCATTTTCATGAGCGTAGTACTAGAACTGTTTTGGATAGAGCTGATCCGTTAGGTCACATGAATTACATCATGTGTATTTCAAATATTATCCTTTGGTCTGCTCGTTACCTGTGAATAGGAGCGTTAAGTAAAAAAATCTAAAGGTTAAGCAAAAAGAAGTCAAAATGTAGTTAGAAGGTTAGGTAAAAATTTAGATACTTTTTAGGTTAAATTACAGTTACCCTTATAATCCTTCAACTTTCCAGAAATTTGATTGGCATTTGGTCGCTGCAAAGGGATTCAAGCCAGCAAGATGGTTTGCGTTTAAGACGAATAAGTATTTTCCCGACCATTTTGCAATCTGATTCAGCCAATTTCTTACTTAATATCGGCACAAACCAATCGTAAAGTTATATTTGCTACAACCTTAAAAAATAATAAAACTACAGTTTCCAAGGAATTTGTGAATCGTTTTAAAGATAATTATCATACATCGATATTTCGGCTTTTAGCAGGAAAAATTCCCTCGAAGATGCAAAAATGGATTATATTATGAGCTCTGAATCATGAATTTGTATGACAAAGTTTGCAGTGGATGAAGGAGGCTGGTCGACATAATTGCGACATCGTTGGTAATTGATACGAAATTTAAGGAAGTCATGATTGCCTTGGCACAGGTTTATGTTTTTGAGAAAGTACGTGCGAGCCAAGTGCTTCTGTATTAAAACGTTTTTGGATTATTACTTTAGTATGTGTTCGTGCCAACAAGACTCAAGCAAACTTCTTGTAGACATCCTGGTAGATGTCTTCTTCGTTGCACAGCCAAACGTGTGTCATACGAGTGGTGTGGCTACTTCCTGCTATCGGTCTGCCATCTATTCTCTCTTGGCACGAGCAAAATTTCCGTTGTTTGTTTACATTTCCTAAAATCTCTACATAGGCAATTACAAAACACAACAAGGCATCTTCAAAACTTGGGAATATTGCTTGTCCCAGCTAGATGATAGACAAACGTAGCAGGTTGGCGCCATGTTTGAATACAGTTTCTTTAGGTTAAAAGTCTGGCTGACGAAGACTTACGTTTTCAAACTTCATTGCCAGCTGGTTCCATGTTATTTTAAGGACCTCTATGTTTGTTCAAAAAGCATTCGTATAGACATAATCTAAAGATGTATTGTTTGACTTCGCTGTTAGGATTTTCTGGCCATGAAAAAGAGCTGTAGCCGTCAAGAATATTCTGAAGATGATTCGATTCGAAAATCGAAATACACTTCCAAACATACGGTTATATTTCATAACACGTCAGCAATATGATTGTTATCCTATTGCATCACTGTTTATCTTATTGGATCTCTTAACACTGGAGAACCATATAAGATCTGCAACTAAAATGCCCACATAACTCTCCGGACAGCAAAACATTTGACACGTTTGTGTATTATTAACTTCTGAAACGTTACGGGCCTTCGGGTGAGACTACTCCTATAGAGCAACTGTCTGCAAGGTATTAGACTACTTTTAAAATGATTTCATTTTTTTTTTACTTTCTTAGCTCGACTGGTAGGAATGGCGTCTGTCCGGTCTTTATTTCTATTGACGGTAAACTTTAACATTTACACAAAGGAAAAACAGATATGACTGAAAGTAACTCTCAAGGATAAAAAAAGCAATAACGTAATCAATAACATTGTCTCTTATACACAGAGCTTCAGATCATTCCCTCAGCAAATTATAATTTAAGTCTTTTTGCTGCTATTATTAACTGCTGTGCAAGAGTTTACTGATTTCATATTTTGAAAGTCAGGTAAGAAATGTAATGAAGACCTTAAACATTTAATGTGATGCAAGACGTACCCCATTCTTACTAATGAATTAGTCTTTTCTTATAAAATTGAGTTCAGTTTGTTTTTATTTTTATGTAGGTTCCTAATTTTTACAAATTATCACATCCTCGCGTATCAAAAGTTACAAGAGCTTTTGCCGATTCATATTTAGGACCTCACAACTGCAGGCCTTAACAAACATTGTGAGCACGTTTAAGAGTGACAGAAAACTAAACATAATGCAAGAATTTACTGCAATAATTTATTGCCATATCAGTAGATTTCACAAAAGTGTTGCACATTTTAGTAGACACTACTGAAGTAGCTTCACCATAGTTGGAAAAAGAAACTCTTGGAAGATTATTCTTTCAGCTATGGCTTCACCATCCTATATGTGGTCTGAGGTCCATTTTGTCTGAGATGAGTTTGCCCACTCGTTTCGCACGCCCAGACATGTATAGAACAAAAAAGATAGAGCTTGGACGCCCCAGCTACCCTTTATTAGTTAGTTAGCCTGTTTGGTGGTTTTTCTGTTTATTTAGGATAGTTTCAATGTCGCACCCACTGCTCATCAGGGGTCTTTGATTGAGAGACTACCGAAAAAGTTTGGTACACGTAAAGAGCAGGTTGGAAAGCAGAAATCATATTGACTTAAAATGTCTTGCTGTTTGGGTTACGTTTTTTTACATTTCTGAAACCTGTGTCTGCGATGGCCATAGCTAAAGGCATGAATTACGTTGCAAGTCAATCTGTTCTTTATTAAACCAGGTGCCTTGATTGGATACTCTGTGAGGTCAGTTTTCCTCAGCGAGATTAAACAAATCTCTTTGGCTTTTGTCAGGAAATCTAGTAAATACGGTAAATGAAGTGCATATGATTCTGGTTGCAGAATGTAACAAACATATAGTGTGTCTCTACATTAAAGTCTTAATGTGTTCCTACAGTATTGTAATGTGTTCCTGTCTAGGCAAGCACGATGTTCACTCCAGAAGCAAACAAGACAAAGTATCTGTAGACATATCAGTTACGAACTGTTTACTGCTGTTTTGTAGCCCGATGAAGAGGAGTAAGTAATTCGTACAATATCATGCTTGCACTTAAAGTCATTCTTCCAAAAGAGAATCATGTCTCCCTTGTCACAAGCTATCATATGACAAACAATTTCTGTATGAGAGAAGCTCTATAATTAACCGAAGAAAAGAAATGCTAGGATCTCTTGTTCCATCTTTCACTGAGGTAAAGAGTACAGATAAAGCATAGATGGAATACATTTTTGGAAGGTAGCACTTTAAGAAGCACGTTCAAACCCTGAATACTGAGAATTTATGGATAGTTACAATTGATCCTGATTGATGCCAACACACAACAACAGGTCCAACACCCCAGCAGCTTTTTCGAATGCCTGACTGATGGACAGACGGAATACATCCTTCCGTCCATTCATTAAGACAGTTTTATGACAGTTTGTGTTTCAAAGTAATAGTTTATACTTTAAGAACAGTAAAAGTTTAATGGACAGATACGTGACCGAGTGAAGATATACTGAATGGTGCTTATGACGACAAATCTCTGCCATCAGTAATAGGAAAAAGAAGGTTCTGTTGTAGCATATAGATTAAAGAAATTTTTTTGCCTTCATTGTTAGTGGCTTTAGTATATTCTAAGTGAACTTTTTGATGTAAGTAGGCTCCCTCTTTAAGTAACTCATAATCAAATTTTAGTTTTTAAACAGCTCCACTATTAACTTAGATGTCTTTATAGACATTCAGACTTACACACAGTTCAAGATCTAAATCTGTACAAGGGCTACCAAATACGTATTTGCTAGTCATCAGCTATTTTAAAACAAACGATATGAGGGAAGGGTTTGAAATTGTATCGAATATGCGCATGAAACCGGCACACGAAAAGGCTCATTTAGCACTATGATTGCAGAAGTAAAGCGATGCAAAATATTTTATGTCAAAGATACGGAGTTCCAAAACCGAGCGGTAACAATTTGTTATTAAAGTGCTCTCCCAGGGAGTAGGTAGGCCTTGTAGGAAATAGAGTAATTTACGCAAATTGGCAAATTGAGAAAAAGGAGAGGGACGGGATTAGTTTGACGTTACTCTTAAGTCAAAATTATGTATAGCTGATAAGAATGATGGAAGACTGATTACAGTGCTGTGTTATGAAGCAAGTTATATCCTGCCGCTTTTATGTTCGTACCTCATTGCATCCTGTCTGATAGGATGTGATTCTAAAATTATCGCTCTTTTGCTTTTCTTCTAATAATCGACATTTGTTCTACACACGAAGATAAAACATTCCTGCACTCGTGCACTTCCCGTAAACAGCAACAGGACATTCTGACTACAAAAAAACAAGGAACACTTTGCGGAGCTGATCCTATGATCAAATTTAGTTTATTCAGCTTTGAATGGTACGCTTCAGAAATTAGGAACACTTTAACGTGAAATGTATTCAGATGTTTGCAACGTATATTTGTTCACCTCATAAACATCAGAAAATCTGAGTACTTGACTTTGTGAATCCGGCCAGTGGAAGTCATCGATGGTGCCATTGGAGGGGGATCAGGGGCTTGGACCTCACTTTTTAGTCCAAAAATGTTTTCTCTGGGACAAAAACAGAGTAAACACTGAAACAAAAAAATACAAGTAAAAGAGAGTCTTTTGTTCAAATCACAGAGTCAAAATATTATCTGTTTATAGATTGGAATAGAAAATCCGAAACCTTTGATAAAATCCCTGTTTCATCGCCTTATCCAACCCCTACCGAAGATTTTGCTTAAAAAAATCCCACTGGCAGAGTTCTAATTTAATAATTCAGGTATTTTTAAGCTCATTTAAATACTGTCCAGCTTAATAATAATTGCAATTTTTTCATTAACATAACAAAACTTCACAAGCGAACTGTTAGTTTTCTCCAAATACTTACTTTGAAAAAGTACAGCCATTTGCCAAAGTTGACCCACTAGGTCATCCGCCTGCAAGTTGCAGGAATCGACTAATTAAACACGGGCTTCATGGTTAACACTTTAATTAACCCCTTCTTGAGAAATCTGGGCGTTTGAGTTTCTTCACAGTGCAAACTTTGATATTTTGAGATAAAGAAACCTTCGTGTATACACTGCTGGCCTCAGTTAAGCACAGAAACGATTGTCTTGCGGTCAATCCTAAAGTCTTGCTTAGTTTTGACAAACGTAAGGGAATCTCGGAAGCAGCTTTGGGAAAATTTCCACCGTGAAGGTTTTAAGATTTCAGAGACCATCTTCGCTACTCCGTGTTGCAAGTAACCATTAATTGACAAGGTAGGATGGGGCAAAAGACGTAAATTGGTGGGAAATGTGAATTTTACCTGGTGCAAAGCTAAAAAGTAACCGATAAAAATTTACGATCCTTTAAGATCCACTGGTTTGAAAGGACACCATATCTTTTGGTTAGCTAAGACACATATGGAAGGCATACCATTTCGTCCTATTTTGTAAGTGACTGGAAACTGAAACAAAACGGAAGTAGCAGCAGGAACAAAAATGACCATAATAACAATACCGCTATCATCGTCTGTAATACAGAGGTTACATACCTATGTCACAGGCATTCCTACTTACAAGTTAGTACTAAAGAGATAAAAAAGCAAGTAGGGGTATACCTTTTAACAATAATAATAATTTTTTTCAACTTCAACATTTATTTCCTAATAACGCTTTGTACACCAAACACAAAGTCAAACACCAAACACTAAGTCAGACACTCACCGTGTAGGCATATCTGACTTTTACGGTAAAAGCTACATGACATTTGAAAATAAACCTCAAAACCAACCCAACAACAAACAAACAAACCCGAGTACAAAAAACAAGCATTCGATCGAAAATAGAGAAACTCATACAAAATAACGCCTAACTGATAGAGAAGTTTGTTCAGCTTACCAAGCTAAAAGTTCTGGATATTGGCCATTTGGTATTACGCTTACAAAAAAATTCGATGTGCGAATACAACAACTTACAATTTGTCAATCATAAATTCCTTCTCTTGCGGCATTAATTTGTTCAACATTTCCAAGAATGATTTTTTGTCTTTGTAAAGGACTCCAATGGTACCCATGCTCAGATCAATAAAATTTACCGTAAGGTTTTTATGCAACGTAGAACAAAGATCTTCGTATTTTTCTAATTTCCTATTATAATTACCCTCTAATCTTGTTTTAAGGCCAATAGTTAATTCTATGATATTTAGATAACGTTCTGTATGACAGTGTCGAGATGGTACTCGTCACCAGTAGGCCCTAATTATTGAAGGAGAACGAAAACCAGGTAAATCACAGTAGATCTGTAAGCGTTCTTTTAATTGTGAAAGGTGATTACATATGATTTGTATTACTGAATTATGTCTTCAATTATATCACCCCTCATGTAAATGTGTAGAGCAGCGAGAAACTTCGTGTTGTAGGGTTTGTGTGCTTAAACAAGAAAAACATGGCTTGTGATCGAACTTGTTCGAAAGAGAAGGATTAGATAGTTTGGGCAGGGTGTTGTTAATATATCTACAGGCAGAGTTAGAGATGTTACGAGGGAGACCAGAAAGACATTTTTGTCACAGTTTAATAAGTTGCGCGTTACTATTTTTAATCAGGGCCTTAGAAATAAAGCTTTATGACGTTAGCACCTCTGTTACACGACTTTCGTTCTGATTTCTGATTTAACTAAGTACTCCTTTGGTTGATTTAAAATGAGCATATTGTGCATTTTTATATTTGGTTTTATTTTCATTTTCATTTTTATTTTCATTTTTTCATTTTTACATCTGGTATAGCAGGATGAGAGGGAACAGATAATTTCTTACGCATGGTAACTTGATACTGCATATATTTGGTTATAGGTTTGGTTTTGGTAATTTGGAGATATCAATTACTTTTAAACCATTATTTATTTTTACTTCAAAAACGTTCGTCAAGAGTTGCAGACGGGGCAAAGGCATTATGAAATTTTAAATCAAGAACGATCTTATACATGTAAATCAGCGATTGTGAGATGCCAAGAAATTTTAGATAAGAGGTATCTTTGGCAGACAAGAAAGGATATAGTGGAAGACAGTGGATTTTACTAAGAAATTCGTCAACAGTGTTTATCATGAACCTCTTATGGTCGTTGTTACAACTTTCGAAGTTAAAATATCTGTCAAGGTATCTAAAACTCCCGCTGAGGAGGACAGAGGGAACACACTTTTCATTAAAGTAACGCTTTGTTTTAAAAGGGTGCCAGATGTTGCTATTCCAAATGTTTGTCATTTTACATTCTACAAACTCTTAGAGTCATTCTACTTCAAGTGCATCATGCACTAAACGCATTGAGTAATATCTGGTTTTCATGTTCCTAAAGTACTGATGCATCATCATCGAACTGATACCAGTTGCGAAATTGTAACAATTTTGAGAATGAGAAACCAAGTTGGGAGAATTTGCGGGATTTAATATATTGAATGAAAGTAAATTAAATCAAATTGAATTAATTAAATTAAATATTTGAAATAAATCGGAGACAGTTGCACTGCAATACCCCCTCACCCCCCTCTACTTACACGAACGAATATAGTACGAAATTTAGACAAGCAAACGAAGTATGGAAGTTGTTGCATAAGTTGTCTATGAAAGATACATATCAAGTAAAATGTGGGGAAATCAAGTATTTTTGGTATCAGCAAATGACCAACTTCGCCGAATGCGTTTTTAAGATAAAGAAGAGTAATTACTTAATAATAATAATAATTAAAAAATGATAAAATCAGAAATAACTACTAAGCAAAGCAAAGCAAAACTTTAAAACTTATACAGGTAAGATCTTCTTGATAAGGTGAGAGAAAGTGCTATTACTACTGTAAAAGATTAATTACCTATCTACTGTACTTACGTAGATCGGAAGTTACACTATATGAGCCCTCTCAGTTACAGCATCACTATCCATCGTCACGGTGCATAATTCATCGTTCGTTACCAAATCTATGCTTCCAAGTAGTGTGTCAATGCAAGTCTTTTTCTTCCCTCCTCTGCATTTTCTCCCTCCCATGCGCTTTCATGGCACACGTTTAATGATTGTTCCTCCAGATGTCTTACCCAAAGCTCCATAAACCTAATCTTCTTTCCTAAGACGTTAGGTTACAGCGTTAGAAGTGGTCGATACAGATAAATGGATTATTGGAGAAGATAAAAGACGTTGTATATACTATTTAAAAACTTCTTGATTTTTATTACTGGCCAATCCAGCTACTGTTACTAAATTTTGTCCGTATAATTTGAAACATTATCCTTAGCATATGTTACTTAAAAAGGTTCCTGGCAAGAACAACAGTAGTTCTCAACTTGCATACCATGCTGAGACGTACCTACGGTGGTCATGTTTAAAAATTAGAGTACTATATTCTAGCAACAAAATATTTGTGCAAATTAACAAAGTCGTTTCCCTAACATCATTTTGTTAAGTATCATCACAGGGAAGTCAATTGTAGTCTTGTTTTTGCTTTCCCTAAGCCACTCCAGTGATTAGATTATGCTGCAACAATCATCCTCAGTTCTCTTTCTATGTTAAAATTGGAACGGCGGGAAGTGCAATAAATAATTGGGATGCTGTCAGAGTCAACCACCAAAGGCGTTCTTTCTCAAATGTAGTGTTCATTTCTACAAATTAATTGGATAACCAATATTTATTGTGTGGTAGAATCCGGGAGTATTCACTAATTCTGTTATCAAAAATGGTCGCTAAATCTCCCTTTATACGACGGAAAACGAGTTAAGCAACCGTGTTGTAAACATTCAACAAGAAGAAATACTAGGCAACACATTTAACTTTTAAAGTGCCGGTTTTCATTAAATCAAAGCCAACAAGGTTAGTCTAAGTCGAGAGTTGATCGTGAAAATCTCTGCAAGTATTTTCAAGCCTGTTATGACGGGATGCATTTACGTGTGAGGGTTGTTGTAGAAGGAAGTGAGAATACGTGCACCAGAGAATGACTACATATCAGTTGAAATTGAAAATTTACCAGCGAGGCCCAAAGTCCGGCTCCAAAAGTTTAATTAGTAAATTTGCTACCTTGTTATAAATCTAAAGTTACCAAACTGCTCAACTTTCCCGACAGTTGTATCCTTTTGGGAGCTGTTTGATAACAGGGGCTTTTAAATTGATATAAAGGTCATACGTTTGAAGACATGTTTAAACAGCTCCTTCTTGTTGTTGAAAGTGAACCACCTGAACCTTTTGATAATACCTTTCTTATACATTCGACTAGCTTTACCTGAATGAGCGAGGATCCTCCATGAATTTTGCTATTATCGTTCTGAATGACGAATGGCCGGTCAAGTAGTTTGATTGGTTTTAGAATGCTTAGTAACGACAATTACAATGGGGGTGTGAGCCAACGCAAAAGTGTGGCAATAGAAACCCTATGTTCTCGAAAAACTAGAACCGCCCCATCCTTTGAAGTTGCCCCTACCCCCCCCCCCCCCCCACACTTATGATCAGTTTGTGGATCCCAGAACAAAAACTAGTGTTCTGATGCAAAATGATAGGTTTAAACGTTTTTATTGCCCATAAGAAAGAGTAGCTGCTTAATTCTTCATATGAAAACATTGAAAACAGTCGTATAGTCCCTTTCAAAAAATCTTAAACATTCTTTTCATAAAAACATTACGCTAACCTTTACATACTTCCATGACAAGAGTATTATATCTTTTGGGGGCACGCTTCATATCAGCAAAGAGAGTTTTGGACTGCTATTGCGGAGTTAGGGAGAAGAAACAACAGAACAAAAGAGTCATTTAAACTTCAGATTTTGAGCAACTGATATGAAGTTCTCTTATTTCAAAGGTTTTGCTAGGGTATTACCTACAGACAAACAAGAGTGAGCTTCAACACGATTTTCTAATGACAAAATTCTTCTTTAGATCTGATTTAGTATGAATTTCATCAGATGGAATCACCGTGGCAGGAAAGGGACTAATAAAAGTAATGTGCCCAGGGAAAATGCTGCAGGTAATTTATATCAACATGGAAGAAGCAAGTGAGCCCCAACGAGTAAATCAACGGCAAATTTTGAGCTTCAATTAATTTTTGAAAGCTGGGCTTTTTTGTATCTCGCTAGAGACTTTCAATTACATTTACAACCCAAATGCAGCTTATGTAGGACTTGCTTCCAACATGATCTTTACTGAGGCAATGAATCAAATGAATCACATTTCTGCCCTGACTTTCAGAAAATAAATTGTAAGTTTTTCATGGATAAATGCTCGAAATTTTCCTTATGAAATATCTCCAATTAAAGATATCACAATGTATCATAGTATATCATAAGTATGATAGTTATCGTACCTACCCTTGAAAGACTATTTTCCCTGTGGGTGTATGCTGAAGGTTATTTCATCAATTAGCTCATATATGATTAATTTCGTTATCGTGTAACACAATTTTACGCAATCTTTATTCATCGATATGTAATGTCATTGGCCCCAATTGATGATTGGTTTAAACATGCTTTGGCAAGTCTGCAAATACATAGTTGAACGTTTTAGGGTCTTAGAGGTGGCAGAGGTGCTTGGTAACGTTATCACAACGAAACAGCCTTTTTTTCTAGGAGGAACAGATCTCGGCATTTACATTGAGAAGACGCTCAAGGACGTTATCTAAAATCCTACCTTTTCCATAGGCGCAACGGACGGCGGATGCAACTTTTTAAAATGCTATTAAAATTATATTTAGAAATGTTGTATCAAATGGTAATTATCTTCTAGTTCATCTTGAAGTATTTGTAAAAATTATAATGGGGGTGGGGTGATCTTGGAGATATAGAGCGATTTTGACCAATAGTTTGAGTTCAAGTTGAATCACAAAAAGTCAATAATTCAAAGGAAGGAAATAGAAATAAAACTGGTTTAAAATATGTATCTGAGTCACTCGTAAAGATACATTTTTTGGCAAATAACTAACAGATGTATGTCCTTATTTTAAAAGTTTTCCGTTATCAAGGACATTCAATTGACCACGGATGGACTTGTATGGTGTTATATGGGTCTGATGGCATCTTATACACGACCTAGACGGCCACGTTCTTGAATGAATCACACTCAGTTGCACAATTTTGTGTTATAACCGTAAATAAAAGTGCGCCCTGCAGTACTTATATATTTTGAATTTTAAAAACAGTCTTGTACAGTGGATTCATTCGTTCATACCAAAGACGCTTTACGTTGCACCCTTAGCAGTTACATAAACGAAACTGATAAGAGTGCAATGAAACGCGTCTTTGGTATATGCAAATGAATCCACTGCACAAGTCTTCTTTTAAATTTAGTAGCAACAATTATGTATTCACATATTTCGAACCGTACACATCATGCCAAAAGTTCATTCTTAGTAAACTAGAATTCAAACATCGATTGGTGTAACCAAGAGCGATCAGCATCACTTTGTCCTGACCATTTATCTCATCAACATCTCTGTCATTATTTTCCAATATTTTCCTGACATTTGTTTCTAAACTCACATGGGAATAATAGGAATATACAAACGTCATCCATGAAGGATATCCCTTTGGAAATAATTCCAAGGTTTAAACAAAGGGTTAACCTGTTCGTCTCGTATCTGTGTGATTTATCACGGCTCCAGCTCTTGTCAATAAAGATGTAGATGGTTTTGCACCACAGTAATAAAGCTTTTCCTATTGCTCTTAAAAACCAATGTTCACCAATCTGCTTCCTCAAGTACTACTTCCAACGATGATTTATGTGTGAAGATATAGAAAGAACATAAAATGATATTTTAATAACCTGATGGTTTATTAAGGGTCTGTCTAGTATCGAAAGATCTCTTCGTTGACGTATGTATGTATGGCTTCATTCAGACGGTTGCTTGAGATATTGACTTCACAAGGTGTAATCCAACTGATTCATTACTATCACTATTTGGTATATTATAGTACAATATGGTCTAGACACGTTTTTGAAATAGGAACTTCCTTTGCAGGTCTAGGCGATATGTCTACATAAAATTCCGACCTGTCATAATGACCTCATCCTTTCAGTTTTACCTTTCCTTCAAAGTCCTGAGTCATTTGAAGCACTTGTTTGACCATTAGATGTCTAGAAATATGGACTACGATTTCCAAATCGTAAACCATGAACTTTCAATTAAAGAGTCTTATAATAAGCATGATATATTTACGGGAAAGGGCAAGTTGGTCAAAATTTGTTTAAAAACATAGGCCTACTCAAGAAAAAATTATGATATTGTTTGCAATAAGCAGCAAGGGTTATTCATAAGCTGATCTGTGGGTAGAGCTCGTTCCTCAACTTTATTTCCTTATCTCGGAAATCAATCTTCGACGCTCCGGCGTCAGCCAAGAAAGTTGACCGTATCTACCATACATATCCTTCCCCATTAGAAGCCGAGGTCCTTAACGGAGTTACGTAGTAAAGAATGCCTATATCTTACAGTATCAGCTACATTGTTTTGTAATTATTGGGCTTAGTCGCAAGGACACCTTTACCGAAGTTTCTCAGAACTGCTATGATTGACGTCTGCTGTATGCCGTTTTACTGGTAAAGAAAGGGAAGGGTTTGGTCGGGCCAGGAGAAATTCTTCAATCGTTCTTACGTATATTAGGGCAAATTTAAATAAGTTAGGACAGTTCGACTTGAAAATGTTCCATAACCTAAACCACACCGACTTGATGACATTTGCAACGCTATGTAAATCAAAATTTACCTTCCATTATTTCTTTTCAATAGTGCTTCTAAAATACCTTATTCCTTTCAAATTTCGCCTCCCTATAATTTTCGCTCCCTTTAATTTTCGTCCCTTTAATTTTCGCTCCTTTAATTTTCGCCCCCTGATCCTTTGCTTGGCCCCCTTTAATTTTCGCCCCCAGGGGCGAAAATTAGAGGCAGACCATTAATGCTCTACTTTACTAGTACAATAGAATAATGTTAATCTTTTTCAGGGAAATACTGAAAATGTAGCCATTTCTGAACAGCTTTTTGTAACCTTGCGCCAAAAGTGAAGCAATTTGTAAAACTAGTGGGACACGAAGGTGATAGTGATTGAGCTCTGGAAGTATGTTATCCTTAGGGGAACTAATGATGCTCTGATAACATTTAATTATACTGTTTACCTATCAATGACACCCTTAAATACATAGTACAGGTGCACTATGTGTCTAAGGATACCATGAATTGCCAAACAGT
This sequence comes from Alatinidae sp. Z8VKAUB7J3, assembly GCA_010016025.2. Lineage (NCBI taxonomy): Eukaryota > Metazoa > Cnidaria > Cubozoa > Carybdeida > Alatinidae > Alatinidae sp. Z8VKAUB7J3. The sequence goes on from JAAAKM020000498.1 coordinate 10,469,882, forward strand.
TTAACAATTTTGGAAAGAAAGTAAAAAATGCTATTTACTCATGCATTTTTAACCTACTGAAACTAGCAACGTAAACATACCAGTTTAACTAAATAGAAACGTCTTCATATTGAGCGTAAATATTTAAGCATATTGTCACGTGGAAAACAACTAAACAGAGTCAATGACATCAACAATTCAGGCTTATTTTCTCCAACATTGATTTCCCACACCTTGTGATAATTTAAAACAACGATGACTATTTTATATGAAGAACTCTTGAGACACTTTGAAAGTGATATGAGAAAATAGCAACTGAAAGTTAAACATAACTCACTGAGCAGGGTTTTTCTCATCATTTCTGTATGAGCAGCATATCTTTTGTTTAAATGAGTCTCGTAGTGAAATATCAAGCGGAATCTACAAAGGAAAAAAGCAGAAGTAGCAGCGGCATTGTTAACTTTTATTAAGATAATAAATTCATTATTAATTTGTAGTGCTGGAAAGGGTTTCTTGCCATTTACAATCATAACTTCAAATCATAAAACTTGTAAACTCTTCAAAACTAAAATACAGGAGAAAGCAGCACCATGATCATTGGTAACTGATATTATCATGACACTAAAAGCACACCAAACATGTCAACGACAAATACAACCGGATATCATTAACATATCAACTTATCAAGATCAAAGAACGCTATGGATCAATCATTTATCACGAAATTACGAATAGCTATTTCCAAAATCACAGTTTAATGCTCAACAAGATGTTCAGTCCGTTGACTGTTAGACGTAACCAGAGAATACTGCCGTGCACCACAGTTACGTAACTTTCAGAACTTGGCCCATGCGCATAAGTAACTTGTTCAAGTGTAGGAATTTTTGCATGTGTTGATCATTATTACGAATGTAACTAGAATCCAGCTGGAGAACTTGCCTTCCTCAAACAGTTCCTGAGAAACCATGTTTGGTACGATTGGATGCAGATAAAATGTCTTGAAAGCCAAATTGGTTCTCTTTGGAGAAAACTTAAATTAATGTTTTGGTTTTGGTTTCTTCACCTCTCAGACCACACTCAATTCCAATATCCCTCCAAAATTTTGGCTAACTTTATTTTTGTCTCTAAAAGTTCCAAGCTCGTTAACATCACCTTCAGCTAAATGGCTATGTACGAATTCGATATCAAATTTTGATGCCATAAAGATCGTGAATGATATCCTTAAAATTTCTGTTTTGGCTGAAATTCAGTTATTTATTACTACTTGTGAGGAGTCTCCAGAAAACTAACCTCCTTTATATGGTGGAAAAGAAGACGTTTAGGGAATATATAATAAGATATGTGATAATCGTTAACAAAACATGACAGATTAATGGAAGATAATAGAGTTTAAAAATAATATGATTTTTCATTTATATATTTGAAAACGGTCAAATCTGAAAATGGTCAGTGTTCTTCAAAACTTTCTCTTCCATTAACAAAACCAAAGCAATTTTTAAACTATGCAATTTTAATAATAATAACGGAAGTAGAGTTATGCACTTTCACAAATTCATGAATTTCGGAGTTTGTATTTTCACTTTTAATGTATTTTTGAAATGAACTTGCGTTAAGTAGTTTTTAATCATGTGCTTATTCATAGCCTTATTGTCATGATGAGCCCATTGGATAACCTTTCAGTGGTTGTCCAATCACCTGTTTAGAGAGGACTGCCCTAACGTGACTCTCAGGACCATCGTAGAAACTGTCACAGAACTACAAGGAGTGTGGACCTGCCACAGAAGTTAAAGATGGCTAAGATTAAGGTAAAATCTTGTAGATGATCTTTGATTGTAAAGATTCAGTATTATTTGATGTCATAAATGTCTAGCATTTCTTAATTTTTGCTACGCACAGTAAGGTCTAAAGAAAAACAGAGGCCGTGGAAGGAATACAGGGAAATAGGAATGAAAGAGAAAAGGGGAAAGAAAAGGGGAGGCAAAAGAAGAGCAGTAAAAGAGGTGAAAAAAAGGAAGTGAAGGAGAAAGTTAAGGAGAGAAAGAGGGGGAGAAAATAATAGGGGAAAGAATGAGAAAAATATGACGAAAAAAGGAACGATGGACAAAATATGAAAGACGAATAAGAGAAAAACTAGAAAAGAAAGAAAAGGAGAAACAGGAAGAAAGCAGAAAAGAAGAAGATCAAGAAAGAAAAAGAGTGGTTAATGAATGATTATAGAAACAAATGGAAAAATAAAGCAATGCATAAATAAAACATTGTTTCCATGACTGACTCTCAAGTACCCAGAAACGCTGTTTAGTAGGAGACCTTAATTGCATTTAAAGAGGTCTTGCATGTTAGCTGTTTTAGATTTTTATTTGGTTGTTATAAATCAGTAACAAATGGGTATGAAAAGGTCAGGAGAAATGGCACCCTAAGCACTCTTTAGCTACGGGTATGATAACGCATTAATAGTGATTAATTACATACATATATTTGACTAAAGACATGAATCGATATACAGAAGGGTGAAAATAAGTTGTAGACTCGATTTTGGACCAAAATGTACAGAAAGATAATAAACGACTAGGGCAGCAGAAAATAAATCAATGAGTGGCATAAGTAAACTTTGATAATGCTGCATATAGGTATACTAAAATGGTGCAGCTGGCTTAGGGTATTTGAATATTGATTCAGTGTCTTCTTAGAGCCAATGAGGGTCCACGTGCAAGCTTCAGTAAGTAAGCACACTAAATACTCTCAAAGGCTGGCAATCGGAGCAAGATACCCTAAACAAACTTTTCCTGGTTACACAAACTTTTCCTGGTTACACCCTTTGACTACTTTCATGCTATCCTACTATGAAGTTATTGTAAACTCCTCTGAATGTTCTTAACCGTTTCCAATGAGCTGTCTATCAGTTCACAGGGGAATTTCCCAGCAGGCCTTTCTGTTGTGGTCATCGAGGTCTTATTTCTTTAAAGTTAAGAACAACCTAGATTGTATTTAAAGGAACAGCTTAGCAAGACCTTAAACCTTGAAAATCTCGCTTAAGCTTTCTACAGTGGAGCATCTGCTTGATTTGAGTAAACGCCATGTTGCCCATGTGATGTTCAGCTTTTACGACATACTTTCGTTTTCCCAGACAACCGTTTCTACAGCCGTTCATTCATTAACATCGCTGTAAATCACAACCACCCTTAAAAATACAACAAGACTTGACATAAACTATAAACTATTTTTAATCCATAGATAAACAGAGAGTAAATGCTTGGTTAGAGCACCATCTGCTCGTTCAGTTGAGTAAGTGCGTATGATTTTAGAATTTATCACATAGAAATGATATTGGTTGACATGGAGTAAACATCAAAATCACGTAGTTAAAGGTTCTTACCATGGGCGTGTCATGCTCTTCATCCGATGACATCGCTCCTGTCATAATGGATCTAGAAATAGCTGCATGCTCCTTTTTCTTGGGTCCCTTTCTACAAACAGTCATTTTGAATACAATTATAACTCTATAACATGCTTTAAGACATAGGACATGAGCTCATTCTTGTGAAAATAATAATGACCTTTCTCTTATCGAACCGTTTACGTCGATGAAGTTCCTGTCGTACCAAAGTCGTGTTCCATCGTAATCAACTGACCCACAGTTGTCACAGCTGGGATCTTCTGCGGTGATTGTCTGCGAGAGACGTATTGTTGTACAGTTCAGAGAACTTATGATAAACCACGTTGTATTCATATAAGGAGAGTCCTTTTGTAAGGATCAGATTTTATAAACAATCAAAAGCTACGGAGGGAAACAGGTGTTCATACTTTAACACAGAACACTGTCAACAGAATAAAGGTTTATGAAAATAAACAGGGCTATAAGAAGTAATCTTATGGGTCAAATGCAATTGCTATGATTTCTATTTAATCCTGCTTTATCCCTCCACTAGTCAAGATCTGCAGAAAAAAATCAACGTAAATCTATGACTACTTATTTGTCGCAATTTCTCAATTTCGTGTTTATGCAACTGATGTTGTGAGTTCTTGAACTACACATTCTATCACTACTCGACGTAATGACATCCACGTTGATGTAGGTATGCCTTTTGACAAACAATTATGCCAGCAATGTGAATGACGCATTTTATTGATCCTATGTGAGCAATGGCCTAGACGATAGAATTCCTATTTAACTAAGTCCAATCCTTAATAGGTCGTGGACCTCTTGAAATCCTTGGCGAACCCAAGATTGCGGAACACTAAGATAGAGAACCTACTTGTTCGTATATTTATTGTTTGGTCGCTTAGGTTTGTCGCTGTTGTTTTGTTATTGTTATTTTTGTTTGTTTGTTTAGATTGCTGTTGCTAGGTTCTTGGCGTTTTTGTTGTTACTCTTGCTTTTTGGGAGTCTTGGTTTGTTTTGCTTCTTATAGGGTTGGGGGGCTTTTTTGCTTGTTTATTTTGTTGTTGTTTTCTTCTTTTGTTTCTTATTCGATTTTTTCTTTCATATACGTGCAAATATTTATGTTAACATTTAACTACTTATATTCGTTAGCGGAGATAACACAAATGTGTTTTGAAAGTCTCAAATCAGTTGATCCCTTTTCATATTTTTTTTGTTCAGCTTTATCATCGCGCTTTGTCTAAAAAATTGACATACACCCCCCCCCCTCCCCAAGACGTTATGCAATTATTGGAAGAGCCCTAAGAAGCGATATATCTACATCATTAAGGTTGTAAAACGTTTACTATTGACTTTCTTAATATAACATATGAAAAATACAATTGAAAGATCCTTACAAAACATTTCCACATTTTCCTGTTTTTAACTGGTCGCTCTAATTTGCTACAGAAAACCTCAAGGATTTACCTTGCTTAATAAACAATCCCAATACTATAGTAAAGAAGCCTGGTAATATAGTGCCACAGTGCAACGTCATGATTCTAGGAAAATCGAGAATTAATAATAATCTTGGGTACTAAGATGAACCGTAACATATGAAATGACACAAATACATTTACATGCATAAATTTTGCATATTTGTTGACAATCAGGTTTGGTGGTAACGTAATATTTCATTGTTTTATGATAGTTACAACTGAATTAGCATAGAAGAGGCTCGAGGCATTCAACTATCGGAAAAGATTCCTGGTACTACAAAATTTGTAGATAATATTTAATAACGGAATCATTAGTGTAATGCCATTGACAGGTTTCGTTTTGGTGAGGGGGCAACTACAAGTTCGGAGCATTATATTCCCATGCTTGCAATTGCGACGGGCCTGATCTCATAGGCGCGGAAGATACACTTGAAAGACATTTCTTATATGGGGCACAGGGGACCACCAAGCAGCTCCAAGCCCGTCTTATATATTTTAGATTACAAGATAAGAATTATCAGCGACGAAGATACATCTGTTGCAATTGAATAGTGAGCGTTTTCCTCAAAAGACAACAGAGCTGCAAAGTAATTGAACCTGTTACAAGAGCAAACAATAATTAATGCTTCATTTATTCCATCTTATGCAACCTGTGAGAATACTGCCCTCCATTACTAGTACAAGACCAAGCCACGAGTTAAAACAGCCTTGGTTACGTGGTAGCAACTACACGCTCAACACAGTATTTTCTTCAAGTTTAAAGCTACCAGCTTTAGGAGAATCCTCTCGACCCTGTATACTTGTAAGTTGATTTTCTCTATTGAAAATCTTTAATACTTCATGCTTGGTGCTTTATTAGTGAAGATATTTTGCTGTGTTATTTAGAAAACTCTTTATTAAGAATATTGTTGCCAACATGTAACCAAGGATGTGATGTCATAACAAGATTTTCCTGTTTAATCGCTTATTGTGTGGGTAACGAAGCCGTATATGAACGGTCCTCCTGTGCTTTGATCTGCAGTCAAACTACTTGAATGTTGTTCAGTTACTTAGGATTTGTGAACTCAATATCCAAGACACCACACACCCCTGAATACAACATACAATATCTCCAAACAATCGGGAATTACAAAGATGTTGGCAGGAAGATTATCTGTCTAAGCCAAGATCTTTCACGACTAACGATAAGTACATGGCTGAAAAATTCCTCGCAAAAGGGAGGATTTAAGGAAATGTGCCACTCTGCGGCTAGAACATAATCTAAGCAGGCTTTAGTTTTAAGGTCAAAACTATTTATTAACACGCGGTGTAATCACACGTTTGTGTTGGAGATGGGTATTGTCATTCATGGAGTTGGTTGGCTGCCTCTTACAGAGGCCAGCTCGCTAAAGACAGTATAAGCATGAACAACGTCAAAATATGAAATCTCCAACTTTAAAAAACATTGTTATTTACGTTACCAAAATCGATAATAATAACAAGTAAATATTTAGAAAACCAAGGTCGTACAACTTGTTCTCTAAGCTGTGATATTCAAGATTAAAACTGTTCTTGTAGCCAATATAAACTAAGTCTGCATACGCAAATACCTCGACACGTTTCTCTGCTCCAAATCTCATTTCTATATAGGCATTTTCCGCTTAGTTCCATTTTAGCTACAGCCTATAATTATAGTTACTTGCCGTAATTTGGTATCGTTTCAGGTCAAATGCAAACGTTTCACACAACTAAACCTACGTGATTAGTTATGCTAGGTGCAGCTCATCAAGAAAAACTTACAGTTCTGAAGCATCGGGAGAGATGTAAAAGGCCTTTCCTTTCTCTTTCTGATGCAACCTTCAACGTTTCTTGAAGCGAAAAACATATATCAAGTCTTACCTTATTCTCGTTGTTACTGTAGGCTATCAACCATATATAATTGAAATCAATGTTAGGACACATTTAGCTAACCTCATGTACACTTCTTCGATATCGTTCCAGTCTATTAGAGTCCCATGAGAAGCATGTTAATATTTCAACTCGCATGAAGTAATTGTATGTTTACAATGTCTTTACGATGAAAATAACTTGTTTGCATTTCGCATGCAAGTTAAAATCGTCATTTTATGGAACCGTCGGAGAGCTTTTATTGTAGATTCCATTTGAATTTTTGAGGAAAAATGTTCTGGTATATTAAAGCGTTTACCGAAAACAGAAGACAGCAAGAAAAAGGAAACCCTTAACGACATTTTCGTTACATGAACAGATAAAAAAAATTGTAAATACTTGTGTTTTATGTTCAATTCAAAACTAACATATTTCTGCGTCTGGATTTATTATTATTATTTACTGTCAGAGGATGTTTTGGTTTTCTGGATGATCAGAATTGTGTATTACTGAAACACTGAGTCACTCCCAATTAGGGTGATTTTATCCAGCTATCCAGCGTCTGTTGCATCTGGGAGGTAATGCCATTCCCATTTCATTAAGTGGCATTAAGCCTTACGTTCAATAGGCCAGGGGAACATTTACCGCGTCCCCAGCAAAACACATATACTTTTCATTTCCCTTTTCATATTTTCACCGAAAGGAACGACTAGTCGCTGGCAGATTCAGGGCCTCAAGCGGACGAAACTGCACATAAGTCTCGATACTGGTTCCAGAGCAAAACAGAAACGGTTTGAAAAATCTGTAGCAGACTTGCCTGGCAAGTACACTTTACAAGCCTTGCATCATATCTTATGATTGTTTTTCCTGTCTTATCTATATCTAGAACAGTATCTGTGGCAATAAAGATGGAGTGCGTAGTAACGAAAAAGGAGAGATAGAAAACAAACCCAGGAAGAAGAGAAGCAATCTATCTCCTTTATCGTTACTACGCACTCCATCTTTATTGCCACAGATACTGTAAGTAGTAAGTATACTTAGTAAGTAGGTGTACTAATATTCCGGGTCGGGTGGTCATAATTGTCGGTTGATACTACACAGAACTTGCAGGCCTTTACAAATGCACACGATCCTTACCAAAACAAGGATACTGAGCAAATTTACTAAGAAAACTTTTACACCGAAGTGCCAGGTGCCAGGTGCCAGGTGCCAGGTGCCAGGTGCCAGGTGCCAGGTGCCA
>JAAAKM020000498.1:10477923-10498291 GCA_010016025.2 Alatinidae sp. Z8VKAUB7J3
CTAAGAAAACTTTTACACCGAAGTGCCAGGTGCCAGGTGCCAGGTGCCAGGTGCCAGGTGCCAGGTGCCAGGTGCCAGGTGCCACGCGACACGGCGATTACAGATTGAAGTAGTAAATGCCATATCGCATTTATTAATAAATCCATGCTCAGAGGAATGCTAATGTAACAGGGACATGTTTGCCTGCTGCAGAAATTACTTCAAATGGCTGACCCTTATTTTGTGTCGCACACTGGGCTAACCTTGTGACGTTTATTGTCTCAATCATTCCCTCAAAAAGGAAACCTTAAGCAGCCAAAGTTTCTATTCTTTTGAATAAAAATTGAAAGGACAAGCAGCAGATATTGATCGGTACACGGGGATTTGAGTTTTGCTTTAGTTGAGTTACTGTTCCTTGTTTGACTAGTTGGGCTGGAATATATTCTCAATATAGGATTATGGTGTCTTTTAACAGTCCCTTTAATGTTAATCGAACGCTTAATTATATGAATTCAAGTATCAACGGGAAGACAGGATTTGTTGTGGGGTCCACCCCCATATAATACATACTATTTTAATTTTAAATTTTAACCTCTATATAATACACTTTTCATATTGTTATTGTTTCCTATTTCATGCAAATTTTTTTTACTTGCTACTACTGTCTAATGCATTATTATCATAATTATTAACTTGCCTATTCTCACATTTTTAGTCCTTTTTCAATTTGTTTTGTACTCCAGATTTTCTTCTAACAAATTCTCTCTCGCATATTCATAGAGTAGTCGTCTTTTGTTAAAGTTACCTACATGTCTTCTCATTATTTGCTTTTTCTCGTTTGTAAGCTATAGTGGGCTTTGAAAAGCACGATTGGAAGGCTATCCTTCTCTGATCATGTCACGTGGTCCTGAGAGGCTGGTCTTTGATAGCATTCAGCTGCATGTCGATGTCCACTGGTAAATGATTGTAAGATAATCTGGTGACTCGAAGAATAAGGTGAATTAGCATTGGGATCACATAGATGAGTTGATAAATTGTCGGCTGCGAAAGCGTGATACATGGTTTCGAGCCCCAATCGTGACATATTTTCGATTTCTCTAGTGTCCTTGAAAATCGAAATTCTAGCAAATTACAGTTTAAGTCCTCCATCTAATGTCGTAAGTCCTTTAGGTTCCTGGAAGCATCAAGATGATTGTCCTTTGCTTAAATGTTACGTCCTAACACGTGATATTAACCCAGGCGTACCTTCCTAGGCATACTGAACAAACACCTTTAGTAGATATGGAAATACATTAAACGCCATGCTGATTTTCACAGCAGTGATGTGCAAGAAAACAATTTTGAGAGGTGCCGCAGTCAATAACGAGCGCCATAGCAGCTCAACTTAAGAAGTGAATTTCACTTGAACTATTACCAATACTCTGATTGATTTCTGTGAGTTGTTAAATTTGTAGCTTTAGAAATTTATTGTTAAAATTTACTAGAAATACAAAATATAATTTTGTTTTCAATAAGAAAGGACAATTCATTCAGGATCAAATGTCACCATGTACTCTCGAGTGCCAAATAATCGTACCCCCCAGCCCCACCCCCCGCGTATTAATTTTTTGAAATTTATAAACCCTCCGCTCCATATTAGGACCTCCCAGTTTATTAATTTCAGGGAATTTTCCAAGTACTCACAATGTAAATGATATCTGAAACTCTTGAATAACTTCCCATGTAACATTTGACCCTGAAACAGTTGCTAATTAGTCAATTAGTACGATTTGGGTCCTCATGCGTGTCATCTTTATTTAAAACTTTTACGAAATTGAGACTGTAGTTCAGACCCCCCTCTTTACTTGGACAGCCCGGTTATTAACTTTACACCGTAATGATGACCCTCTCCGTTTATTCAGACGCCCCCGTTTATTCAGCACTCCAGAGTATTGCGAATAAACTTAATAGCGTTTTACTTTTAATTCTCTGTCCCTCTACCCCTACCCCGCAAGAGCGTTTACAAGCGACTACGCCCCTTCCCGATTTACAAATATCATGCTATAAAGCCGATGCGGCCTCAGGAATCTATTGAGAAGAAAACACAGACAAGCAATAATAAAGGCAAATTATTCAAGACCTTTTTTTCTAAAAGGCATTGGCTTTGGAAGCCTACTTTACATACAGGATTTTGTTTTACTAATACCATAACAGCACATTCTTAAATCCAAGAAACAAACAGTATCTACGAAAACTCCAAAGTAAGTAGAATGGGAGATTTATTACATAAGGTACAACACATACGCATTATAATAACTTTAACACAAGACGATAAGGTACGTAGAATGGGAGATTGTATTACATGAGGTACAATACATACGTATTACTGTAACTTTAACACAAGTGTACGTCATGTTATGAAGACACCTAGTACACCCTCGTGTAACTCTTATCGTCCACTACTCAGCAAGGAGTCTGACTACATCCTGCACATAGTTCTCACAAAGTTTTCCTAAATTGTAATATTAAACTATACAAATAACATTAACTTAAGGCAATATACTTACTAACAAATAACAAGGTTAATATCGTTAAATGTCTATTTCAGATTTGGTCTACGTCAAAAATCCATTATCGATTCATTGATGTTACGTATTTGAGAAAATTCGTTTGCGAAAATGACGGGAAAGTTCGTGATGTGTACTAATTTTAACCTAAATAGTTATCAATAACTTTTCATTTGTTTTAACGATATTTCCGTTACACTGCGGAAAATAGATGTTGCGATAGTTTTTAATGAGTTCGGACTTTCGGCCTTCGGAACTAATGACTGTTTTGCTTGTACAATGTTCTCTGCATTTGATAAAAAGTTTAGGAAGTCAGTTCGACATACTAATAGATAAGCTTAGTAAATACGAACTAAATGACATGAACAATGTCATAAACTGTTCTTAAAATGTAGAGAAATACATGGAATAATGACTCTGCATCCTAATTTTTTCCGTTTCTGAAAATTGAGCCCCAGAGACTAGATTTTGCTTCTTCCATTGACCCGTAAATGACGCCTGTATATCCTTTCGATTTTGAACCAAGTCCATCCTGCAGATAGCTTGATAAAAGGACTTGATAGGTCAACAACAATAAGCATTAAGTGTCCGGAACATTACTTAGTGATAACAACATATCAACTATTTGTGGTGCTCTTTTGCAAACAGCACTCCACTCAGTCAAATATTGATAAAATGACATGAACATTGTTAGGAGACAGTTAAATTTTTCTGGTATTTTTCAGTATTCGTGCCTCAGACTCACTTGGTAACTGAGAGAAAGGCTAAGACGGCAAAGTACGGTATGCTATAAATCAAAACACTTCCGAGGTTCAAAGTTGTACTCCTAACCATCCTAACACTAGAAGAAAGTTCTTACAACAGTGTATACTTTAGTTTTTGCGTATTAGTTATGCTTTATAGTTATATTTATTTCATCCGTTTAAAGATACTGAATTAGAGACAAATTCTAGAATGTAACATTTGGCGTTCATGAACATGATTGTGGAAGAATGAAACAAGCAAAACGGATATTTCAATGTTCATATGAATTCAAAAATTAAACATTCAAAACGATATTTTAATATTCACATGTGTTCAAGCTATTTTTAATAGTATCTAATGGGCTTTATTCATTTTGCTAGCAAAAAAAAAATGGTCCTAATTACACGGTACAGAAAAGCTCTTCAATTGCTTCACGCGTGCAAAAGCTAAACATGCCATGTCATATGTTCAAGCTATTTTTAGTAGCGTTTTAAAGGCTTTTTTCTTTTGAAAGCCAAAAAGAATACCTTTAGTTACACATTACAGGATAGTTTTTCAATGCTAAGTAACTTTTGATACCAGATAGGCTTTTGGTCACACGGTACGCATTAATAAAAAGGTTGTTCTTGTCGCTTAATCGGCTACCATCTTCTGACCTCAACACTAAAGGACATCAAGTTACGCTAAACGTTACCACTACTTGACGTTTCAACTTTAACATGTAATATGCATAAGCTTTACAATTGCATGAAAAGACATATTGTTTGCTATGGAATTATGGCCTTAGTTAAATGGTACCACGTTGCTTAATTACTGGATATCTTTAGATACGGGATAGATCTTTCAGATGTACAGTACCATATAGCTTTATTACATGATATCCCTAGATACAAGATAGGTCTTTTAGTTACACGGTATCCAAAGCTTTTGCTGCTTTGTGACAGAAATTGGTGCCGAATCATATTCCATAATCTTTAGGCATTCTGTAACTGGTTCACTTAAGGCTACCCGATGCAGCGTCTGCTCCGCTTCTTCTCCTTAAGAATGAATTGTCATGAAACTGAATGAACACGTCATTAGTGTCAATAAAAGGCCCCTTTAAAGGGAAAGAGAATAGTGGCAGTTTGCAGAACTTGTCTTTCATCTCATAAAAACGTTTGTATATTGACTACCAGCCAATAAACAAATGTTTTTATACTTTATGAAAAAGTAAAAAATAGAACTTATGGTGAAATGTGCTAATTTAAGCTAGTAAATAAGTATGATTTCAGATCCATAAAAGACATTCCATTGCATTCTGAATAATCATCTCTATCACTTCTTGAAATTTAAGTAGTCAATCTTGCTTAATTTTTTATCACACCTACTCTTAAAAGATGCATAGGGAAGCCAATTTTATTTCCACCAACGGCTATACTTCAATTTTTTATCACACGTACTCTTAAAAGATGCATAGGGAAGCCAATTTTATTTCCACCAACGGCTATACTTCAATTTTTTATCACACGTACACTTAAAAGATGCATAGGGAAGCCAATTATTTCCACCAACCGCTATGCTTCAATATCTTTATCATACTTACACTTAATAGATGGATAGGGTAGCCAATTATTACAAAATTCCTTCTGTCTGAACATACACCAAAATTAAAGGCTTGTTCGTAGTGTCAAGAAGCCTCTAAGATCGCAGAGTAAAATTGACACACTATTTCTAATAAACTAGGCATAGTTTAAGAAAGCAAAGTAAAAAAGACGGATTGTTTTTAAATTTTCAATTTATATTGAAATGTATAAATTTTTTATTCAAGAATAAAAATACTTCGTCGAGTGTTTTCTATTAGAAACATGTATATGTAAACTTAGTTTAGCTTGCTTTGTCACCCATTTTGTTCAATTTTGCTAGAAAGACTGCAGTGATACTACTGATGACACAATCAAATATATATATAAATTGAATATATTTATGAGTCTACTGGCAAACTATTGTGTTCATTAAAGCAGAGACTATAGTTTTAAAATTTCTAGTAAGTCCTATTTACTGTATAGACATAGATATTGCCAAAACGTACTGGGAAAATAAATGTATTCTGATAGGAAGAAGATTCTAACTTTAAAACACTATTAAATACTTACGAAAGTTAATTTTTATTTAAAATTAGTGGTCACAAATTTTCCATTGATGTTCCCGGTACCCGTATTTACAATATATGGAAAGGACAAGGGAGAAGTCCTTCTGACTGTTTATCAAGGAACTCTCGTATATAGATGTAACTACATAATATCTACTCACTTGTTCTTCGGAAACAATTTTTTTCAGTATTTTAAGTATTATTCACTTTTTTGTAACAAAAAACGTACTAATACCAGAGGCAGAATGGAAGTTTTAATTTGGACATCTAAATTTAAATTTAAATTTAATTTAAAACAGTCAGGTTTGACCCTATATTTCCTCCGTATTGTTGTTTGTCCTTGTATCAATTTTTTTTCTTCACAGGACTGCAGAGTATACCTTAAATTTCAAATTATCCTGCTGTAATGAATGAATAAAAATTCTCTTCTTTTCCGGTAGTCTTTTGATAAACTAGCAAACTTTCTACATTTATTTTCGCGTTCTATTTTGAACGTTGCCTTGTAGAAAACTACTGTATATCCAGCGCGTATTTAAAATTTAGAGCAGGTTTTCTCAACCTTGGAAAGTATATAACATCACTCGATCTAACAACGTTTATTAGTACCGTTCTAGGTATTGGCAAACTCAGCATTTTATCTTCATCGATATTGTACTAGTACACTATGAAATAAACGGTCAATAAACTTTGTTACTGGGTGCAAAACGAAACGGGGAGCAACAGGGAAGCTAAGGAAGACAATATTTTTCATCCCTTGTTTGGTGTAGCATTATGAAGTAAAAGAGGACAATGACGCCTACTATTAAATGTTGGACCTTCCCAGTAACCCTTGTTTTGATTTTAACCCTTTCAAAATCGCAAATACCCCTAAAGGGGGACCTCAGACCCCCGTTGAGAAATACTAATCTAGATCACACCCCAGATTTGTTTTGTCCATGTGCGTTGTTAGACGCGTTTGATCTCTTACCTACCTTGTACCAAAATGCCCTTTTCGGCCCAGTACTGTCTTTTTACGTATGTCTAATTTCTGAAAAACCCATACCCTTCATAATCTAAGAAGTGTCATTGCATTAATTAGAAACTCAATTGTACGCCCAGGTCCTGAAAGTACACTGCTCTTATCCCAAGACCCAGAGCTGTCTCCAACGCCCTCCCCATCCAGCCCCACTTTCTGGAATAAAACGAGTATGATCGTACAACACATATTTACTCAACCCGTAAGACTTACTGTTCTTAAAGTAGGATACTACATAAATTTCTAGGTTGTTCTTGTTTATGTCTATTTAATGAACAGTTGAAGTTTCTTATAAAATCAATGAATTACCTGCATCCACATGTAGACAACTTTACCAAAGAATTCATCTCCTCTACAAAACCGTAAAATTTAGTATCTATAATACAAATTCCAACTTGTTAAAACAAATCCCTGCAAAACCTCTCTGTTGACCAGTATTATTTCGATAACTTTATTGAAAAGAATTGTTTTTGAAAGAGTTCAGATTGTTCCATGTATACAAGACCTCAGTACTTATAAGCATAATTAACCGAACGTGAAATCTGTTTATTCGTTTCTCGTTCTATTAGCCAAGACGTACAATATCTTACCGTACAACTATTCTGACTAGCCTGACCTTTTTACACTCAATTTCTTCTTATGCATCCAGAGGTATATTTTCATACCGCAAGCTCGCTCAGCCTATAAATAAACTACCTAAACCAGTGGCCAACAAGCTGTTGAAATATAACTCTGTTACCTGCCTCTCTAAAAGTTCATTTCATATTAATTTGCTTCATTCCTTAAAGGCTTCGTCTCATCTCACACTATTGAAAGCGAGCTCAACACCAAGCTCCCTCTAAGCTAATTCTCTGCTAGAAACTCATTCTCTTCATTATACTACGCACATGCTAACTAATATAATTAACAAAAGTAGGTATTCCAATTGTATTACCAAGACATATTTTTTCTTCTGTATCAACTATACTCCATGCCCCAACGAGTTGCTTTCTCTCATGTTTGTGAATCAATATGCTAAACTCACTAGGCAATCCTCTTATGTGTTGTTCATTCTTATCACAACCTCTCTTTGCCAATAAATGAATGAAGCTTAACTTGGTGATGGATGAGGCTTAATTTGACCGTAGATAAAGCTGAATCCTGCGATGGATGTGGTTTCTCCTACGAATGGATGAATTTTCTCCTGTGAATGGATGATCTCCATGTGAGAACTAAGGCGAAGGCAAACTAGGAATGTCTACCTTAGATAGACTGTATGGTAACAGGCTCTATTTCATGGATGTTACACTAAAATGTAAATTCCAACCTGTGAAACACAAGCACACCTTCTATAAATACAGCTTCTTCCGGTAAGCCCTCTATATTACGTCAAAGTCGAATGATGTCACACTCTTATTTGTTATGAGTGATGCATTCCTGTCTAAAATCCTCTCCGGTGCTCTTTGTTTGTAGACTCTTATTTCAGTATGTTTCTGCTACTCTGTACAAGTGCTATCCGAATCAACCTCTTTGCAGGTAAGCTCGTCAGCCCAATTACCTTCCCCGTACTGCGTGTTCAGGTATGCCGCTGGTTTATTAGGGAAGTAAACAAGAAAGTTTTCAAATACCACCTGCTGAGGAGGCAGCAAATTTGATACTGGCTGGCGCTTGAATTTATAATAAGGTATATCTATGTAGGGGTCCTCGGGTCCGAGACCGCTACTCCGCTTTTTTCGAGATGCGCGTCGTTTTAGACGGGGAATCTCATTACTCTCAATCATCTCTAAATGCATTTGTTTCTTCCTCTTTCCTTTTCTATGTTTCTTTCTGCTTTTTCTTCTCTTTGGGCTATCAATAGTTTCGAGGAAATAATCTCTATTCCTTGGTTTAAATTTCTTTCTATTTTTTCGTCGATGTGGAACAGATCGCCGTCTTTGAAGTTTTGGTTTTATTATTTCATAAGGCCACATGTCTATGTTAATATCATTAGCAATAGTGTAATAAATTTTCATTTTAGTGGACTCTACTAATCGACAAGGGTGATGATACTTGTTTCTCATCAAAGTTACAAATTCCCAGAATTTATTTGTTTTCCAAAACGTCATGGGCACCAGAACATCCAGATCGTCATCATAGGGTACAGATCTACCATTTCGCATCCAGCCAATAACAGCACCTCCAATCATAAAATGCTTCACTCCTAAACGTGTAAGTTCAAATTCTATATCTCGATAGGTTTCAATCAAATGCTTCCGGCAACAGGGTGGAACATTTATTCTTAAATTATGTGTGTAGTCATAATGAGGTCGCTCGGGACAGCGAGGCGAGTGTCGTGTACAACCTGTAAACTCTTCCGTAAAGTTACTGAACACAATTCTTTTGATATTGCTGTCTTCATAAGGACTTGTGCAATTGCTGTCACTTGAGTTGATCATACGGCCGGTGACAAATGCTGTCCAGTTTTGTCGTTCCATACGCCACTCCTCGCACAATGGTCCAGTATTTCTCAAACGCCATTGTCTGCTATGTTCTGCTACAGCCGCAGATTCCAAGTCTACCGAGGCCGATTTTGTTGGGTTGATGGTCGGACTTTCGTCGTGCCTAGGAAATATCTTCATGGCTCGTCCGAAAGAGCTTAAAGGTACAAAGTCGTCTTCTTCGTTTGCGATTAAACCTGTTTCTGAAGTTGCGTCTACACTATGTTGTTTATTTTCACAAGCGTTGCAAACTGTGGTGGCTTTGTTGACACTTAACGTGATTTCCACCTGATTCGGTGATACTTGAATATCTTGTGGCGACATCTCGACTTCATTTGACAATACGTCAATAGTACCTGGATGCAACCTCCTATCAGGTGACGACTCCTCAACAACACTTCGAGGTAAGTCGACTTCAGATGACAACAGCGTAAAGTCGCTTCGAGAAACAATGGTTTTACTTGGAGACACTTCCCTCTCGACCGTAGTAACCAATTCATCTTGGCTAGCAATTTTTGACGAGATTGAAACTTCTGTTTGCTTCGTTTCACTAGAATATTGCACTCTTGTTGACTCTATAATTAGCTTCTTTTTCATGGAAATTTTAATTTGATTGTCTATCCTCGACTTGAATGACATTAGTAGAGCTAACTTGCTAAGACGTTGAGTTTTAAGCGCAGTAAGAGGCTGTCGATTGACATCGTGTTCCGTCTCTTTTGAATGCGAATCGGTCTCTGGTGTGTTTACTCCCAAATTCCTGTTTATTGCTCTTCCCTTCGGTGACAACTTTAACCCATATTTCAACTGGTAGGAAGTCAGGACTCTAACCCCTGTTGCATTTGCTGGTCCCCAATCCTCCGGTTCGCCACTTCCGGAAACAGATATAAAATGGGAATGACGGCTTTCCACTATAAACATTTCTTTGACGATCACGAAATATCCCAGTTGCAGAAGGAAAGCACTTCCAATGATGGACAGAAGAAGAGACAGCAATACTTTCTTATTCCCAACACTTTGACAAACTGATGCAACAATTTCCCTCGTGTGTGTCAGTATCGACGACATGGCCGGCAACAAAGGATCGTATCACAAAGCTAAACAGGATTGCCAAGAACCACTGTCATCAAGGTCAGACGATGTTTTTGCTCTATTCATCAATCCAAGTTCATGGTTTCGCCTCCCCTTGAATACAAAGCACCAGCGACCAGCTGCAAGTGATAGTGGTCTACGACAGAAAAAAATAAAAATCATAGAGTATTTACAGCCTTCGAATATATTTTGTAACAATACACTTAGTTTGATACTGCTTATTATATATTGCAACATTTAGGTTGTATGCAAACCATTTTTTTATCATGAATACATCAGCTTTTTATAAGTTGAATTAAGAAGTATGTTAAGGGTACAAAACATTGACATTGCAAGAAATAGCAAAGAGGACTTCGTCCGAGACACTTTAGAGCATAACAGACAGAAATTATTAAAAACTAAAGGAAAGAAACCTTATGCTTAATGTCTAAATTCAATGAGAATTTGGACTGCCTGAATGTTCTTCTGCTTTGAAACAATCAGCGTCCACTGGAGCTGCATTGATATTCTGAAATAGCCCAATGAGAAAACAATTTTTTCATCTACAAAGCCAATGTTTGCTTGCTTTGAAAAGCGAGAATTAGCAAGCAAAATTTGAGTTCGATATAATTTTCTCACTCATTTCACTTCGTTAATTGCTGATGATTGTGCTTTGAAAAAAGTTAGACAAAAGTTAAGGCTGTGAAACTTTATTTTTAACTAAAACTTTGCTTGGCAATGTAATATTTTCCCTAATAAAAGAGGGAATTTATAAAAATTAACCAATGCTTTAGGTCGCGATCTCCCGTTTTAAGTTGCTTTGTTTTGGTTTGCTGTGTTGTCGTTGTTTTGGGGGCTTTGTTGTGTGTTGTTTGTTGGCTTGTTTTTTTTAACAAGAGCAAAGGCGAAACGGAAATAACCTTCCTTTTTATGCTTATGACACCATTTCCGCTATCCAAAGTCTTGGATGCCAGGAAAGTTGGGAAATAACAAATAATAGGATGTTCCCGCCTTCAAAAAGTGGATGTGTGTGTCCCCTCTGTCCTCCACCAATCTACACAGGTGGTAGTAATTACGTTACAGTGGATTAAAGCTGTAGTAAATGGAACAGAGTACACGAAATCCTAAATAAACAAAATGTTTAGAGTTAAAATAGTTCAATTTGTGGTCTTATTACATGTGGTTCGCAACCTCACCACTTGGAAACTTACCGGCTCATGAAAAGCTGTACTAAATTCTGTTTGGTGTCGAAATATACGTTTTATGCACCTAGCGACAATGGGCACTTTACCTTTAAAAAATTGCTTGTACACTGACGAGTCGATTTGGAGGCGGGGCCATGCCCCTTCAGAAAAAAACACTAAAATATATTGCTGCCAAACAAATTTACATAGAAGTCCTTTAATAAATGAAGTGAATGTTGTTCATGCATTTATTGTTACTGTAACGGTTCTTTAATACACAGTATATATTATGCAATTATTAAAATTTTAACGATAGTATATTAAGTAAAAATATTTAACACAAGGCTTACTTTGGTATTTACAATTTTTAAACAATCAGCTCCATCTTAATTTGTACGCATAATTTAAAGCCAAAGTAAATTCAAATCTTTAAATTATTCTACGACAAAATGCTTGGTTAGGTATATGTCATCATCAAGCCTAACAATATGAACGTCCTCTCATTTTAAGAGGTGAATAACGTCAGTAACATGAATCTTGTAGATCCCTCCTTTATAAATGGGCGCAGCTTGATTCTATAGTAGAAGAATATAGTACCAATTTTGGATTGTTCTTCGATCTACGAACCTACCAGTCAAAATGTTTGTGCAGCAGCATTTGAATGTGACATTTTGGTATTACTTGGCTATCATATATTCTCAAAGAGTAGAGCATTACCACAGTAACTTAGAATTTTGGGGTCTGAGGGGACTCGAACTCAAGAACTCACGATTTGTACCCATTTAACCGTTAGGCTCAAAGGCTAAGGTGACAATGTTAAATACCAATCTCTTGCGAATTCTCCTCCACTCAGTGGACACGAGGGAGATTTATTCAGTATTAGTTATTATTTTCCGACCTTGTGCCCTCATCAGTGCCAGAGGTATACATATTCTCATCAAACACAATGCAATGATACATAGATCTCAAAACGTGGAGCATCACCACAATAGCTTGCAATTGTTGAGTGCTGATGGAATCGCCGCTACTGTATTGCCTTAGTCGTTGCTGCTCTGTCACGGTTTGTTTATTGTAAGTAAAACGCCAAATGTGGAAATTTCATCGACAGCGTTTCGTCTAACAGACTACTTCAGGTCACTACTGAAAATTGGCCAAACTTTTAAACCAATTTTCAGAAGTGACCAGAAGAAGTTTGTTAGATTAAACGTTGTCAATGAAGTTTCCACATTTGGCGTTTTACTTATAATAACTTGTCGGTGAACTATTCACCTTTCATTCACGATTTGTTTATATTATAAGTAAGGATTCCAGTATTTCCTCGAACAGATCGATCGCATGCTGTCGAGACGCCAATCGGCTTTGAAAAATACATTTTCGTGCTCAGCCATTTTAACCACCTTTGCTGTCGGAATATCGGGTAATAATATTTATTATTGTTGTTATTATCATTATTATTATCATATCTTTGCAGACATTTCAGGCTATCAATCACCTTGCATTCACACCGGCCCAGATCTTCGTCCGGACATGTTAATTCAATCGAATGATACGCTGTACGTACTGGAGCTGACAGTTGGCTTTGAGACCAATTTACAGAACAACATAAAGTATTCATAGCAAATCTGGCTGGGGCTTCATAGTAATGTCTGTCCTCAAGGTATCGCCTAAATTCCGGAACGTCTCTTAGCTCTATTGACAGGGCTGACTGATGGTGATGACCAGGAATTGCCTCGTGTAAAGCAAGTGAGACCATCTCATAGCTTTTTCTCGTTTCTGGCTTGTAGGTGTTTACGTAAAACGTACCTGGTCTTGACCCATCGCCTGGTGGTGCTAAATAATAAGCTCCTGGAAAATTGGGGGCTATTTCATCGGGCACTTGTATGATTTCAAACTTCGCTACAGGAAACGTCTGAAACAAAGATGGAAGCTTTTCTTTGATAACGTCACAGATCTTCCTGTATCTATCTAGTATATCTTCTTTATTTTTGAAAGACAATTTTTCGTCAGCCCTTAGATGCTTGCAAAACTCTTTTAAGGTTCCTTCAAAATTCACTTCCTTTCTAACTCCTTCCATGCGTTCATTGATTCTCTTGACCTCCCCCTTCCCCATTTCGTGTATCTCTTGAGCACTCAACACCGTAGTCGTATGAAATTCGAGACATTTCTGGTAATACTTATCCCCATTTGGCAAATCTCGGGCTCCGATAGTTGACCTGGCGTTCGGAATATAAGTCGTTTCAAGATAGGCCGACAACTTCTTAAAAGCTGGAACTATAACATCACTGATCAATGCCTTTGCTTTCTCAACAATCTGTTTCCATAAAGTTTCATCGATGCCTGAAGCTGCTTTCCGAAATGGATCAAAGAAAGGCAGTTCCTCTGCTGGCTTCGAGATAAGAGAGGAGATCTGGTTTGGGACTGGTTTTATAGAAATAATACTCATCACATATTTCTCATCTCGGCCACTTTCCAGCAACGATATCATTTGATCCACCTGATTGGGAAATTGCCGATACCTTTCAAGGATCATCTCGAAATCGTTAGCACTATCCGTCTTCATGTAAGATACAAGGCGTGGAAAATCAGTTTGTGGTCCTTCCAGTTGGTTAACAGGGAATAGAAAACTTTTGTACGCTGAGCCGGCGATAAACAGTTCAAAATCGCTACCTAAAAGCTGGAGATTAAGTTTATCATGTTCAGTCAAGTCTGCGTTCTTCTGCAATTCCTTGACTTTTGCTAGAAAATTTCCAACCATTGATAACCTTGAGTCGTAGGCTTGAAGAGACATATCCTCTAGTTCGCCATCATGAGAGTGAACTCCAATGGCTGTAGCAAATTCCTGGTAGTTACGAACCCTCCAGTCCCAAAACTCTTTACACAAATCGTCAACGAGTGTCATAATGCCAAGTTAAAAATGAAAAGAAATGATATCTTATACTTTGGTCTGTTTAGTTTGCCTTTACACACCTCCAAAACTTCGACGCCATCCACGTGCACAAATCATATGATAACTTGTTTGCATTTTACTGTGGACACGAGGCCTTGGTAACCTCTCTGTGGTGCAAGTTCGGAAGATACCCCAGTCACTGAACTATAAATAACAAGTCTTTTTATATATAGTTCAGTGACCCCACTCTACAAACTTAAGGGCCTTGGTTACACGATGACAACAATATGCTCAACACAGGATTGTCTACAGCATGCTTGTATTATCCCTACAAGTTTCTTCTTGCCCCCGATAAGAAGGTCTACCAATTTCACTCATGAGTTAATTTAATTTATCACAAATTTTTCACACGTATTGCGTAATGACTCCTACGATGTAGTAAAGTTTGCGGCGGCATTTAGAGAGCCCGGTATTAAGAATACCGCTGCTGCCATGTAAGCAAGGTCGTTTGTCTTAACGAGCGTTTCTGTTTTAGTCGTTTGTACTGTCAGGGCTGGCGAAGGTAGTTTGGAATCTCAAGAAGGGTACAACTTTCCGAATTTGTATCTATTTGAGTAGTTTGCAAACTGAGTAGACGCGAGGAGCCAAAATGCCTCCGTGCCGCTGGGTGACGTTAGTGACGGCTGACTCCCTGTTTTGCAGGCGCTAGCTGGCGTGCCGAGCCATTCCCTCACCTCCCGCCGCCTCGCCTTAGAGAGCCATTTTCTTTGGCCCACTGCTCATCAGGGGTCTTCGATTGAGAGATTGCCAAAATGGTTTGGTATGAAGTTATTTGGCGTTTTGTCTAGCGTAAAGCGTAGGACCGCGAGAAATCAAACCCCGTTCCTAATTACTGCAGCTCCCATGTACTGCCGTTACACGATGACTCTTGGCAATCGCAGTTTGTCTTCATTGACGTCACTAAAAAGCATATTCGTTCACAGTTGTGTACAATAAGCACTTTAATTGTAGGTCTGAGTTCGATTTCTTGTACTTTGATTTCGGTAGAAGGCATCCATTGGTCGGTGTCAACCATTAATACATGTGTCCTAGTTAGATGCTGCTACGGGTCCTCTGCTTTATCTTCTGCATCTGTGGGTGATGAGGCAAATCCCACATTAACAGATTTTGCCACGGTTAATGAAGGTATAAAAAGTCGATGGATTGTTTTCAGGTGTGTGCGCCTTCCGTCTGGGCATCTTGACAACGGCAAGTCTCTCATCTTGAGCTGTCGCTTCAGTACACTGCGCCATTTGCTGCTGCGTTCTACTAGCCCTAAGTCTTGATGCCCTGGGCTTTAATGTCTCGCTTACAGAGTCAGCAGACATCTTTATAGCACAGCTTGGGACGGTCAACAAGTCTTAAGGCAGAGCTTAGCTCACTGTGTAGCACGTCTTTTGGAATCTGGTCGTCTTCCATGCGGTGAACATAGACAAGTCCGTGTAGCCTGGAGAAGGCATCGCTTGCGAAAAGGTTCCAATTACATAATTCACTGCCACAAGGAGCTTGTGCGCGTGGTCAGAATGGACCTCTTTGCTCGAAACGATTTGGAGCTGCCACACTTTCTCAAGATAACGAAAAAATAGTAATGTTATGAATGTTACGCACATTATTTTAACTTGAGGCCTGTGGATTTTCAAGCACATTTGAAGGCGGTTCATAACCGACATACGAACCGCAGTTCAGTTCCTTATTAGGAGTTTTAAAAATTCAGAAGGAGTTTCTGGTAAGATTAAAATTTTTATTTGCCACTACGGAAATTACTCCAACTGGACTGCAGAGCATAAATTTATGCAGGGAGGTGCTTCTTACTTAAAATTCAAGTTTACCCCAGGCTCGCTTGAGAGTGGTAAATTTGGCAAAGCATGGCACTGTCATTAAATAGTATGAATATTCATACAAAGGTCTGTGCGAGATCGCTTTCGCTTGTTAAAAGCCAATTTTAAAAGAAAAATGTCAAGCGAAGAAAGAGCTTCAGGTATCAACCCAGAGAGAACAGAACTTGATTCGATAATGGAAGAGATTGTTAGTCTGTCTCAGGTAGAGGAAACAGCGTTGCAGAGGGAGGAACAAAGGGAAAAGCAGGCCCTTGATAAGGAACGTGAAACAGCTGAAGAAATGAGACAGCAAGCGATGAAGAAACAGG
Source organism: Alatinidae sp. Z8VKAUB7J3 (assembly GCA_010016025.2). Taxonomy (NCBI): domain Eukaryota; kingdom Metazoa; phylum Cnidaria; class Cubozoa; order Carybdeida; family Alatinidae; species Alatinidae sp. Z8VKAUB7J3. The sequence continues at coordinate 10,494,116 of JAAAKM020000498.1, forward strand.
AGCAGACCAGGAAAAGGGGAAGTGATGAACCAGCACCCTATCTTAAAAGATCCCTTTCTGTTGCCCCCTCAGAAACATTAACCTACCTGTGAGAAGAAAGGCAATCGGAGACAGAAGTAAAAATTGAAGAAGCTAACCTAAGGAAAGAAGAACCGAAGGTTAAGAAAGAGGAGCCTGATCTCATTAGGGAGCAGAATAAGACTTTAACAAAAGAAACACGAGACCCTAATTTTGCGATTAGAAGTTCAGCAGAAGCAATAAGAAGTGCATTAGCGGCAGTTGCAAACTCTTCTCCCACAACATCAGCAGACTCAACTACAGATGCAGCGGATGATCGTAACACAGCTTCACACCCAACAGTCTTTCCGAGAGATAGTTATGAATTTTCCAGAAAAACTAAAAAGCTCAGATGACAGCTTATTTTTTATTACATTGATCAAAAATTTATTTGCATTTGTTATTACCCAGTCTTATTCTTTGGTCTCTGATAAATGAGGGCATGAAAAAACATTGGGAAAATAATAAATAAGGGGTATAAACGAGGGAATCGAATCAATTTCGAAGTGAATACTCTTGGGTGCCTAATAGAACGGGGGTTGGAATACACGGGTGTGTGTGTGGAAATGTCCCAAAAACTTAATAAACAGGGGGGTGTAATAAACGGGGAGGTTTGGAAAATGACTAAAAATGTAACAGGCGGGGGCAGAAAGTGTATAAAACGAAGTCAAGGATCACTGTTTAGAATCAACTGCAGCTTCCCAAACTTAGGGTAAAGCAACACAAACAATAGTAAGTTATTTGAAGTGATGGTAGTCTTCTACATGCCTTCCAAGATTTTAAATATGTTCCCTTTATTCTCGTGCTCAATGACAGTATTATTGCTAACATCTGTAATGTGCGTCCTCACACTGAGCCTCGTAAAAGGCCACCTTCATCTTTTTAATGTGCAGTTTTCATGTTTTAATAATGATATTTTCTACTTGGCTGCCAAACTACCTCCTCAAAAGTTGTCATGGGTGGGATATTAGTTAAAAATTTATAGGCGGGGAGCTGAAATAAGAAAAATTCAATGGGTGGAAAATTTCAGAAAAATTAATTACAGGGGGGAGGTCTATCAGGCACACAAGAGTAATTGGAGCGTGGGTGGAATAAAAAAGGTGCGAGAAATTTTCTAAACATAATTTATAATATTTAGGTTTCCTTATACACTGCATACATAAGAGACGGTTGAGTAGACAATATATTTCTTTGTGCTGACGCAGGAAATTAATCTGAATAAAGGCTGGGTTTGATTTGATTGCATGATTAATAAAACCATCCTTCATTCCATGAATATACAATGAACCACACTTATGCATCATCTGCTGTTTCTACACTTGCATATGGTTTCCTGACCTCTTCTACCAGCTTTTTCCGAATTGATAAGCAGGGGGGGGGGCAAATAAGCTTGGGGGTGAAAAGTTTTAAATATTAATAAACACTTTTATAAACGTTAATTAGAGACCAAAAAGTATATTCTACGTTTACAGTTTACCCTTTAGTGCCCAATTAATAGAGTAGGCAATAGTTTAGGAAAGGAAGAATAACAGTCTTATTATTTATACTAAATTAACAGTCTGGTTATCAATAATTATCTTACGATTAGCTTGAAAAAGGGATACGACAGAAACAAAACAAAAAAAGATATTGAATGGTGGTCAATAAGAATGGATAATCCACATGGGCAACGAAGGAGCGCACCCCTATGAACCTCCATGTAGGTAAACTAAAAATGATGAATATACTTAATGGATTGATTACTATGGTTGTAGATTCAAAAACGTTTACCTAGTGACATTGTTAACAACATCAAATAAACTGTCGTTCGATTCATATGGACTCCGGAAAATTAATATCAGAAAAGGTTTTGATGCCAGTTCATTGAAATGGAAAATGCGTAATGCTAACAAATGAGAGTACCTCTAACCCTCCATCCGCAGTAATCTTTTGCAGCATTGAATCAGTTTCATTGGTTATATCATGTAATCTTACTGATTCACAAAATGTAAACACATATGGGTCGCAGTGCATGGAACCATGCAATATGTGTTGGCAACGCTGGAGCGCATCTCTGCGTCTCCATCACCTCTGATTGGTTGCAGCATATTATTAATGTCAGTTGTTTCACAAAGTCATTTTGATGATTAAGAATATGAAAAGAAGCATTCATTCTGGTGTATTGAACCGGACAATCTGTTTTAGCAAGGCTCGAGCGCACCTCTACGTCTGCATCAGCTTTGATTGTTTGCGGAATTTTATAAATGTCACTTGTTTCACAAAGTCATCTCGATAATTAAGAAAATCAAAAAAGACATTCATCTTGGTATATTGCATCGAACAATCTGTGTTAGCAACGCTGTAGGGTACCTCTACGTCTCCATCAGCTGTGATTGGTTGCAGCACTTCATTAATGTCATTTGTTTCACAAAGTCATCTTGATGATTAAGAAAATGAAAGAAAACATACATCTTGGTGCATCGAACCGGGCAATCTGTGTTGGCAACCTACGAGCTTACCACTACGTGTCCATCGGCTGTGATTGGTTGCAGCACTTCATTAATGTCATTTGTTTCACAAAGTCATCTTGATGATTAAGAAAATGAAAAAACCTTTCATCTTGATGTATTTAACCGGACAATCTGTTTTAGCAACGCTGGAGCGCACCTCTACGTCTGCATCAGCTGTGATTGGTTGCAGCATTTTATTAATGTCATTTGTTTCATAAGGTCATCTTGATGATTAAGAAAATGAAAGAAAACATACATCTTGGTGTATTGAACCGGACGATCTGTGTTGTCAACGCTGCAGGGTACCACTACGTCTCCATCCGCTGTGATTGGTTGCAGCATTTTATTAATGTCATTTGTTTTACAATTTCATCTTGATGATTAAGACAATGAAAAAAAAACATGCATCTTGGTGCATTGATCCAGACAATCTCTGTTGGGAAGGCTACAGCGAACCTCTACATCTCCATCAGCTGTGACTGGTTGCGGAATTTTATTAATGTCATTTGTTTCACAAAGTCAACTTGATGATTAAGAAAATGAACAAAAGCTTTCATCTTGGTGTATTGGAGCGGACAATCTCTTTTAGCAACGCTAGAGCGTGCCTCTACGGCTCCATTAGCTGTGATTTGTTGCAGCAATTTATTAATGTCTGATGTTTCAGAAAGTCATCTTAATGATTAGAAAAATGATAAAATATGTACTTCTTGGTGTATTGAACCGGAGAATCTGAGTTGGCACTGGTTGGCAACCCTCGAGCGAACCTCTATGTCTCCATCGGCTGTAATTGGCTGCAGGATTATATTAAAGTCGTTTTTTTCTTAAAGTATTTGTGGTGATTTGCAAAATGAAAAATGATATTCATGTTGGTGTATTGAACTGGACAATCTGCTTTGGCAACGCTGGAGCGTCCCTCCACGTCTTCATCAGCTGGTATTTGTTGCAGCACCTAGTTAATGTCACTTGCTTCATAAAGTACGTTGGTTATGGCCATCTTGTTGCCAATTGCCATCTCTCATAGGGTTCTTTAAAAGAAGACGCAGAATTTTGAAAAGCAAAAGCCAGTTTAGCCCTCAATAATGTTACAGGCATTTAGAAATCAGACCTATCCTAAAACCTAAAGAGAAACCTTTCTGTGCGACAGTCAAACGAGTCCTACTGTACGGTTCATGTACTTGGACAATGACAAGACAATAGGAGCAAAGGCTGGATAGAACCTACACGTGAATGCTCAGAGCAAAACTCAAGTCCCTTGGCAGAATGAACCGACTAAAGCAGAGATTTAAGGCCATCTTCCACCCGTGGCAACAAAAATGAGAGAGAAGTGTCCGTTTTCTTGGCCATTGTTTCCGCAAAAAGAAAGAACTCGTGAGTTCATCATGTCGCGGCAACCCCGACATGGCAGTAGATCTATCGGTCCGCCAAGAATAACATATCAAACAGCTTATGGATGACACAGGATTCTCCATTCACGATCTTCCGACGGCTATGAGCAATAGAGATGCATGGAAGGAAAGAGTCAAATGGATCTGAGATGCTTACTCGACACGGAAGGACGGACGGACGGACGGACTAGGGTTCTTTTGTGTGAGTCTATGTTCCCTAAACCATACCTTCCAAGCGTTTCTGG
>JAAAKM020000498.1:10500751-10534517 GCA_010016025.2 Alatinidae sp. Z8VKAUB7J3
CCCAAAACCAATGACATGAAGCCTCAAGATAATAATATAGAAACGTCATCGTGGTCTTATTATTTCTTTTGGCCTTTAAGTTCCCTTTAATATACATAGTAATATTAGTGAATACTATCGTGTAAAATAAGCAGTGAAGTATTTTAAAGCTTAAGTTAACGGGAAGTTAAATTTGCCTTGTTTCACTGGAAGCTCAACGCCACCACTGGGAAAAAGAGAAAAAAATTTTTACCTAATATAGTGGGTTTGTAGCATCGGTTAGTCAGAGCAGTTTTAAATGTATACTAGAGTCCTTTATCTGGAAGTTCAAAACGAGAAGCAATTTAATGCCTCAGTGAAAATTCAACCTTGCGCCTCCACCATCAGAGATCCTAGGATGGGATAAAACATGGAACCAAGACTTGGTTTCACACATACCCAGAACGACAGCAGTCATCAACAGCAGACCTAATCATGGCCACCTAGTCACTTGTCGTGTCCTCGCTGTGCGATACGATCACGATTAGGGCTACATGTAACTTAGATTAACGGAGTAACCGCCCTCTACATTTAGGAAAGATGTCTTTACAACCTTAAAATCACAGTTCTCTCGGAATCCACATATCAATTTTGAAGACCACCAAGAATAAAGCACTGCAATATTTCTCAATTCAAGCCCCGGTCATTTCTTCGTATGAATACCAATTTTGTAGGTGTTTACACAGCAGCAGTTAAATGGCATTAAATTTATTGGAGATATTGAGCAAGAGAAAGGTATGTAACGACTAAAAAAAGGAAGCATGTACGTAAGAAATATGACCCTTGCAGGTGCAAAAAATTATTCATTTAAAAATTACGTTTTGACTGAAAATCCAGAAACAAAAAATGGCACCAAACAATTGCGAACAGCCTAAGAATGGTTACACTTGTAAACTGTTTACATCTCGGCTTGGTGGCATATGACAAATGACAAATGACACATGACACATGATACATGACACATTTTGTAGGTGTTATTAAGCCTATACTGTATTCCATTTCCGTTAGGAAGCATTAAAATCAATTACCGATTTTTTAAGAAAAGGTCAGACTCTACCCAGAACTTCTCTTCTTATCAAAACGGGCAAATCGCAAGTCACATCAGTTGACTAAAAAATCATTAAATTCATGTCCACTTCACCATCAGGGGTTGGTTCAAACATGATGTTCGAAACTTAACAAAGAAGATATAAACTAAGGATTGGCCTTAGTCAGCCTTGATATTTAAAAAAGTTAGATACGCATTTAACCCTTTCTATTGACTCTGTTGTGGAACAACATGAAAGATATTTTTTACAAGTTCTGTAAATTGTCATATGTCACATATCTCAGCATATACACCAATACAACGACTGTATAGGGGGCATATCTTTCCCAAAATAGCATTCTTTTATAAGGTTGTTTAAAACATCAGTAAAGAAAATCTTTACTAATTTCTGTAAAATTGTCAAATGGCACATTCTTACCATTCTAACCAATGAAATTCCCCCTTCAGTAACGAAAGTTTTTTTATTATAGTTTTATGAAAAACAGAAACGATACTTATTGAAAATTAGTCTACCTGGAAAAAGAGTTAAACGCTAAAAATAAAATTGGTTCCAATTTATACCAATACCTGAGTTATTAACCACTATGCATTGTGCACAAAGATAACTATAGACCGAGAGTGATTGGCACTCCTTTACCTTTTGAGACCTTATATCCTAATTTCTTACTCTTGGCTGCCTAATAGAAGGAGGGTTGGAATAACTGGGTTGGTTAGAAAAATCCCCAAACCTTAATAAACCTTAATAAACTGGGGGTTGGAGTAGACAGGGTGTCTGAACAAAAGGTTGAGAAAATGAAGTCAAGAATCAATGTTTAGAATCAACTGTGACTTCCTAAACGAAGGGCATAAAAATACAAACGGCAGCCAGTTATTCGAGGTCATGACTGTCTCCTACATGCCTTCAAAATTTCCCTTATCCTCCTGCCCAATGACAGTGTTATTGCCAACATCTGTAATGCGTTTCTTCACACTTCTTCCAGCCTCGTAAAGGGCAACCTTCATCTTTTTAATATGTGATTTCATGTTTCAATAAAGATGTTTTCTACTTGCCAGCCAAAGTACCTGCTCAAGAAATTGTCATGGGTGGGAGATTACTTAAAAATTATTAGGCAGGGGGCTGGAATAAGAATGTCCTGGGTGGAAAATTTTGCAAAATTAGTTTGTGAGGGGGGACGTCTATTAGGCACCCAGGTACCAGTATTCGTACACACCAATATTACTTAAAATAAAATGGACACCTTGATGTGCATGTATTATCTAACAAGTACTAATTAGTTTTAGGCATTCGTGACCCTTTCTGATGGAAAGAAATAATGCAATCAATAAGTGTCTTGATATCAAAACTTTAACAAATTAATACCCACTAAAAGTAACATCCTTAGAGGAAAATCTACCATTAATTTTAATACAGTATTACAAAATTCTATTTAATGACCATAGACAACATGCCAACATTTAACGCTGGAAGTGTAGAGTGTGTATGGTTGTATTTGCAGGTTTTAACGTCGGTGACGCTCGACCACCATTGTCTATTTGATTGTCTGGTATCCTTTTCTGCCAAACATAGATATCAGTTACGATTGACTGGAATATTAGGCACATTCCCAAGAACAGCATGAAAACATATCTTTCTGGTGGAATGACACTTTTGTAGTACCACCAAGTCTACAAATCAACAACAAAGAAGTACAAGAAGTAAGAAAGTGTAAATATTATATATTTATGACAATAGCATGTTAATTGGCCCATATTTGGCAGATCAACGATGCCCTATAGGGCTGAAACCTGCACTATTTAGTACCACAATGGAGATTAGAGTGATGAACACTATACATAAATGTTATGGATTGTAACTAATAGATGCCCGAGCTGGGTTACAACAGAAACTGCCTACTTTGACTCTGAAAAACATGGCATAAAGAATTTTTGAAAGACACTTAAGACATAACATAAGAAAATATGCTAGCACCACGGTGCAAAATCGTTACCCACGCTATGGAGGCATGTACTCTACAAACTGAGCTAGGTGAGCTCCAATTTTAACATACTCTATTTTTCTAGTCGCTACATTAGCTCCCAATTATCCACCAGTGGACATTGACATCCACCTCAACATAATTGGAAACCAGCCTTCATGCTCATTAAAGTATCATCTAAATGAGAGGACTTGAGATGTCAGTTTTGAAAAGGTAGTTTTATGTATTTTATGCATTTTTCAAAACTAATAATTCCTATCCTCTTTTCTTGATGATCCACATTGAATACAACCACTTACATTCTAGAGAAAACAAGACAGCAAAGAATGAGATATCAGGGCCACTCTGTACATTATGAACACGACAGTTTACACTCTGGTAGCCACATCAAGGGGAATTTGATTTAACAAGCGAGAAATAGGTTATATATATTGATAATCTACAGGAAAGACCATGTGTAGCTATTAATGACGAGCATGACATATGGAACACATAACCTTAGCAGGTGCCCTTCTGGCCAACTAAAAGTGGGCATCACTATATACTACACATGTAATCCTTGATCCAAGGTACAGCCTTAAATATTATGCAATGAACTTGCATCAGCACAGGATACAGTAGCACTTGTAATGGTCCCATTCAGGGATCAAATGGGGATGATCTGCAATACAGTTGTGCATCTTGCCACTTGATTTGCAACTACTAGATCTGACCAGAACTAGTGTGGAGAGCAATAAAACAAAGTTCAAATTTGGACAGTTGCCAATCATATTGAAGACAGTTACCTAATAACCTTATGCAAGTTTTGAAAAGAAGAAAAAGAACAAGAAGAATAGGAAAAGAAGAATCAAAAGAACAAAGGGAACAAGAAGAACAAAGGGAACAAGAAGAATAAGAAAAACAAATACAACTAGATGGGTCAGATGAGCAAGAACAAGTTGAACAAGACATACAAGGAGAACAAACCAACAAAGTGAACAAAAAGAACAAAATAAAGAAGAAAAATAGAAGAAGAAAAAGAAGACTAACAAGAAGAAAAACACAAACAAGAAGAAGAGGTCAAACAAGAAGGACAGTAACAAGAAGAATGAGAGGAACAAGATCAACAAGAACAACAAGACAAACAAGACAAAAAAGAAGAGCATGATGATCTAAGAACAAAAAGGACAAGACAAACATGAAGAACAAGAATAAGATGAAGAAGAACATCATGGTATAAAATGTAAGAAACTCATCATTTTGTATACCTTTAAGCATAAAAAAGGACACAACAATTACTCACCATCACACCAACCACCAAACTAGTTACTGTTGACAAAGAGATCAGAAATATGCATTCAAAATTTAACAGTTAGAAAGTGACAAAAAGCTACCACATTAACAGTATGTATCCAAAATAATATTCTTTCATGGCCACAGTCTCTAAACCAAAGGTTTTTAAAGATGTATTACTTATTACAGGTCTGAATTTGTACTCTGGATAAAATACGGGGACATGTTCCCTAGTCCAGTTCATCACAAGAACTGGCCTAAAGCTGTTCCTTGAAGGATGGGAACCCCTTAGATGGAGCAAGGGTTTTTTGAGTAATGAGGTCTTAGTGTATGGTAATGCTGCTCTTCTTTGTTCATCCTCTTCATGAACCAATTTAGAAACTATCCAATACTCACTGAAGTAAAATTATTGAGATTCTATACAAGAATCACCAAAATATAGCTTTTCAGATGATCAGTATATATAAACTAATTTAGGCCGGTGGTATTTAACCTGCATGCAATGAGAGCTTGATAGATATATACTAAATATATGATAAATAAAATTGCTACAGATAGACTGATGCAATATCCAATGACCATGTGCAACAAACAAAACACATTTTGTCATAATTATACCTAAGCAAATGTCATATGAACTTTGACTACAAAGTTACTTCATTATGGCCAATTTCTGCAAGTGCTATTTTGGTAGATTGATTAATTGCAAAATCTACATTTCCCTGGATACCAAAAGTGCCAACCAAATAAATGTACAAAAATTTTAGGATGCATAAAGCAGGGATCTCAAACTCAGTTTACCTGGGGGCTGCTGGGGGCAGAGTGTGGGTTAGGCTGGACCACATCAGGATTTCCACAAAAAAAGTGCTGATAAAACACTCCAATGTTCTCAAATATTCCTGTAGGTGCTGAGTGAAGTCAGCTGCTTCACAGGTTCTCCTCTGCCCAGCTGACTGCAGGAATAAATGGATGAGTGACTAGAGCACCAGACAGTCTGATGGCTGTACCCCATTGAGACTGTTTCATTCAGCTCCGCAAACAACAAGTTTCATTCATATCAATTTGGGGGCTGCACTAACATTAATCTTTCATATTGAGATGCCCACAAATTATCACCCTGTGAGCTGCAGTTGGCCCATGGTCCATGAGTTTGAGACCCCTTGTGTGGAGTTACATTTTAAATATTGGGTTAATACATGGTATGATAAAAATGTATATTACAGATAAAAAGATATACTCACACAGAAGATTGACAGCCAGTAAATACATTGTGTGATCATGAATTGCTCTGACAAAGCAAAATACAGTGGCAAGCTGGTGGGCAAAATGTATGAAATCTTCATTAAGTGATGACATAATGATGATAAAAAAAGCCAATCAAAATATTTATGAGAAATGCAGAATCTTCTCCAAGATTTCAATTGTTTTCATCGCAATTACATAAAATAATTGGTGCCAAAAAGTATATACACAGGCAATAATAAATTGTATATCTATAAAAATACATGCCACTAACAGTTATGTTGCACAGAGTTTATACGGTCTAAACAGTGATGAAAAAAGTATTTATATAACAAAAGAAACATGAAACAGAAATACTCAATATAATTAAAAGCGCTTTGTGATAATACCCAATTAAGTTGCCTGGTTACCCTGCGAAATGCGATTACTAACTAGTATGCTATTGATACTAGTAATGGAATTACTTTTGACTAGCTCTCTAAGTCAATACTCAGACGAAGTGGTTTCAACAGAGGGCCTACAAGGTTTTCCTGTACGCAATCACTACAGGTTATCATTATTGTTGTGCTGTCAGTTGACAAAATGCAGCCCCTGGCATTTGTGTATTCAGCACCTTTACACCACTTACTATGGTCTATGGAGGGTGGAATGACATTAGGCATTAACACCTCTGTGTCATTCACAGGGCAAAGAGGGTGAAAGGCAGTTGTGTGTTTAGCACCTCTATGATTCATGAGATTGTTGTAAACAACAAAATGCCAAATGATGGTTGGATCTTTGATGGCTTTGCTTGACACATTGTCAACAGTGTGATATGTCTGTGATAAATTATTACTCCAAAACATTTCTTGATTTGTTTTTCATGCATTTTAAAATTGTTCCTCCTGACTTTGAAGCCTTGAGTTGTTTAGCTTATTGCTTAGATTTTGGACAAAAACATGGCCTCTCACCTTAACTACAAGTTGCTTATTAAAAAAACCTGTAGAGTAAATGCAAGTTCAGGAATACATCTTCTGCATCATGAATTGTTGACAGATTTGGTGAATAGCATAGCAAGCTTTATCAATTGAGTGAATAATACTTCCTCTATCATGAAAGTATGCAAAAAGACATTAACATAGATGCACAAGTTTCAAATCTGAAACAGAAAATAACCATTTTAAAGAAATGCAGCAAAAGCCAATATTTTCTGGTGTAAATACTGCACAGCAGATAATTTGCATTGTTACTTACAAAAACCATGAAAGTTGTAAGGGCTACCAGAAGTCTTGTCAGGAGTCTCTGTTAACAGAATAAGCAAATTTTATACACATAAATAAGGAAAGGAAATAAAAGGAAAGTCAAATTACCTCAGTTAGTTTAGGTTGCACACCCCATAACACTGTCGGACTACAAGAAAGTTTATTCAATTATCAAAGCATTTATCAACTATTTTACTATGACGCTGAAACTGAGGATGTTTGTCTAAATATTGATATTTTTACTGATATATAATGAAAGGAAAGGGCATAGCCTACAAACCCACTTTCCTGCAAACTGTGACGTCCACTTTTGCCATCACTGTCTTAACATTTCCTTGTGCACACTATTTTATAGAAGTGTGTCAGTAAAAAAAAGTTAAGTTATACTTATATATTTCAGGTTATGATGATTAGGCCTATTAATTCAACATAGCACTTTTTAATACACAATCCATAGGTTCCCCAAAGCAAAATCAATACAAATCTTTGTGATCATAGTGAAAACCCAGTAGACGTTATTGAATATCTTAACACATATGCTTCTTTGCACTATAAAAGAATGGCAATCACGTGAGCTACGTAAATAAGCTTATAAGGTATGGTAGCCTATATTTTCTATGTCTTATAACTTCTGTTAACGGCTTTTCTTTTCCGGACTTTTCAAGCGTCAACTTTTGATACTTAAGGCTTTTATCTACCTATAGATACATGAGGCGAAAGCACTAAAACTTAAATTAAAGATCCTTTGAAAATTATGCCTAGGCCTAATTAATTGTTGTCATCATTTTGCAGATTTACATACATTTTCTATGGAGTCAGTGGTTGCAAACGCGAAGAAAGCTTCCCATACTATAAATTGCTTTGCAAATCAGAGGTTACATTGCAATTTCTGAATGGCTTGGTGCCTTTCTTCAACGGAAGTACATGAGCTTTCCCCTTTTCCGAGCTACTGCATGCATGTATGACACCTTAAATTCAAAGGTTCCAGCCTCCAAAGGTATATCGGTCCGTACGCCAATTCTCTGGCCCAGTATGTCACCGCTAGGTAATAGATTTATCTCTTCAACTCATCAAAACAAACTACTCGATAAAGCAATTCAATAGCTATGAGCAATTTATTCTAACCTTTTTTCTTGTCGAAACATCACCATAATAAAATTCTTCTGAAGCACCATGCGAAGTGGTGATCTCCGGAGTGACTGCATCAGCCATCCTTCGACGGTGTATCTATTACAATATTTGCCTTACTTTAACTGCTGCATAAACTATGAAAATGCATCGGTTTCGCGTCGGAATTCGGTAGCAACGATACTTTGAACTAAATATATTGTATCCTTGCCAGAAGATGCTTTCTTTCCTCGTCGAACTTTAGGAGCCATCAACATCACTCAGCTAGTTATTACTTCGCCTCGTTCTCAAAAAGAGAGCAATACAATTCTTGTGTTTTTGCACGTCTAAAAATAAGAAATTGATGCACACGCGACTGCACAAGATAGCCAGATATGTCACCAAATTGAAATACAATCTAATCGAGGGACGATATGCTGGAATAAGGAGCAACGATAGTGGCAATTTAGTAAAAGGAAAAGATTACTAGACAGTTTACATGGAAATCGTATGAAAAAGATTAAGGTGGGTATGAATGAAGTGAGCTGTTCAGCTATTGGTACGGTGTTGGTTTATATTTAGGGTTAATAGGAAATGCTGAAGGTCTTTTCTGACGTATGGGGCCTTTCAGATATGACCGTACATATCATTGATTGGTAGTGCTCTTGGTCAACGTTGCAACGTTTAGTAAGACATCTATTCATCAGCGTTGTACAATACAGTGCACGCTAAAACCCAAATATTCGACTTTCTTGGCCCTTGGTCATTTTAGACTAGCCTATGTATATAACGATTCCACATTGTCTTTAAAATCAAAGTTCGCACAAGAAGACCCCACATGATTCTCACATTCTCCATGACCTGTTAAATTGTAAATATGGAAAGACAATGTGAAATATGATCCCTAAAATCAAATCTTCCGCACTGTTCTTGGAATCGTGTCTGGGCGTGTCCTTTCAGAGAGTAACTTATTTGGTCACTTGGTGCTACAATACTCAAGACTATATTGCAACTTTGTGGCGAAATTTAATTTAAGTCTTCATGATCGATTGCAGTAAATGCTATTTAAAACCAATTAACCAAACACGCCACCTATCTGAGTAGAGTACTAAAGTATAACGTCACGATTTAATCAATATCACAAAGTTGATACTATTTGGGCTCATTGCTTTTTTGTTGTTGACATAGATAACCTGCCCAAATTTTAGAACCATACCTTGAGCAATCGATGAGATACGCCCTTTCAAACATTTAATCATGCCAACCAAAACCTTGTTAAATGAAGCCAGTTCATAATTTTATGAACTGAGTAAAATTAACAGTGTTTCCTTAAGGCCTTGTCCAAATTCAAACAGCCGTTTCTCACAGCCGATAAGAGATTTGAACGCGATATTTTGTATACGGGCATTTGGTGGCAGGTTTAACACTGTGATATAGTAAGTTATAATTATTCCTCGAAAAAAGTTTTTTGTGATGTCATCACTTTAGTACTCTATTCTTTTCTTGGTCACAAGCTGCATCAGTAGGTTATAGAGCTGCTAAACAGAACCATCATCCTCTGATAATTTAGTTGGTTTCTTGTTAGCTATTTCTTTTCCCTTTTTTATGTTAATGCGTCTGATTACCTATTAGGTTACCCCTCAGAATATGGAAAACCAATTAGAAATACTTACGAAAGATCTGGAGAGGGGATACATTTATTGTATATAACTTAAATACTGTTTCTTATTGCTTCTCCACTATCTTTCCTAATTATTCAACTTCAAACTGATCAATTGCAGAGGAGATTAACTTAGGAAGGCTGTGTTGGGTCTCATTGTACTGGGTGTTTGGCTTTATTCTAGTCATTACAGGCTCTGCGTCAGCTTGTCCTTAACTTAGCAGAAAAGGGTAACAATGATGCCCTTTTACAGTGGAGACTCCACCATACAGAAACTGATGAGGCTGCCTGGGGTCTTCTGTTCTTACAATGTGATCCATAAATCTAAGATAGTGTTTAAGGGTAATGGTCCCTTAGCTACAACTTAATGTACTTTTGCCAATGGAGATGTTGGTGATATTATCATTTTGTTTGGTGAAAAGTGACCATGATGTGCGTACCACCAGTGATGCTGTTCTGGACGTATAGCTTCCAGTTTTATCAAACCCTTACATATCCTTCTTAAACTTGAATTTTTGTAGACAAAAGAAAAAGAGACAAATAAGCTTACACCAGCCAAAATTGTGAGTTTGTTTATTATGGAGACTTCCTTACAAATGTGTTTCCCAGCGGGTTTATATGGAAAAGAGTGCCACTGCTACAGTTCTGTGTGGACTTATATTTATAGTCTGATATAAGGTTCCCAATGGAATGTGTATTGTACAGACATGCACCTCTCTACCTATATATATATAGTCCATATGACATCACACTTTCCTGCTGGGATCAATCATTGACTTTAGAGATAAAACTTCCTCTCGTTGATCCATGGTTGGTTGATCCATCCTTGTCTTGACAGCTACTATTTTTAGTTCTCTTAGGTACTTTCACAATACAAGTTGAATCAAGGGTAAGATTCAACAGTAATATTCATGTGTAGCCTTGTTCTAACAGGAGATTCACAAAACTTGCTATTTTAAAAACATTTAGCATTGACTAAATTTCCCTATATTAGTGAACATAGGGAGTTGCTTTTCTTTCAGTTTTTATGATTTTTTTCCATTTACAGGTTTTCACACTGAAATTACCTTGTCCCCTACTTATAACAGAATGACATCAGAAGAAACAAGACCATTGTTTGGGGGCAGAGGTGAATCAGAGGACATCTTTAGCAAAGAAAATGAAAAGCAAGGAGATAATGACCTGGAGAAGTATGAGACATTCAGCAGCCCAAAAACAGTAAGTAGAAGCCATCTTTACTATATTCATGCATATATATATATATATCCATTAGGCCTACTATTGATACTGTTGCATTAGTGCTCAATAATGTGAGGTAGAGCCTAATACTATTAGGCAAAGGTAATATATGGGAAATTATATTACTGAATCTACCTTATGTTGTCCCCCCCCACCCCATAATGATGATGATAATGATGATGATGATGATGATGATGATGATAATGATGACGATGATGATGATGATGATGATGATGATAATGATAATGATAATGACCAGTGGATTTATGAATCATGTCAAAACTACTCAGAAAAACTTGCCTTCTAATCCCCTAGAGCTGAATGTAACAGCTGAATGTAATGTCTTCCTGTAAAAGATTGAGTCGTTCTGATGACTAAAAGGCAAATGGAGAATGTTTTCATCGCCTCCCTGTGGCTCATTCGCAAGTGCGATGCTCCCTAGAAGCATAGATCCTAATTGGTAATAAGCGTCTTAGTTTCTACAGCAACTTTTTAAAAAGTTTTCTAGACAATGCTCACTTTTGAACTCCCATGTTTCCTATAAAATTGACTTCGATTTTCTATTAAATGAAATCGAAGAGGTAGTGCAGATCATCGACTTCATTTTCTTTACATACAGCTGTTTCCTTCCCTTGTAGTTTCATAAACGGTTATACATCGAAATTGAGTTGCTGGAGAAAGCACGTGGTGGCTTACGTAACATTCAAAATCAACTACAAAATAGGGAAAAGTCCAGTTTTAAAGTATTAAGAAGTAGTATTGCTGACGATATGGTATCAATCAACACTATCATGCAGGTAAGTAAATGTGTTTGTAATGAACTGTTAGGCCATTGAATGCTTCTTTGTGACATATTTCAGAAGAAGAGAAGATAGTATGACTTTATATAATAGAGAACTCTGACCAAGCATTCTTAAAGGGACGCTGACTCCATCTTTACGTTTCGTAGATGTTGCTGAATTTGTTAGCTATAAGATGGGGATAGGGCACTGGGCCTCGAATATAATTTTACGTCAACTATATCAGGATGCACGCTGTTAGTCTGATTATCTCATGAAAGCAATGCCAATCGTTAAACTGCTCATCGCCAATCTTCCGATACTACCTGTTTGCTATACTTTTACATTACTTGTGTAATTGTAGCACTGGTTCATTCCTCTCGGACAGTTTTTGATGGATTAAATAAATGCATGAGACCTGAATACCTCTAACGAACATATAAGTCGTCTTCGTAACTGGCAACGCATGTGTATACTCCAATTCTTACACATTGTAGCCCCAACAAGAAAGTGGTTTCTTGCAGTTTCTTTTGATAATTTAGAAAATAGAGTGTAGAGTTATCGTATCATTGGAACTAGAGAATAGAACTTAGATTGGCTTCCTAATGCAAAGAATTCAGACTGGTTATGTTGGCAATAGCTACAGTTGCAAGCCTTTCCCCGTTTAAAGCATAAATCTTTTGCCAAACACTTCACTCCTTTTAAATTTCATTTCAATAGGTTTGTTATCGCTCAGCGCCAAAGAACTACCCAGACATCAAGAGAGCTATGAATGGTGACTTCCTAAAGTATCCTTTGAGCAAAGAAAAGGCAACTGCTTGCAGTAGTGGAGGGCAATGGCAACAGCTGACCTTCATGGCAGAACTGATCGAGCTCTACAACGACATGTATGATTCCATTGTTAACGTCAAGGGTGAATAGACTGTCCGAATACTCAAAGTATTCAGTTGGTTAGGATTTATAAATTTTTTTGAGTAATATTTTTAAGAAAACTAACGGCGTTGATAATTTATATATTTATTTTCCTTTATTTAATTTAATTTAATTAATTTCTTTGTCAGTCGTAAAATGTACTACTTTAAGACTTTAATTTATTAATTTTATACGAATATGTATTCCGTAAAGTTTTAAGATGAATGTATGTACCTTTTTAACGATTAGGTCAATATGATTCTAATCGATTGCTATTTATAAGGAGTTAATACAACTTGGAATGTTATTTATTTTAACCCTCACTAGATTATGTATTTATGCACAATATCCAGTCATTAACTTATTTGCAAGAATGTTTTGTATGGTTGATTATTTCATCAAATATGTATGCGACTGTAACTTCTTTAGTCATTAGTTATAATTTTTGTCGCTGTGTCTTATATCTGGGCAAATTCATAATGCTTTCAAGCAGTATTCCATAACGTAGAGTGTACGTGTATTCCAAAGAGTATTGAGGGGTTCTTAACCTATCAAGGATTTAAAACATAGATCGGAGATTTTTTCCTCCTTTGCATTAACATTTCCAAAGTAGACACAGTATAAGCAGTGAATGTGACATTCCTTTTGGTGGGTTTTTTGAAACCGAAACCTTAAAAAGTCATATCATGTACGCATGCGCATTAGGTATTTTGATCCAATTTGCTAGGTGGTTCGCTAATAACATACGAGAGGCCCACTGGGTAGAGAAAGTTTGTGGGCCACTGGTTTAGAAGCTCTGACTCATTATCTTCACCCTTAGACGTTTCAAATTGTCATCGACACCCAACGCTAACGTTTCTTTGCTGAATAGGCGTCAAAATGTATGCTAAATGTTGAATGCTCTGCTTCGCACAGCCCTATGTAAACTCATAATGATAAACATGTGCTTTGACTGCAATGCCCTAGTAGAGTTATAGTTTTAAAAGACATACAGTTGACAAAGTATCTACCTACCTTTTAAGCGTAAGGTAGTCGCTACCATCCTGATGAGGCATTGCTATATGTACGCGAAGTCAAAAGACTCAAAGGGGGCTTGGGTTTGATTCTTGTTTGGGAGCGTTTGAACGCAATCTATAAATCTCGATTTTAGTTCTCGTTGAACAAACAATTTCAAATAAAAAGTGAGCAGGAGTAAGTAACTAATTGAGGAAATGGCCTGTGTTCGAAAGCCCTCCAAGACAAAGGCACCCTGGTGACACCCGGCAGCGTCTAGGCCTAGCAATTATTTGCCCGTATTGCTTAAATAAGTACTTGTTTGTCTTTCTGCAATCCAGCAAATTTTGAAGTCGCTTTGTGCTTTTAAATAGATGCATAAAAGGAAGTAGGCCATTTCTGTTCTCTTCGTCTCCGTTTGATTGTCAAACTTATACAGAGGTGACTATTTATAGTATTTGTAAAGTCAAAAGAATTTGGTATTGTATAGATTTTGCAACTTACGAAATCACAAGATGTAAACATTTCACCAAAATGTATTCAAGATTAACTTAATTTATAACCTTTGAAAATAACTAAAATTATTATTATAACTCAGGACAAAGTCATTTGCTCAAAAGAAGGCTATTAGAAAGCGCAATTTATACCTTTACACCCCTTATGAATCACTTAATTGTAACTTTAAAACAATCCTAAGAGGTAAGATATGTCTTGTTTAAAAGAAGGATACTACTTCTCTTGCTTCATTCGGCTGCGCAACAACGGATTTAAGAATGACGACAGCATGAGGCCAGAAATGCATCCGACAAGTTATTAATTCTATCATTCGTTGTGTAAAATAATTTTCATAAGAGTATGCGCGAGTGTCATACCATTGACCAAGAGTAACTTGAAATTCGATATACTACCTGAATAAAATATCGTTTCAATGTACTGCTGAACTGAAAATAAAATTCGCGTACCAAGACAATTTAAGCTGCCTTCAGTTCTTCTTATTTCTTTGACCTTCGCACACTTAACAGTCAGAAAATTGCACTACAGCGAGCGTATATCTAGAGAAAGCTAAAGCAAACGTTATCCCTACTTTACGAATAGTCTGTTTTTACACCATAAGCCCGCAGTATTCTTACTGTGTAAATTTAAGCAAAACAAAGCGCCAAAAGGAAATTCTATTGCTGGGAACGTTTCGTCTTATTAAAGACTTCTTCAGGTCAACTCCAAATTTGCTTTCATTGTCTTAAGCTGTTTGTCGGTGGCTTATTCATTTTGGTATGAACTATGTTAACGCAACATACATGACAATGAAGCACCAATTAAATAGTATATAAATTCACAACCTTATATTGATGTATGATGGCTATACAGTAGCTTGAGGGTACACTTTGAAACACAGCGACACAAAAATACAATCGATAGTGAGTAAAGTTTATATAGGATAGAACATATATATTTTTTCACAATTCATTTGATGACTGGGTACTTGTACATAAATATTTAATCTTATAACAGTCACAATAAATAGTATAAAATATTTTGAATTATATTCACTTTTCTTTCAAAGCATTTTGCCACCTATACATGAAAACAACCTTCGTATATGTGGCATTTGGTTTCTACGATAGCATTACTCAAAATTAGATTTCTTGCAAGATCGATAGTATATAATTAAAAATGGTATTTATTATATTTGCTTCCAATAATTCCTTGGCTTTAAGTTATAATGGTATTCTTCTGTATTAAATACATTCCTAAATGTTATATTTTAGTTTCAACATCCAAAGCACAGGCTTCTTCCTAAGGGATCAGAATATTTTCTTACTACAATTAGACTTTCTGGTGTCATCTCCGAGAGTACTGATTGTTTGGGTATTACCCCCATAACATTATCCGTGCAATGTAAACCAACGGCTTTTATTGTCAAATGTTATGATACGACGTGCAGGTATACGCCACTAAATCGAAAGCGCTGACCTTGGTTACATGGTAGCAATGACATTCTCTATACAGTGTTTCTGAAGTACAACTGTCAAAATGGCTATGATACAGAAGATATGGCTCATGATATGATATAGATTTTTGATAAACTAATTTAATTTACAAGTATAATTTGCACACAGAATCATTCTATCGGTGTAATAGCAAACAAGTTGAAATATTATAAGCACCTTGTAGCAAATCCTGTGCTGAGCATGTTGTTGTCATCTCGTAACGAAATCCGGTTCAGTCTTTGGTTTAGAGGCGTATAAAGAATGGGGAAAATTAAGAGCTCCGAGTACTTAACCGTATCGTTATCACAACATGGAGATCCCCTTTACACTACACGACAAGGGTGTTGCCATTTTTAAAGCATTCTTACGTTTTACCATCACATACTCACAGTATGCACTCTTAGTTATGACATCATAGTATTATGCCCCTATTGAAATTATTATAGTTCATATACTCTTACATAAATAACTATTCTTATATGATACAATACTGAAGCAAATAAAAATAAGTTATATTAATTCTTTGGATAAATATATTCAATTTAGTATTGGTGATGTTTTCGTATGTTTTTATAAATAGATAAACTCCTATCTAAATAACAGCTAATAGAGGGAATATGTCCAAGATTTCTGTAAATCTGCATTCTTATATCCCAAGTGATGCTCTGGAATCATTTACTCGCTCTTAAAGTCGACTATGGAATCATACATATCGTTGTAGAGCTGGATGAGTTCTGCTGTGAAGGTCAGCTGTTGCCATTGCCCTCCACTGCTGCAAGCAGTTGCTTTCTCTTTGCTCAAAGGAAATGTTAGAAAATCACCACCCATGGATTTCTTGATATCTGGATATTCATTTGGAGATAAGTGATAACAAACCTGGAAGAAATTTGGAAAGAAGGAAGACGGTAAGCGCTTCTATGGAGAGAATTTTCAATACATGTAACTGCTAAGCGGAATTATCGATTCAGTTATGGTAATTAATTAGTTAATACTTATGATAATTATGGAACGATTTTGGAGGTATTGTTCAAATGAATAAGTTAGAGGCGACGTTGCTAGAAAAGTATGAAATGTAAAAAGTGGTTGTTGATGTCCTTCTATACGATCGGCGAAAACATGCTAGTCGTTTCACTGCGCCTAAAGAAACGGGCAAGAGTCATTTACCCACGAGGTTGGATTTTCTAAAACATTAGTAAGATCATTCTAGAGGCTTTTCGTCTAAATGTGTAAAGAGATCAATTCGTAAACTAAGGAACTTGAAAACAACGTTTGTTTAGAATCTCTGAATCTCCTACTTTAATGTCAATAAGACGATGAGTGCTTTAAAGAACTCAATAGAAATCAATTATCGACAGTGCCTGAGGTTTGGTCAAGAGTTGCCTCTTTAGTTGCCGTAGAGAATTTACTGTCTCTAATAAGTACCTTCCACGTAAGAGAGGGACCACAAGTACATCAGATCCTTCGTATTACCCACCCGCCGATATAAAGAACCACCCCATATAATGAACCAAAATCCCTCGCCCCTCGTTTTGCTGTAAGTTAAGTGTCTCTATAACCAATCCTCTACATAAGGTCTTGATAGAATGAACTAGCTTTGAGTACCCCCTCCCCCTCGGGGTTTGTTCTATGGAGAGTCTAATGTACGTACTAATCTGCAGTCCTTTGGTCTTTTATAGATAAGAGGTTGCTGCCATGATGACATAAATATTTCCCAATGACTGTAAACATTTGATTCCTGCTCTATAAGAACTGCTCAAATCAAGGGAACAGCCTACTGCAATAGTCTCAGTTCCATTTTAAATTGTTCTTACCTGCATAACATAGTTTATCGCTACCATGTCGTTTTCAATACTATTTCTCAATATTTTAAAACTAGACTTTTGATCCTTTTCAAGTTGCCTTATGAGGATACGTAGACTTTGACGGGCTTTCTCCAGTAGCACTATCTCAGTATACAGTCGTTTAGGGAACTAAAAGGAAAAGAGAATGGAATCAATTTAAGTTCACTGTTGAATGATGTCTTATTGTACGTAGTATACTTTAAACGATCTTCCAAAGCAATCTTTTAATTTACCAAACTAGTTGATAGTTTCTTTTCTTGTATAAATCAGTTTAACTGCTAACCATCAAGTCAACAACATTGTTTCCTTTTAGGTGATCAGCTGAATTCAGGGTCCGTGATCAGAGTCTACTTCTAAGTTTTGTACCACCAAGAATATGTTATAATATATGATTGTGTTCTGATCCTCATAAATTCTAGGTAGGCACTTTCAAGAGAAATTTACGTAAAGTTTTGTACTTTTCGTAATATTACCTATCAGTCACATTGAGAGACGCAATGAAAGTGCTGTTCTTATGGCGATGTCGGATTAATGCCAAAGCTGTCTCATTGCTTCTTTTAACAAAATGCGGTAGGTATTCTACCTTCTATAATAGGATTTTGCACCAAAGTTCAGTCTTATATTTACAAAATGGTACATTTAATGAGACGGCAAATAGAAATGGGCTAAGAGATACTTACGTTTTTGTCTGCCAGTTGCCAGATTGCTTGGTAATGTGACTTTGCCAAACATATTACTGGCGCACATTTGTAAATCGGAGTTCCGTCGATTTGATTTCGCTGTAAAAAAAGACAAAGAAAACATTCATAGGGAATATGCATGGTATTTAGTGGGTTGGCAAATGCTAAAATTGTAGGAGGTGGATACAGTCCAGTGCAAATAGCTGGTATGACTTAGTATGACTTAGTATGACTTAGTTTGTGACATAGTGGCCTGCAGTACCCCTTTTATACGTGGCTTTTTTTTAATAACCTTTAATATTACTCATGTCTCTTAGAATATGAAAAGAGGTTTTGTTTATAAATGTAATAAGGTAACACTAAGGGAGACACCACAATCAGATGCTTGTCACAGATAGGATGTGAACGTGTAGTCTTCTATTTCAAGAAAGGTTTATTTTATGTGATGACTTTGATGATTATCGCAGTCTATATTTCAAAAATGTGTAAAGGAGATCAATGAGCCATTATTTGTCGCACATGATTGAGCTATAAGTCAATATGAACTGTTCTTTTTATCTTACCTTTTTGCAGTATAACTCCAAAAGTTCCATTCGTCGCTGATTAAATGCTTGTTGTAAATTGTTTAGCATGGACCAATCGGGACACCTTCCCGTGTGAATGGAGACCACTTCTCTAACTCCGTAGATTGCTACTATACACACAGCAAAAATGCCTGTAAATATCATGAAGACATAAAGAGTTATGTTGAAGTACTGGTGCATGAAATCAAAATGAAAATAAAACAAGAAATAAAACAAGTATTTCAAGCATGCAATGAAAGAAGAAAGAAAAGGAACAGCTGAACTGATGGGTTTTTCTCAAGGAACATATTGGCACTCTTAGACTAAATGAGTTACGATACAATAGTAAACATGTAAAGAATGTCTGCGCCTACAGCTATTGCCTGCTAGATACAATGTGTACATAAAGGTACAACAACTGGTACTATGCAAGTAATGAAAACACCAAATGCTTGCAATGTATATTCCTACAAGACTTGTTCAGTTAAAGCCCACAGTTTAGTGGAGATACGAGACAAGGCTGTCGTACTGTCAAGGTACAACTAAAACCTTTAATGTCGAGGACGTTTCTCAAAAGTTGAAAGTCTGCTTAAAGAAGAACATTCTCTTAATATGTTCCTCAAAAGAGTGAATGTACTCAAGCGGTAAAAGTACTAACATTTTATTGAGAAATGGACATAGAGAATTCGAAATAATTTGTATCAGTAACAGGCAAAGTTACCCATAGTAAAGTATTTGTATTGAAGTACTTACTGCTATAATTCTTCGACGCTTTTGCTTTGAGAGACATCTTTGTATGATTTTTGAAGGCAGAAAATTCACAAGACGATACGACCACTTTCTTTCTAAGTAACCCAGTGTCAAGACATCATATTTATGTAGGTAGACGTGATAGGGACATTTACTTGTACGGATGACGTGTTTCCTCATTTTTAGAGCAGAAATTACCGCCAAGGAGTTATTGAATAGTTTTGGGGTAGGTACTTCCACATTTATTTTGCAGGGTTTACATGTCCAGTTTCGGAAGAACTATCTAACGGGTTTTTTATTCTGTCAGGTCAACCACTGAAGTAATGCAACAATTCCTCTGTGTCATTTCTCAGAATCCAGAGTTCATTGTTTTTTATCCATTGGATGCTTTCACAACGAGTAAAAAGGGAGATTGGGAGTTACCCCGACTCGTCGGTAATATTAAAATTTGAAAAAGATTGTTTTGCGATAACGTTAGCTATAAAAAACCCTTTTGGTCTATATATATTTAGGTTTTGATTCATCTAATATGTACATGAAGATAATTGTTTCCCTTGATAATAATTTGATGAGGTTGAATTTGTATCATATCAAGTAAGGAAGCGTTTGTATTTCCCAAAAGGCATTTAGTAGAAAGGATATTTTTCATGTGACTGTTACTGCAACGTCATGAGATTATGGTTTGTATAGGTCGAATTAGTAAATAGGGTAAGAGGAGGGTGAATATTGATGACTGAGTACGTCAAGGGTCAATGGCACTAAAGACAGTCGACTAAAGAAATATCTTTCCCTAGTTAAACAAATCAAGGAGCAGTCATTGTTCTAGAATAAGGTGGCATTTGAAATGTCTAGGCGTTATGCAAGTACCAGTAGAAGGAAGAGAAATTTCTGGGAAGAAAACAAGTATCAATGCGATGTTGTAATGTTCACGTGATCTTGCATGGAAGTAATGCTTTGTTAAAATCCTTACCACAGCATAGGGGATATTGAAATAATAGTTGCGTCATCGAAACTAAGGAAACAAGATTTCTGCCCTTGATCGCCCATGAGACCGCGGCTAAAACCCTTCAGTAATTTAGAGTCTTGCAGTTACCACTTCCCTCATTGACAAATTTCGTTTCTCAAAGACTTGTTCTGTAACTAACGAAAGTGCTCTTTGATAATAGATACGGAATAGTGTCAGCCTCATACCATTTATTCCTTTCCCTGCAAGTTAGCTACCTACCACATCTACTTCCCGAATTTTGCAAAGGCAATGAAAACTCTTTCCTACCAATTTGAGTCTGCCATTGGCTCTTTGAATGTTCATTGATCACGGAATTCAAATCACACCTAGCGTGAAATCAAGAACACTAATTCATAGAGATCAATGGGGCCTTCCTTGTACGTTGTAAACAAAGCATTACCGCATTATTTCCTATTAATTTCAGAAGAGAAATCAACCCTTTCAGCAGATGAATAGTATTAGCGTATCTTTTGTGTAATATAATGACACAACATCTCAAAACAGTTAGATCTGAAAGTGCCTGTTAAAGAGCAGGGATAGTCACTTTGCTTACGTCTCATGCCGAAGGGCTTTCAAACTTTTAATTGTTTTTGTTCTTCTAGACTAAAAGCACAATCTTCTCGTTTTCTGAAAGAGGGTAATGCGTTCTTTATATCAATACTGTTTTCAGTATCCTTCAATATGGAGGAAAGAGCTAGCCCGGAAGAGCCATGCGGTAATTCCCCGGAATCAAAGTTATCGCAATGTAAATAGAGAACGCGGCCTTTCAGTATCGTTACGTCAAGGAAAAAACGCCTGTGTGGGTACATTTTCTGACACCATGCTCAGCAGTAATCATCTCCGCATCCAGAATCCTTTAAATATGCTGGAACAGAGGCCAAATGTACCAACATTAATCGTCCCCTGCTGCCAAAGAACAGGAGTAAGGAATCACTACCGTTTAGAAGCAAAACACAAGAAAATTTACGAGCGAGAAGAAAATGAAGACCACAAGTAAGTCATTTAAAATTAATTTTATCAGAAATAGAGAAGAATAACAGGAAATGCTACTAATATCTTTTACTGTTTTTAAAGTTATATTTGCTTTTATAGTTTTTAAATTACCATATTGAAGATTTTGCTTGAGAAATGAAGGGATAACCACAGATAATACACAAACACTGGGACTAGAAGAAACAGAATAGATTTATGAGTATCTGCATTCTGTGTTTAACCTCTACTACCACTTCGCCATTAAAACGTACGTGAAGATCAACAGCTCCATCAATTTTTCTTCTTCGTCATATTCAAGTTGCATGCTATGTTGTTCAATTTTGTAATTGGTATATTTAAGTATCATTATAATGGCACATATCGATGCCCACCGGCGGACCATCGGGTGCTACAGTAGCGTCTAAAGAACTAGAGAATGTTCACATCGTGTTTCACCCAACTCACTTGGTTAACTACACACCACGCATGCATGGGGTTTCGGGCTCGAATCCAAATGGTCACATTTTTAATTTCTGCAGAATCTTTTCACACCTGAGTATAAGCTTTTAGGTCCTACCACTATCAACATAGTGAACCCAATATCTAATATTGAGTGCTGAGGAACTCTTCAGATGAACATGAATCATTGTCGCACACCAGCCCCTTTAGTAAAGCTTTTATCAGGTTCTGTCTTCTTTACATAGCCTACTTTTGGTATTGACAATGTAAGATATTTACAAATTGTCAGAATTGTTGTTGCCTTAGCTTTTCCCTTTTCAGCTTTTTTATCCGTAATTTTGTGGGATGTCAATGTTGCATACCCCAGAATCTATAATGTAGCTACTCGCTTTTCACATTGTAAACGAACAATATATATGACCTACCATTAACAATATTTTTTCCAATCTTAGTCCTTTATGTCATGGGCGTTTCCTCAATGAAATTGTTCTGTTTTCCTCGCAGACGTCATCACCGTGTTCATCCTTTTGGCTTTGTGCTGGCTAAGAATTTCCGCAAAACCAGCTACCAGTCGATGTGATCTTCAGATGTTGAATGATTTAGGACAGGTGTTTCTCAGAAGGAAATTACAGCTAGGAGAATTGTACTGCAAACAGGTATATATTTTTGTCATTATAGATCTTATCAAATTATAGTGCCTCTCTAAAACAGCAGAGGTGTTGACAGCAGAAAGTCAATCACAAAAAGATGAAGAGGAATTTTAACAGATTCTTTGAGGTTTTCAGCCCTATACTACGCGAACGTTTTCTCCTGAGGTTTTTATTAACGGAGCTGTCGTCGTAGCAGAAGAATATGTCAAAATGACATTTCGGTAAAGTTATGTTGACTTTATGAATTGTGCAATATGGGTGAGCGTGTAGTTAGCTCCGTTTTGCTTCTTAAATTAAACCACTACTCACTGATGCCGAAATGTAGGATTTGGTACGATCAGGAGGTGAAAGGAAGCATTGAAACCAATTTTGACAATCTGATAACCTTAATAGATTGAGAGTATGATGCTATCAATTAAGGGGCCAGTACCCGTTTGATAGTGTAAAATATGTTTTCATTTACCACGTCGATTTTGTAATGTTCTATTTAGTGTTCCACATTAAATGAATTTTTAGCGCTATGGAGTTCAAAGTGGAGAGGGCATCAACACTTCGCAATGGAGATGATTTTGATGGCGACCACCACTATCTCACAACTACGTAACAGAGAATAATGACGTTGTTTAAATGTATGACAGTACACCTTAATTCCGAGAAATTAAAATAAAGACTGACCAATGAGTCGCAACTTGGAGTGGGACGCAACCGTCGCTGCCCATTTTGACCTGCCCTATATTTAGAAATGCTGTCATTAAGGTTTATTCCTCAATGACTAGAGAATTGTCTTTAGAGAAAAAAGGTGTTGGAGAAACAAAAAGGCTTTATCAATTTGTGGGAAACAAATCTTTTTACAACAAATCATTTCTGGGAATAGCACACATCGCTGCTGTTATCCTAGGGACGTTTTATCATATTGGATGTTGCTAACCTAACGTTTAAAACACAAAGAAATTAATTACCATAATGAAATAATAGCATGAACGTAAAACAGTTACACCAACCGCTGGGTGTTCTGCTTGATCAGTTTTCCCGATTGAACTTCTATTATAATGTAGAAATCAATGGGTGTAAGGATGTATAGAAATAATGGAATAGCTGGATCGAATACATTGGATGGACATTAAAATGTAAAACAAAGCTGAAGTAGGGTCATCTATGCAAAGTATGTGCTCGATAACAGTTCTTTAGAATGTAACTACACATTTCATTACAACAAAGACCCATGTACTATGGCTACTTCTCAGAAATGCGCAGCTAGCGATGCTACTACTACCAGATGTAGTACTCGCTAACTGATGGACATATGCAAATTTTACGTAATAGCAGTTAAATTTAACTTGAACCTCAGCTGGCTCGGTTACAACATTGCTTGACATCCCTATGGTTTACCATAGCGAGTCTAATTTAATGTATTTTCGTGTCTGTATCTCCCACAAACGTTTTTGAGACTGTTTTCCCGTAGGCAATTTACATTATTTTAAATTTGCTTCTTAAAGCTAAGTAAAGAGAGGTACTGTATCATAATGCTATACTAAAAATACTTGATGCTAGATAGGGCAAAAAATACCATCAAACGCTTGTATTCCGGATCATTATTCAAACACTTTAGCTTTCATAGGTCAATAAAGATTGCGAAACTTTGGGATATTAGTTCACGAAACGAAACGCATCTTCCGTAATTTCTTTTGTGCGGCCAAAATGTTACATAAACTGTGTGCATGCAGTATGGAACAGTTGGCTTAACATAGGTACAGGGGCGCAGATACGAAGGCTTGCTCCATTCCGCATAAGTATATGTGTTAACTACTATTACGTTATTCAGTAGACAGTGTAGAATAATTCGATTTGAGTTTGATCGAACATCGTTGCAATTTTCTTTTGTAACCTTTCTTTTCTCACAATATTCAGAGACAGAATCTCGATGGAACTCCCAAAGCAAAGTGCTCTCCAGTGGTCTGCCTGGCTAATTCAGATTATCAAAATCTTTGGCAGCTAGGCGATAAGAGTGTAAGTAATTGCTGATTATTATATTGTGAACTTTATAAGCATTTTTATTTGCATCGAGTAACTGTGCAACACAAATCAATGTTGTGATGATAGTCGACCTTCAAGTACTGCCGAATTATAAAGAAAGAGTTACCCTTTTTTGATTATTAACATACGTTTAACGTTTCATTAACAACTATTTCTTTTCTTCTTAGTTTCATAAACGACTGTCAATTGAAGTGGAGATGCTAGAGAAAGCAGTTAAGAGTCTGCGTCGATTGCAACATCAGGTTATCAAAGATGAAAAATCTTTCATTAAAGTATTACGGAATCAAGTTCAGGACGATATAGTGGAAATCGGAAATGTGTCTCGGGTAAGAAAGGATAAATTAGTCATGAGCATCAAAGTAAAATGTATTTTATCCTCTTTGGTGCTTTATTTTACTTGCCGTTTACCAGTTTTTGAGTCGTTTCATGGCTGAGAGAAGTGATTGCGAAGCACTATTTTGCCGTGAAAGATAGACAGCTGTACCCTGGTTATATTGAACACATAAAATTTACTCAAGAAGTCGTTTGTTTATTAGTAATAACTTATTCCTGTTTAGCAGCTTTGCCTGGAAACAAAAATCATAGTACGAATATCTAAACAGTGAGACCTGAGTTTAACAGTTTGGCTTAGTCTGTCAGGAGGAGGTCAGAACTAATTATGCACATAACTGACACGGAAATTTGCTTGACTGTAATAGAAGCTGGAAACGATGAACCGCTTGTCAAATCCTTATCGTTAACATAATTATAGAAGGACATAAAAGGGAGGTGTGCATAGTGAACGTCACTAGGCTGGGGCAGGAACGGGAAGTCTTGAGTAGATTATGTAAAGGTGCAACCGTTTCTCGATCTTCTTATAGTAATGATAATGCTTTTGCAAGGCTCCGGTAGTCATTATCATTGATCACAAACATCTGTGCCAAGGTTGGACTATATTTTTCGTTATTTACTTTTCTATGATAGATGAAAATTCAGAATCTTTACTACTTGGAAACCAATGGAAAAGGAACAAAGCTACTAAATCTGAGTTTGATAGGAAACAATTTTCTTACGAAGAGAGAATTTAAAACTCTTTAATCTTGTATAGGGAAAATTACTCGAGCGGTGGTGCGTTTAAAGAAATTATTATCAAGTAGGGCGATAGACAAGGATTGGTACCTCTTTAACCAAATGTAATAATCAGATTTCTTAACTCTAACTCTGTTTCTGTTTTTCTGTTGTTCTCACAGGCGTGTTACCAATCAGATCTAAATGGATATCCCCTGATCAAGAAATCTATGGATGGCGATTTCATGACTTTCCCTTTGAGTAAAGAAAGGGCCAATGCTTGCAGTAGCGGTGGACGATGGCAACAGCTGACCTTCATGGCAGATCTTATCCAGCTCTACAATGACATGTATAATTCTTTGGTTGATTTCAAGAGTTCAGTCTAAATTAGATATATTTAATTATAAGTCTCCAAGTCTACGTTAAATATATTTATACAGAATTAATATCAAATTATAACTTATTTAAATTTGCTCAATGTTGTAAGTTATTTATAAGAATAGCTATTTATGTAAAGTATGTAAGTAATAACTTATTGTCAAAAGTATTGTTATATCGTGTTATTTAATAAATCATTGGTTAGTGAACTCTTGGTTTTGTCTGTACTAGATCCACGGTATCTACATCTGCATTTATTATAATCATCATCATTACTCTTTGATAATGCAAGTGGTTATATTTTGCCCGTTGTAAAACGATCGCAAAATTATCAAATGGAGTTCCAAATTGGTCGATTACTTTATTTTTCGATGAGGTTTAGTTTTAGCCAAAAATATGAAATTTGGTTATGAAAAGAATGCCCTTAGGTAGGCAAGGAATTGTTTACTTTATCCTGTGACCATGAATTTAAATCCTTGGGTGTAAAGGGAACCAAAGTAGGATGTGAATCAACAATACCAATATAACCGCTTGCGAATAACACTAACTAGATGTAGTCATCAGTTTTTTTAATACGCTTTTCCAGAGTATGGTAATAAACTGATATTTGTGCAGAAGGGGAGAGGTAACAACATAATACAACTTGTGGGTTAGAAATGTCCACCGAACTGATCTTTGACAAATTGTCACTTAGAGTCAACGCAAGGAACTCATATGCAACGAGCGAGGAATATCATCAATGTTATTGGACCATGCCCCTTTGCTGCTACGAGTTAGTTGGATAGGTTGACGAAGATTGGGTCGTCTTTGTGTCAGTCTTAAGATACCAGGATGGTATGCATTAGGCTCATGCCTTTCCATTAACCTCTTTCTGGACTATAAGGCGGCAAAACTACTGGCCTCCTATAAGTTTTTATCGGAGTGGATGAATTTTTCCTTCTTTTCCCTTTTTAATCACATCTGAATGTAGTTTGGTACCTTTGACAACTTGCACTCTTATCTGGTAAGGGCTAAGGCGGCGCCTACGTAGATGGGGGGAGGGAGGTGGGCATTCTGTGAATCTGTGAAGGATAGAACTGGATGGGGCTATAGAACCATATAGAATCAAGGTTATTTATAGATCTACTGCACTGCAGGCAAGGAGCAATGTTGCTTTAAGGGATGTTCATAAAGCAGAGTTTCAGTAAACAGTAGACAAAGTTTGAAAAAGGTACTTTAAGAATAATGTGAAAAGCTAGTAAAATATAGTTGTCGTGTCGTAGCAACTTTCATCTTTTAGCATGATTGGAAAAGAAGGACTAAGAAGGACATCTTTGATAACATTATTTCCATAGTCCTGTCAATCACCGTCAAGTTACACCCTTTGGCGAATCTATATAGATGAATTTATAGACTATAATGTTCTCAGTGATAAAAGTGGATACACAAGTGCTAAAAAAGTAATTCTTTTTCCTTGCTAGATTAAAAGTCAAGTCATTCCCAGTAATGGGACATGAGCACGTAAGAAGCGCTTTTAGCTAATGGGGTTTAAAGCTATTTTTCTCTAACTATATTCATCATCATTTGCATACAGGACCCCTGCTAACAGATTCAAAGGGTCTTGCAAAACTGTTGTATGCACTTCTTCGTTACTATGAATGACATAACGTTAAGGGGTTTTGCAGTGAGAGGTGTTTTTGCTTTTCACGAGACGCATGGCATAGAGCAACCAACTATACTGAAAGTTTAAGTTATCGTGAAGTAGATTTAAAAGATTGAGTTGATATTGAAAAAAATTGAGCAACATTTGATAATATTGTCTAATGCATTTCAAAAATACGCATTTTTTGAAGATGCTTTATACGAAGTAGTCGTCTGAAAGACAACAAGTTAATATTATTCTTTAAGATATGTCATGGCCATACATCAATAGGAACCATATATCTATGACTTCGACAACTTTGCCAATATACAAAACCTCCCCATCCCTCTTCCTTGTCGTCAAAACAGACAAAAAATCTATTCCTGAAGAACAATGGATCGCTTATCCCCTCGTCGCCCTTTATGCTGATGTCATAAATGAATGGTATTGTAAGAGGATCTAATTTGTAAGACGTTACGTAATTTCGAAAATACCAGATCTTTAAAATAGGGCATCTGCAATTTGCCCCAAAGAATCAATGCGTGTAGATACCAACACATCCTCTATAGAAAATTGTAATTCGTTTATTAGTTTTGCTATCTTGCTACCACATGTATCCTAGTTTCGTTGTTTGGAAGCTAACAAAACCTGTGGTTCAGCTTAGCATGTGCTTATCTTGGAGGAGGAATTAAGGTATAAATACCTATCAAACAAAAACACAAAGTTTCTTTATCCTCTGATCTGCTGTCACTTTAACATTGTTTCAACGAAGTAACATAAACAATAATTAGCCCGCCAAAGTTAATTGAGTCCCACCATTGCCATCCATATTATATTATTCTTCGGCAACCGTATGCTCCATCCAGCTCATAGAGCTTCTTTTCTAAAATGTGTGTTGTCAATGGAAGCACCTCTTCTTTCCTCTCTGCATCGTTATAGTATATTGATCCTCATTTTATCTTACTCTGAGAAGTTTGATGCTAGTTTGTATGTCAACAATATGATGCAATGAGAATGGTCATGTTTTACCTTAATCTTAACATTTTGTAAAAGTCTGATTGAGTATACCTGGGCATTTACTTCCTGAAGGAAACATTTCTTTTTTCCCATGAAAGCCTACTTGAGGAAGCAGTAACAAGCCTTAATTCTTACTACGAATTCCAATGAAAGAAGTAGAATATAGGTCAAGAAAAAGAATGAAAAAATACAATAAACTGTCCTTTATTCTTCTCAAATACAAATTTTTGACAGAGAGAATTGTACAAGTTAATACGAATGATGGCTTATTACAATTGATAGCTTATAAAACATTCTATATATGATTTAAGTCATAATATGATATTCTTTCCCATAATTTTTCTATTCTAATTGTTATTTGCAGATTGAGCAAGCAAGAATGTGATAAGAATAAACCAAGAAGAAGTATGGAAAATGTACAACTTTGTTGAGTCCAAGACGCCCTACATGTCACAAACTAAAATAGTGGCCGGAATTTGGTGAGCATTTCCTCTTTAAGAGATTCCTTCCTTGAAGTTGCGGTTATTCAACGTTCAACAAGATTACGATTTTAGTAGAGGTATTTGAGATACTTATAAGCTAGACTTAATTACCAAATATTATAGATTTTGCTAATAGTATTTTATAATACCTTGGTAATCAATACATTCAAAAGTTTACTTCATAAATACATTGCTTAATAACGTAGTTTCTTCCTTTAAAGGGCAGTCATGGAGCTGTGTGGCTATGCGCAAGTTCACAAATGATTTCAAAGTTTCCTTAGTAAAAGTTTTATTCTTTAGCTATTCAAATGTTATGCATGCTAAAGAACTATTCTAGACCCTTTTGACTTTCTTTTAAGTAAGATCTTCCAGGGTCAAGGCCACAGGGCAAAACATGTATCCTAGATGCAAGGTCGCACAGCCTTTTATTTCAAATCTTACCCATCACCACATCTGATACACTTAAACAAGCATATTTGAATAAATACTATAGCTTATATCATTGTACTCTATATGCCCTACAATATTGGTTTGCTTCTCTTCTCTACAATAATATACTTACATATTAAATGAGAGTTTGAGCTTAAATATTCGGCATCATGTCGCTTGTGGAAATCCGCACTTGTCTTCTCTGCCATGGTTAGATATCTCTACTGACACCTCCAGACGAATTAGTTTGTGTCCTTCCAGATCTGAAAGAAGCTATAGACTTTCGTAATCAGCTATAGCATTATACATATCGTTGTAGAGTTGTATCAGTTGTGCTAAGAATGTCAGCTCTTGCCATCGCCCTTTGCTACCGCAAGCAGATACCGTTGCTTGACTTAACGGAAACTTGAGAAAATCATCATTGATGAATTTTTTAGTAGATTTCCTTGCGGCAGATTGGTAACAGACCTGTAGAAAGGAAAAGATTACATGTATTTATTACTTGAGAAAGTTTTGCATGAAAATGGATTATACAGACCAAAAATTAGTGTAGACATGAGATAGAAGCTATTTAGTAAGCTTCTTTGCCAAGGGTACAAAGTTAAATAAAAGCCGTTTTATTTTATGAAAGTCGGCTTCACTCCCTGGCATTCTGCTCACTGATGCAGTATGTATTGTTCTTTTGGGTTAGTGCGTGTATGATACATTAGAGAAGGCTAATATTACCAAATTACCGACTGGCTGCCAAACAATCAAGTTTAAAGATAATTTTCTCTTTCACAGTTAATGTGAGACCATTCGCCGCAATATTGGCAAATTAATGTGTCCTGTAATAGTTGAGCTACAAAGTTGCAGACATATAAAAGCAATGTATTACTTGTCAACTGATTTTTGGACCATTTTATCTAATGATTGGTTTTGTCTAAGAGCGTATGGCCCCTTGTCATCCGCAAGTTTCCCTTCTATCCTGTTGCGTTCCATGCCAACGCATTATGTGGAGAGGTAAGTCAGGGAATACAAGGAGACATATTTTATAAAGTTGCCATATGACATACACTGAATTTTTTGTGCACGATAAATATTATGTCATAATGGCCTTTATTTTCATTACAGGAAGAAATTCCTGACATAGGACATACTTGCATATTTTAGCATATGCCATTGGTACAACAGATTTCTGTGAATACATCATTGCCTGAGGCTGGTAGATCAACATCTAATTCATCACCAAAGTACAAGTAAGTCACTCTTTAATTATCCAATTTTATGAAAGATGGTAGATGGCTCATTTTGATGATATTTAAATGATATATCCTAATATGGATAGAGTTAGAATTACAAATATACAAGCACATACGTACGCATTCGAACACAAATATCCATGCAACAAATCTTAGGTAGACATAGATTATATAAATATCATAAATTATAACTAATATTTATAGAAATTATGAAATAAATGAGGATTGGTGTGAATAAGTATATCGACCCAAGTTACACTGTGA
This sequence comes from Alatinidae sp. Z8VKAUB7J3, assembly GCA_010016025.2. Lineage (NCBI taxonomy): Eukaryota > Metazoa > Cnidaria > Cubozoa > Carybdeida > Alatinidae > Alatinidae sp. Z8VKAUB7J3. The sequence continues at coordinate 10,531,661 of JAAAKM020000498.1, forward strand.
TATAGTCCATAAAGTGTCGTATATAAAAATGCAAATACAACAAGGAATGTATCACTGATAAAATTGTGGACGTGAAGTAACCACGAGTAAATTCTCTTCCGTCTTTAGTAAAGTGAGTAAGGCGTTTACCTGAAAACTAAGTACATATTTCATTACATACCTGCATTACATTGTTTATTCGTACAATGTCGCTTTCAATAAGATTTCGAAGTGTTCTTAAAGTAGCTTGTTCGCTCTTTTCTGCTTGACTTTGAAGGATGCGTATGTTATTGCTAGCCTTCTGCAGCAACTGAATCTCAAGGTCTAACCTTTTGTGGAACTAAGAAAGGAAATGAATATTGACCAAATGGAAGTGTATTGTCATACAACGAATAGCATCAATTAAGAGTTGAGGTGATCCCTAGTTAATAACGATATTACAACCAGTAGAGATGCCAAATGTGTGTAAGCGTCAAAAATAGAGCAACATAGAGCAACTTAGAGCAACAGAGAGCAACAGAGAGCAACATAGAACATCACAGAGCAACACAGAGCAACATAGAGCTATGTTTCGACATTGACAGATAGGAAGGTATAACTTGAATGGTTCATGATACTCAACTTTAAGGTATCCGATGGTAAAATAGATAGTATCTGATATCACCGCAGTTTGAAACTCTTCCTTTCGACAGACAGCATCTGGCACATTTATATATTTTGATCAACTATTAATCAGCTATTGGTCACAGTTGTTTCATTTCATGCTGGTCATTATATATCCCTTTCTTATGTGTATTAACTTTGTAAGTTACTCATAAAGATACGACGTTCCCTTAAGGTTTTTGCTACTTTAACGTCTATTGTATGTATAAATGTAGAAGGCATGGACTTCTAAATAATAGCATCTGTATTCAAGAACTTGTTTCGGATCCAATATACATAGTTAAATAAGAATGAAATGATTGACAGCCTATCATTACCCCCACCTTCACCCTCCCTATTTAATATATTGGTAACAACCGTTTTCCCAGACTGCTAATGCCCATTTAACAGGTATATTTCAACAAATGTAACAGTTACCATGAGAGGAGTCACAGAAATCACTATTGTCTGACTTGACAAAAACTGGCCTAACTTTCATACAGGAATGGACTTTGGCATGGTTTGTTGCCCGTATGAAAATGCACATGCTCACGATCATCATGCAAAGAATCGACACCGCCTTAGGCGAAGTATAAGCTATGCAAATTGGAGGAGTGGATATTTGAAAAGAACCATAGACTTTCAGTTGTTTCACCAGTCCCACTATTTATATCATGCTGCCACTCGTTTAGACAAGGCTTCTAACTGGGTCGTGTTTTCGACGAGAAAGATCTACTTGTACGTTTGGGGAAGTGATAGTTTTGCTTGCTAACTCAGAGTGTTCTGTAGAATAAGAAGGGAGATGTGTGATCGGCATAACAAACTCAATAATGAGTCCAAGGGCTTATCACAGTGTTAGGAATGTTGGTATTCCTCAGCAAATGATCATATTTGAACAAGGATCAACAGCAAATACGCGAACGTTGGAAAAACGTTGGAAAAGTTTTGAGATCGTAAGGTCACGAAGCAAGCCATGAGATTTATTTACAGTAGGGCGCTCAAGTTTGAGAGAGGCTACCATACTTCTCTCAGAGAACTGGTCATATCTCTAGTAATGTTCCACGAAAACTTTTTCGTGAAATTTTAGAAAAGAAAGAATGTATGCCCCAGTAGGTGCTCTGCAGCAATAATTCTTTGAGAGGGTTTTGGTTTTAAAGGTACATTAAAAGAAATTATGAGATTTGGTATTTGAAGACATTCATCAGAACGAAGGTGAGGATCGTGTATAGAAGTAGGGGCTATACGATAACGAAATTATGGGAAATAAACCAATTTCTATACACTGTTTACATCTTCAAACAACATTATTATTAAATTTTATTTATTTCCAAAGCAACTAGGCAGCTAAAAGTGGTAATATCTACTTTGAGTGATGTAAAAGCATTTAAAGGTATACATGAGAAGCACGGTGAAGATTTTGTATAGACGTAAAGCCCATACCATAAAAAAGTTGTGGAAGATAAACCAATTCCTATACACTGTTTACAACTTCAGAGTACGTAATTCATTATTAATTTTTCTGCAACTCTGCATGGCGGCTTAAAGTACTAATAGCTACTTTAGGTGATGTAGCAGCATTAAGAAAGGCTGGGTATCCGTATTGTTGATATTTGTAGGAACGTGATAAACGTGATGTCATACGATGCCTATACATATGACGTTGAGAACATCTTCAAAATGTGATGCAGCTGTTGACTTTGTCTTCTATAAAGTGTCTTTTAATGAACAGAAATGGGTTTTCTCCGAAGGACAACTTGTTTACTCCTTGGAGGTAGAAACCAAAGCTCCATTTCTTGTGAACCTATGCATTGTGGCGTTGGTTGAAAGAGTTATTTTGAACAAATTGGTGGGTTAGATAAGCAGACTGTGTTGATGAATGTCATCATTGTATGACGCTCTCTATTGCATAGCTCAAATGAGATTTAATTTGGGAAGTCTTTTTTGAGCACAGGTAGGAGTAAGTGATAAATAGCACCAAGTTACCAATGAGTGGGAACAGTGTGAAATGATAAGTTGCCTTATAGCTTTTCAGAGCTCATAGTGTTCAGATGGTAGTTCATACAACTCATTCATTTTAATTTCACAATATCATGGCACAGTGTCAAAATGCTAACACAAATCCAATTGGAGCAAAGGGAAAGGCAGCTCTTTCAGTGCTATTCTTTAAGATTTGCTTTATACTACATACAAAAGTCTGGACTTGGCTTGTGTTGGATCTGCTAAATAGTGGCCAAAT
>JAAAKM020000498.1:10540656-10569191 GCA_010016025.2 Alatinidae sp. Z8VKAUB7J3
CTGATGCTTCATTCTTATATTCCTCATTTAAGATATACTATTTCTTGACAGTGCTTCGTGCTGTAGGCGTTTACAGTATGTTTTATAGTTTAATTATCTTAAAGATATGCTGATGCTTCATTCTTATATGAAATTTTTAAACGACCTTCAAGCACGTTTCCAGTGCTCTTTCCAACCATTATTTTTCTAGTTTACAGTGGGCAAGGGGCCTCAAAAGAGTAACAAATTTGTTAGACTTCGTTGTAAACGTTTTAACCCTTTCTCAATTCCTACTCCACAGCTATACTATAGTTTGCCATATACATCTAGTACTGTGAATATTATAGCTTTCTTTAAATGTTCGGCAGTGCTTAACGTCAAGGACTGCTAAGCTCAAGACCTCCTCTTTTTTTGTACTCCCTTCACTTTGGATATATTGTATGAGTTAGTTAAATGAAAGCAGAGGAGATGCCCATTATACTTGAACGTTTCAACACGCTCAACAACTTCCCCCCACTCGTTTTCAAGTTAATGTTAAATATTTATTACTCCCAAGTCTTTTCTAATCAAAATAACAATTAGGTTGAAAATCGTTAAAGAAATAAACAGGTTGAGATTTTCTTCTTTGTAATATAACGTTTTAATCTAATATTTATTAAATGTTTTTAACGTTTTTAATCTAATATTTATTAAATGTTTTTAACGTTTTAATCTGATATTTATTAAATGTGTTTAACTGTTTTAATCTAATAAACATTTGCCCCTTGTTTATTATTACCACTTTCCTACTATACCTTTGTCTATGCGTGCGTTTACATTTCTGTGATGTTACCTTGAGATTATTATGTTGTCTATGCTTTTTGGTAGAAGATTTTTATTCACTTGTGTAATTAGTTTCTCATTTCTCTGAAGATGTCAGTAGTGATGTTTGTCGAAACGTTATGTGAAATAGAAGAGACATATCAATATGTCTTTAAAGATTCTGAGCCTTGCTGTTATTTTTATTAGCAGATTGCAATTTTCGCCTGGCATTTCACGTATTAGAACTATTCTCGTCTTTGCAAACAAAACAATTTACCCGAATGCAATACCGTAAATTACCGATTAAGCGCCATGGACTCGAATAAGCGCCCAGTTTCGGAAAAATATTTCTCACACGTGCCCAGGCCTGAATAAGCGCCAAGGTCCAAATAGGCACCCAAGTCTGAATAAGCTCCCAAGTCTGAATAAGCTCCCAGTATATATTTGACGGGTGAAAAAACCCCAAATCAAATTTTCTTTGACTTTCAACCTCAAAAACGTTTACATTCTCTTACAAATATATGGTCTTGTTAACGTTATGTTTCAATCTATTCTATAGAAAAATAATGTATGTTCAGGTATCTGTTTTTCCTTTCCTTAATAAGCGCCCAAATCTAAAAAGCGCCCACCAAAAAACTTTTGTTTTTAAATAAGCGCCCAGGGCGCTTAATCGGTCATTTACGGTAATGCAGAAGCCATTTAAGGAAACTATTATCAACACAAGTAATGTGGATGCTATATTCAACGTTGGTTAATTTGTCGACAAGGTTAGACGCCTCTCTGCTAACTGGCAATTGCTGCTTAGTATGACAAGAAGAATTCTGGGCTCTTAGAAGGTGTTTTTGATCGATTACTCGAGAGCAATAAGATCCATGTCACTGCCTATAGACTTTTACACTTCTGAACTTAAGTTATTTTTATCCACACAGAAACGTTTAAGAAGCAGGTTGATTAACGTACAGAATGAGTGAATACGTAAAACGGTTTCCTTCGCCAATATATAACAGTGCATAGTTAACTGTAAGCTTTATGAACGCCATTACAGTACAGAATGTAGATTCGAATCATATATTTAACCACTAACGCTAGGTTTTGTGAAGCGTTCTCTGTTTGTGTTTTAGCGAAAACCATGGAAATCATAAGCTTCAGTACTTAAAGCTTTCCGTGATTTCTTTGTTTGGTTTGGTTTTCTTAATAAAACTGCTTCTGTACCAGAATTAGGCTATTTGCTTGCAGCCAGTAAAAACTGTACAGTCCGTAATTTTCTTCAAGCTTTTGCAAGTTGCACCCGAGAAATTTGTTATCAAGATATACTAGCCTCTAAACTATGAGTCCCTTGTGTCATCTGTATGTGTAACTCAAGAGTATCAGCATAAAATTTCATAGGGCACGTCTACAATTTGCATGTAATAGCGAAACGATTTTTACTTTTAAATGTTTTTACGTTTGATATTTCGTAAGCTTCACAACATCTAAATGTGCAGAAATGTTTATGGGTATCGCTTTTGTATTTTAATCAGGGCTTTGGTCTCCTGGCCTATTTAATTGGCTGTTAGAGAATCACTTCATAACAAAACAGGGAAAAAATTTCTTTGTAGGCATCGCAAATTTGTTTTCCCATTGTGCCTTTTCAGTTACTTTACGTAGCTTTTAGCGGGTGCACTTTGGAGCAAGAGCACAGTGCCGTATCTACTGTGAAAAGTCCGTTTAACTTGCTTTAAAATGGCATAGCTCCATTTTGATGATATGGGCAATAAGAAGTTTAGAAATTCTGAAGGCTCTTTCTGTTTTCGTGTTTTGTTTATGTTTAATAAACGAGGTTTAAATACCTCTCATGTGAGTTTTATTGCACAAGTCTGTTGGTCAGACCAAATTTTTATTTGCAAAAGCTGTGGCTATGGGTATGCTGATTCCCAATTTACGCTAGCTTGTGTCAAATCGATATAAATTCGGGAAGTGGCTTCTCGAAAATTGAAACGCGTCTAATTGTGACGACCAAAACAAGATAGATTGTACCATGCAACTATTAATAGGATAGGTTTGTGTAAACTCATATACCTGGGTGTGTTCTCATGCACCACTTGTTGAGGCTTTCCAGAGTTACGGCGCTTCCCCTGGACATAAGTTGTGTATTCGCCCATCAGTAACTAATCTACAGGCTGAACACAGCTACCCTCAAACCGTGTATTCATATTTTGCAAATAGTATTTCTTTAAATTTAATTTAACGCTTCTTTTGTAGGTCTTCCTTCCTTTGAAAATCCTGGCTTCGTCGCTGGTTGACGTCACTACAGAGGCAAAGGTATGAGCCAGATAATTTGATGATTAAATGTTAAATTTATAATGTCTTAATTATAAGTAATAGTTATAGATAATAAATGCTAATGAGGTATTTGCTCTACTACAGAAAGATAATAAATTGTATAAGACAGCTCCTGGCAGTGGCCTGAAACCTTGTACGTTTAGTGCTGTTACACATGGATTTAAAGCGGATGGTAAGATCACTACGCATATGCAAAGAAGGCATCCATATTCGTATTGTTAGCGACAAAGTTAACGTGAGATGTAGCAGCGTATGAAAAGATTATGTGCGTTCTGCCTTAGGGTTAAGACTCCCCATATAAGCGTGACTATTTGAGTTGCAGCTTTAAATGCGTCTTATTAGACTCTGAAAGGAAGCCAAGGGCATCGTGTTAATGGGATACTTCTCCGTGAGTTTTCGCTCGCAGTAAAAGTACGTCGTGCGTAATGCCTACAGTCTGTTAAAGATATTATGTGATAACAGCTTTAAGAAGCCAGCAAATACATGGTATATACTTGTCTTACCCAAGTTTTAATGGATAACATAGTGTTCAGCCAGAACAGAAGAAGCAATTGAACTTTTAAAGGGGCCAAACCAGACACAGAAGGCCACGTCCGTAGACTTAGACAAAGAGAAATTGTTGGCGAGACGAGCGGTTGAGGTATATCCAGATTTCCATCAAACGTGCATAGCATCACAAAAATATTTAAGGAACAGCTAAACATAAGAGCCAAAGATTTGTCGTTTGCGCTGGCAAATAGTGGGTTTAGCATCGGGTATTGACGGGTTACTCGGTTTAAAGACAAGCTAAGGAATACCAATTATTGCCAGGTCCTTTTGCAGCCTTAAGAAAGTACAATTGGATTGGATGAGAGTATCGGAGTACTTAATATTGACAATGTTAGGTACCTTTATAGAACCGAGCTGACCGTTACTCACGCGAGCTTTTGACGTGGACGATTTCAAATTATAAAGTAGGTATAGTTAATGTGACCACAGTGCGGCACCGAGGGCTTACTAAAGCCTTGGGCGCAAGTGCACGCCATAGCCGTGACCTAGCACTACGTTTAGACCAAGGCTAGTAGCGATTACGTACCAAAGACGTCAAATGAGTGCAGGAATTGCCCATAATTGCCAAGATTATCGCGTAGTGGTTGTATTCTTTATGTCATGAAGAGGGTTCATATAACTCTAGATTCCCACTTTCCAAAATTTTCTTTCTGCTCGAAGGTTTTGAGTCATGAATGTATGTAAGTGTTTATGCCCAGCTCATTCGCAAGTTTAAACTGTGTCACATGTCCCCGACTTGAAGCAGTGAATTTCCAATGTCAACGTGTCCAATATAGAACTATAAGTTTGGGTCAGTTATTACAGATACGACTGTTGTTGCATAACAGCATGTCGGAGATTGTATGAATATATGTATGTCGTACGACTGAAATAAGCAGTGTTCCGTTATACTGGTGCATCTGGAATTAGTCTAACGGTATGGTACACTAATCTTAAGAGGTTGCTCACCTGGTTTACATAAACACAAAGAACCGTTAAGCAAAGGTAAGATTCTGTGTGAATACATTTCTTGTGTCATTATTTCAATTCGGTGCCACACTGTATGTCTCTGACAAAAGTGCTGTTAGAAATTGGTTCCACCTCATAGGCAGGTAAAGCTTTATGGCATTATTGAAGCAAGTGTTGACCAAGTAGATCTTTTAGATAAGGTTATTCCAGAAGTACGTTTTGTACTGACTGACTAATGACGAGGTACACCACTATTGTTTGCTCGATGTTTTCGAACACCTCTTACCTTGTTTAAGTTTTTGCGCTTGCTAACCTTATGTGCGCTCTACATCCCACCATTTGATTTGATGGAACATTTACATTCAACTGCGATAAGAATTTTTTTGGCAATGGTAGGAAGACCTTAAAAGTGATGGGAACAAGACCTGCGTATGAGTATTTCTTACAATGGGTGACTACTTGGTGTCGTATTTTGCAAGTAGTCCTAGGGGTAGATATAATAGTAACTTCTATAACATTAGCAAGTTCCTTTTAAATCGGCTAGAATGGCTCTGTGTCCTTAAAATTAAATGTTCCGGAATAGTAATAAAACCTTCCCTGTTGAGAGGTACAGACAAAGTATTTGTTTAACAAAGGCTGTTGTGCGTCAATGGTTTATACAGCATCTTAAGGACCTCAGCTGTTCAGGTATCCTCTGTGGGTACATCATAGCAACTCTTTAGATTAGATGTTATTTGCATTCACGATGATGGGCCTAGATCGAAGTAGAATTATGACATTATCGTTGCATTGTATTGAATACTGCGTCTGTATAACCAAATCATAGGTTCCTGCAACTTATGAGGTGGTTAATCACTACATACTTACAAGTCGGGCCCATGAATGTAATATATGTCGAGTCCATATTTGTGTTTGAATATGAGTGCTTGGCACTGTTACCTTTCGGTTGCAAAGCCGTATCTCTTGCCACATTGATGTAATACCATATTTCTTCTTGTCACCTATGACGTAATGCTTTATTTTATGTTGCCACCCATGATGCAGTGACTTATTTCTGAGTGCCACTCTTGGTATAACGCCGTTTTCTTGTTGACACCCTGGATATACTGCCTTATTGTTTCCACCCTTAACGTAGTGCCTTATTTCTTGTTGTCTCCGCTGATGTAATGCCTTATTTCTTGTTGTTACCCTTAATTTAATGCTTTTTTCATTGCTACCCTTCTTGTAATGTTTTTTTTGTTTCCTTCTTTGATGAAATGCCGTATTTCTTATTAACACCCTGGATGTAATGCCTCGTTTCTTGTTGCCAACCTTGATGTAGTGCCTTGTTTCTTGTTGCCACATTAATTGATGTTATGTCTTGTTTCTTGTTGCCACCTTTAATGATGTAATGCCATATTTCTTGTTGCCACCTCAATGATTAAATGCTTTATTTCTTGTTTCCACCTTTTGATGTAATGTCGTATTTCTTGTTGCCGCCCTTGATGTAGTACCATATTTCTTGTTGCCATCTTTAATGATGTAATGCCTTGTTTATTGTTGCTACCTTTGATGAGTACTTTACTTCCTTTTGCCACCTTTAATGCAATGCCTGACTTCGTTGCATCTTTTGATGCATGATGCTGATTTTGATACCATATTTTGATATCCTACTTTATCCCACTGGGATGCTTTACTTAGTTTAGTCACTCTATACAATGGCTGTTTAGTTTTTGCTACTATTGATGCAGTGGTTTTGTTGAACATCCCACTGTTGCTGAGGTATATTATTGCCACTATTAATGGCAGGCCTTCTTTTTGGGGGGCACTTTTCATGCAATGTTTTCTTCCCACCCCAAACTGTTGATGGAATGCCTTTCCCCTCTTATTGCTTTCAGTGAAATGCTGTATTATCTTCTCTTGTTCATGCATCAAAGTACAAGCTTCAAAGATATTATCTTCATAGATTGTACGTCTTAACCTGATTTTGCGTTTAGCTTTGATGACAAAGAGGAAGATTTGCGACTATCTACGTCTTTGAAAGAACCACTCGGTTTCGAAACACCTTCATTCTGTTTCGTAAGTTTCAATCAATGTAAGCATGGTCTTTGTCACTCAAAAGTAAGTTAGGAGTAAGGAGCAAGTTCTGCGTCATATGACCTGAAGATTATTTTTAAAATATTGGAACACGAAGGAAAGAACGGCATTCCCCGTCTTCCTGAACATTTGCTTTGTGCTCACCCTGGCCCTGTGCTAACGCCATGTCTATTGCTCAGTTCCATGTTGTGTTGTAAAATAGCGACGGTGACATGTTCATTAAGGGCTTAAAGTATGGTTTATGTGAGCCACCTTTCAAGACCAGCACTATTATCTTGTGTAACAAGGATGGGGCAAATCCTTGCGTATTCACTGAAGCTTTTATGGACAGCGTACCTCATATTACACGACAGTTCAAATTGGCAGGAAGGGAAGCTGGGAGGCAAGAAAATTGAATTGATGTGCTTCATCTTCAGTAGTCCGTGTATTTGGTTTATCTTTTACGTGTGGGTGCACTAACTCCTACTGATCACAAGCAAGCAATTCGTACCTCTTGCTTGCGTAGAATAGTGTTTTGCTTGTTATCTTACTAGCGAAAGTCTTCACTGCCGAACTGTTCTTATCGATATACGACACCGCAAGGTAGCAGGACGTTTGTGGAAAGTTTTGTGTGCTTTCATTTAATATGCAACACTTCCCGTCAACTATAATATGCAACACTTCCCGTCAACTATTTAAAGGTCGGAACAACTTTTTACCTTTGACGGCATTGAAGATAGTTGCATACGCAACTGAAGGCATTACCGCGGTTACGTGGCAAATACATTAAGACAAAACTTATTCCCTGACCTATAATAATAAACCCTCACGTGCAAAGGGAGCAGCTATGTACCTTTTTTTAGATAAAGTTTATTTATGAGCCCTATTTTAAATTGAAAAATCAGTTGTTTGCTTTCATGGTTACACGTCATAAGATTCCCTATACCTGAGTATAGTGAAGCACGGTAGAGCAAATATTAGAGTAGAGTAATATTAGATCAAAAGACCGAACTAAAACCTCTGGGTCTCGTTACCTCTCAGTTATAAGCGAACTGTCTCAACCACTCGAGGATGCGTTCTGCTTGTGCCAGACACTAATCATGACAAATAGTCTGGAGTGAAGAACTAAAAAGAATAGACGAGATGGCGGTCTCTATTACGTTTTGATTACGACTCGGTAATGCCGTATTCGCCCTTGCCGTTGCTTGGCGTCAAAGTTTTTCTGTCGTAACCTTGTCACAAACACAATTTCAAAGTTTTGTACCACCGCCACCATAAATAAGTGTAATGCGAAAAATATAGTTTATGCAAAAAAACGTAGAAACAGGCCCGACCCCTATGGGCAAGAGGGACTTTACCCACCTATTTTTCACCCTAGGCTATCGCTGATCCGCTTACAGCTGTGAATTTTGGTGTCGCTTATACCGAGAATTGATAGCTTCAGAATTCAAATAGTGGAGCCTTTCCAGATTTGTCTTAGTAGAGACCAGCACTTACATTGGTCGAGATAGGCAATACGTATCATTATTCAGGCTTTTATTTTGAAGGATATGCGTTTCTGTTTCTTATATTTATGTAAGAAAAATGACAGCAATCTTAACGATTTCGTTTCATATTCTACTTTCCCCTGTGTTATTTGCACTTTTCCCTGGAAACTGATCCCAAATAACAGATTTTTTGACAGTTTCTACTTTTTGGGTTAATGTTTGTTTTTGGCATTGTCAGATCTTGTTGTCATGGCGTCCCTTTTCTTAGATTTAGGTAATGTCCTCGTTTTTTACTAGCTACATGCACCCTGATTGTAATCTCTTTCAATATTACCATTGCCCGGCAACATGTACCCCATCACCGACACGGCAAAGGTTGATTATCACTTTGCACCCAATTGGCACTGCGCCTTCAAGGCCCTTTTTTCATAATCTGTTCGTATGTATGTTAAAGAGATGTGTTGACAATATGCAACCTTTTCTTACACCTTACACCTTGTCCATTATTGAACATCTCTTTGTTTCCGTGAGATGTTTTGGCTTACGCTTTCTATTCGTCATAAATCTTTTAAATTGCTTGGATAAGGTGTGGTGAAAATCGCAATATATTAGTAGTATACCAATATGCAACCTCACCGAAAGCTTTGAAGTAGTCATGAAAACATAGATACCGATTCTTCTAATGTTCTTTGTTCTTCTTATTTTAAATTTCAATATTTTTAAAATATTTTTTAGCATTGTAGTATTCATGAAAACATAGATACAAATTCTTCTGGTGCTCTTTGTTCTTCTTATTGTAAATTTCAATATTTTTAAGTCCCGTTTTAATGTTTCAGAGCTAAAACCTTATTGCTTATCCTTATTTTTTTCGTTTATTTTGCCGAGTTGTGTAACCAAAAAACTAAAAACATCCCATAACAGATTCGGTAATAGGGCAACAGTTGCGTGTCAATCCTTCATGTAACGACAACTAGGAATAGGCTTCATTTAGCGTGTTAATTAACATTACACTATTCTTTTCAGCATGTCGCGCTGGAAGCCGCGTTCAGCAAAAATAGACAATCCCATGCTCTGTCAACAAAGAATATTTCTTTACATCTCACGCATTTTTCAAGAAGGGGAATGACAGAAAACGCGTGCGTGTTATTTTCTACAACGTGTTTTCAATTCTCCCATTTCCATTTATAAGCTCTTTTAATATTCTGTTAAAATCCAAACTTTTGGTGTTCTTGAAAACTACATTGCCATTTTTCTGCATCTGGAGATGAACACTTAATAGTAGTAATAACATTTTCAAGAATTGAATAAGAACGAGTACGAACTCTTATGTTTTCATTTCGTTTGTTAAAATCCGTGTAAAATGATTTTCACTTATATTTAGTACTTTCTCCGTTAGGAAGCAATAGGACACTGTCGCCTTCGATAAAAGTTCTTTTTGTGCAAATTTCTTTTTGAAGCTCTCTGCTGATTGGTATACATATCTGTAAACACGTCAGTTGGGGCAATCTGGTCAACTTAACAATAAGACATTAGTTTTGCATATTCTCCTGTTTTTTTGATACTGGTGTTTTGTCTTCTGTAGATATTTTGTTCCACAACGGCTCTTTGGCTTTTAGTTTAGCCGTTTTCATTAGCCGTTTCAAAGTAAATTTTGTATTAAGGTCAATATACTAGAATATTGGCATAAGATCGTGAAACGGGGTATAGCAATGATTTCTTTCTGTATTACGATCTTTCTGTATTTCTGTATTACATCTTTTTTTTAAAGTCAACCTTAAGAATATTAAGATTTACTTTCTGGCAGGTCTTACAATCAAAGATATTACTGATGTAAACGTTTTATTTTGTAGTTGCACGTGCTGGAGGTTGCTTTTCAAATCTCAGTACGGCCTATATGTTTAATGTTAGTTGTCAGCAAGGATGAAATATTTATGTACATATGTGTAGAAACGAAAAGGCCGACTCAATTGTTTCTTAACTAGTCCCTGTGCATTTCTAACTCTGCCCGGTTTTTACATACATATACGCATTGATGCTGCTTAAGTTAGGAGATTGGTTTCCATGGTGACATGTGCGGGCAGAATAACTTCAAACAGTTCGGTGGCAGTATCGATGTTGCAAGGTCATCCCGATACCAGCAGTCCACCAAAACACTGATGAAGTACAGTCATATGTGTTACGACACCGCAAGAACGTAAACTATTGTTAACCGACCATTGTAGAACTTGATTTGACTGAGATGAACTTAAAAATATTTGGTAATCCTTAACTAAGATTACCTTTGTTTACAAATATGAAGGCGCCATATAGATTTTGTGTGTTCTGTTATATGTATAGGGTGTATTTAGCTATTGGAACCACATCTTTTGCTCTAAATTGAGACTAAAAGCTTTGCACAAGCTGTAGATAAGGTTTTAAAAGTTAGCATAAAATTTGCTATTTTTGTTCCACCGCGTAAATTAAAAAGATTGTTCATGGTACCTCGTGACTATGTAACTTCTGCTACATAGGTATTAATGTTGCGTATGGAATGGATTTCAAAAAGATATCATTTTGGGTAACTATGCCAGTAGTCACTTTTTCGGCCCTTAGCACTTTCTCTAGACTCGTTGTCATTCGGCCACGTTCATAAGCTGTGTTTTCTTTTACTTGTATGGGATTTAGTCGTTACTTATTTGTCATATATTTATTTATTGCCGTATCCATTTATATGTTTGATAGTTTTAATTACATTACTATAATAATTATTATTATCATTAATTTGCCTGTATCTTGTTTATGTATTTCTGGCTATTGTTGTTTTTTTCTTTTTGATGTTGTTTTGTTATTCAAATATCGTTTAGCTTTTACCATGAAATTCAGAGGTGCCTATGCAAAAACTTTTTTTATTATTGCTACAATTATTACTATTATTATTATTATTTATTTTTTTTGTTTTTTGGGGTTTTTTTGTTTTTTTTGACTTTGCATCTTTATCGCCACCATCGCACCTTCGATCTTGTTGCTATTGTTATTATCGTTATTATTGTTATTTCCACTTCTATTTAATCTCACTGTCCCCATAATGCCGGGTGAAAACAGTGAGAATGTAAAGGTTAATACTGAAACTGTAAATTTACAGGCGAATAAATGGCAATGAAGTTTAAAAAAAATATATAAAAAAAATTATTATGATTATTATTATTATTGTTGTTATTGTTGTTGTTGTTGTATTTTTTATTTTTGGCTGTTTTCTTATTAAACTCTCCTTGTGTATCAAATCCTGCGGTCTCATGTTCCATGACAGGAGAAAACTGCAGAAAATGGTATTCTTCGATTCTAAGAATAGCAGTACAGGCATCGAGTTTAAAAATTTATATTACATGGTGTTGGGGTCTTTCCTCAACTTTCGCTCTTCTTTCTTTATAAAGACTTCTTTGTATCAAATCCTGCTGTCCCGATTACTTCGCCAGGGGAAAATAGCAGCGATGTCATTGTAACAAAGGGGCACCAGCTAACGCATTTAGTTTGTTTTATTTAATGAGCATATACGGTACTCATTCGTGTATACCTTTTCGTAAGTACTTGAAAATTAATGAAGTGAAGAGACTTGATTGAAATTTGAAAATGTGTTACTTTTTATATCGACGTACAGATTTGCCGCAAGACACTCTTAATCAAAGAAATTTGTAGAGAAGTTTAACATGGACACACAGTGATTACTGTTTTAGTCTGCTGCGCTAGCTACAAAGGTACTGTAGTGTAGTGATTCTCAACGGGGTCCATGGACTTCCTTAGGGGGTACGTGAGATTTTGAAGGGGGTAAAATTGAGGCAGGGATACTAGGGGGTCCAACAGCTAATAGTATGTTTCATAGTTTTCTTATGTCAAAATGCCAAACGCACAGAAAGCTGTATGTGAATATTGTCCTTGTTTACTCCCTTGTTGCACATATTTTTGTTTTACACCTGGCAAGTAAGTTACGACTCTTTTACTGACTGTTTATTTCATGGTGTACTCGTTTAATATTGATGACGTAAAACAATGCGGAATTTCTTGACAGCCAGGGGGGTACTTTAAAATATTGATAGCTCAAGGGGGGTAATTTATTATCTGAGGTTGAGAAACCCTTCTCTAGTGTGTCTTCATTTGGTGTAGCAAAGATTTGCCTTGGCCTGGTCAATTACTATACATTTAACGTGTTAGTTTTGTTTCATATTCGTCTGCGTTAGAAACTCCTGTATACACAATCCTGCTTTCGTATGGACCATTCAGGAGAAATAGGAGGACAGAAATTGTGGTATGAAACTACCAACAAAGGCATTCAGTTTTGACTCGCCTAGATCTTTCACACATTCACAGCTTTACAACATCGTACCAGAAAGCAGTAGATAAACACACAAACCCTTTCACCGTCACCATATATGATAAATACTTTATATACGTCGATATGCTTGAAGCCCCAGTGATAAAAGTATAATTATAATTAAAAAATGATACCGATGAAAGGAGGTTGATGAACGTTACCAACTTTGCCGGAACTTGTCAAAAAGAGGGGGGGGGTTCCCTCAACAAATTTATTACACTGCGATGTAAAAGCAAATAAGGTAACAGTGCACGAAAACCATGAAAATGGACAGCTTGTTTTGCATATACGACTGGTATTGGGTCCATGTCAAGCAACTTGAATTACGTGACATAAAGCTAAGGTATGTTTGCCCCTTGGTCTCTTTGCGTTACTTCCACGCCAATCTTGTCTTCCCAGTTCCCCGGTTCGACGGCAGTAGACTTGATATAGAAGGTGGAGAAGAACATTGTTTCTTCTCATCTTGTTTGACCGTGCTTGCGAGTGCCTGTTAATCTTTTTTAGATAAGTTCTGACTTTTGCAAATATTCACTGATCGGACCTCCTAGTGTAGTAATGCTTGGGAAAATGCTAAAAGAGGTTTGAGCTCATGTTTATTCTGTAGCTAAAATCAAGCAGAACGCTCTTCGCTCTTTTACCAAATGAAGTACTTGAAAAGTGAGAGAGCGTATGGTTTAATGATTATAGCCGAGTGGCTCATTAGGAGTTTTAGTAAAACTTTGCATCCCAATTTCACAAGCTGTTAACGAAACCATTCGCAATGGCGTCTCAGTCTGCAAAGCTGCCAAGATGTTTAACCGAAGCTCATACTTGCCTTCTTCCCGCCCCATTCCACCAGCCAATTCTAGATATGAGTTATTTGGATTACTCATGAGAAACTTACCATGCACTCCAAAATGCCAATAATTAGAAAAACATAGTTTGGAGCCAGCGCGAAGCCACACAACAAATGCGTCAAAAAACATTGGAACGGGAAAATCATGAAATCCAGCGAAAGATAGACCAACTTTTAGACCGGATTGTCGATGCAGATTCTCCACTGGTGGCCAAAGCTCTCGAAAAAAGGATTAACGACCTGCAAAGTCAGAAGTTCTGATTGAAGAAAAGCTGGGCAATTGCGGTCGTCCGATCAGACCCTATGACGAGATGTATCGAACCGCACTGCAATTTCTGGAACAACCGCACAAAATATAGGCTAACGGGCGTTTTGAGGACAAGCGAGCAGTACTGAAACTCACTTTTACTGATCGCCTAACATATGTCCGAAATGAGGGGTATCGAACCCCTAATTTATCATTACCTTTCAAATGCTTAAGCAGTGATTTCGGGCTTGAAAAGAAAATGGCTCGCTAAGCCGGACAAATCTGGTAACTGGGCTATCATAGTTTCGGTCTGAGCTAATATAATATCAAGTGTTTTTTATCGAAAAGACGTGGATATGTTGATAGTTTCTCGATATCGCTCAAGCAGCTATTTTTTAAACTTTAAATGCAATTCGACAACTAGCCATTGTGTTAAGTCCAATTTATTAAGCGGTGTGGCCACAGTGTCAGAAAATGGTTAGGTAGAACAATTCCACTTTATATACACAAACTAATAGTTTCCAGTACTTCTACTAAAAAAACATGATTCCCATCCACCTATACGCCAACCATACCCAAATAAACAACAGGTAAAACCAACATCTCCTATACGGATTGAATGATCTGAGCCCCCTTGGCTCCATATTCCCCGGCATAATGGCAACAAAGGAAGGTGTGCTACAGGCGCATTAATGCTATATTCTACTTCAGAAAAATCTAGCCACTTATCATCTTTTGCCCAACCTACAGCAAAACAAAACCCGCCCCAATTACAACTGCCGAACTTCTCAGCATATAGTTTCTTTTGTACGCTGAAACCAAAACGACCGTCGCTATATTTAATCCAAAGCTGATCAACCGCCTCAAGTATTCCAGTAGGAAACTCCTCAAACAGCCGTTTAAAGCCCCCACCCATTAATTCATGCAAAACTGTTTGTTGAACAAAGATAAAAGCAGTCTCTCTATCGGCACTTTCCCAATCCTTAGCTTTCAACAATTCTTCAAGTTTGTCACAAGAACATTCCCAAAACCCCCGAGACATAAAAAGAGAATATTCGTAAGCTCTGTCAGCTGATTCGTTGAATTGCACTGCAAGCATCTTATTAAACCAAGACCGAAAACTATTTGGTGTACCAGAGTCCAAAAATGCAAGAGAAAAGATCTGATGCCATTCAGTTGTGCATTCATTCTCGCGCGTTCCCCAAGTTGAATAAAGTGCTTCAGCAGACTCCCGACATAACTGATTTCGAACCGTGCTCTCTTGGGGGATTTTAATGGATGGTATTACTCTAGGCAAAATTCGTGGAACACGATATCGCCTAGATTCTTCTGATTGTTCCGGACTAACTTCAATGAGTCCCATTTTGATCGCATTATTAAGTGGCTCTCTTAGCTCAGGTAATAATTCACCAACCACTCCAAAGGCATTCATTGGGACAGGTATTTCAAAAATAAGGCAGTACCCTAGAACAGTATTTATTTCTGGTGTTATCTGTCGGTAAAGGTCCTCCCAAATGACGCGCCCCTTCCACTCATCAGGTTTCTCCTCATATAACCTGAGTTTGGCATCAGGATCGTTGGACTCTGAAAGTTCCTTACTCAAAAATTCAAGTAATCGAGGGTTGCCATCAGCAAGAACAAGAGCACGGTGTATATAAGAATCTTCTGGATCGACTGAATCAAACTTAGGTAAGCGAAGAAGCATCTTCTTAAGATCTGCCCCCCGAAATGCATCAAGTGGCTGCTTGTAAAAAGAATCAATTAAATCCCATTCAAAGTCATATCTGCTAGTAATTATCACTCGATGTCTGGAGTTGGTCTCACTCAATGCCCACATCAATGATTTAAGTAACTCTTCCGCAACTTGTGTTAAAACATGGCTGTCTTTTCCTGGTTCTAGATTCCACTCGAAGTCATCAAAGATTAGCATAAATGGCTTTTTTTCTTCCGACTCTACTGCCTGAAGTGTATTCCGGAGACGAAAGCGTAGTTCTTCATTGGAATCTTTAAGATGTTCCCGGAAATCAATATCTTTTATCTTTTCCGCTATTTTACAAATTAAGGCGGGTTCATCAATTTGTCGCCAAAGGACGATTGGTTCGTATTCTTGCATCCTGTCGCAGATGCGAGCGGCGACTGTGCTTTTGCCAAGCCCTCCCATGCCGAGAATAACAATTCCTTTGCTTTTAGACATAGGAGCTAAAGCTTTTAAGCAATTTTGAATTTGACGACGACGGCCTATAAATCGTTCGCGTTTTGCTACTCGTAGCTTCCCTTCCGGATCAACAAATTGTGGAGATGTGTCTCGGTGAACAATAGGTTTGAAGCCTCGGCAAACGAGTGCACCCGGGAGAACATCGCGGATATATAACCTTAAGAGGTGCCAATCGCGAACCTTGATCTCAATTAGGGACTGGTATGTAATCGCCAGTGCTTGTGCCATTGACTTGCCACTAGATAACGCAGCATATAGATAACCCGCGGCATGAGTAGCATCAGAGTCTTGAACTTCTTGTCCCCACCCCAAGACAGCAACAGCGCCTTGAGCCAGAAGTTCTTGGGCCATGGAAGGAACAGAACCGTTCTCATCGGAGTTTGCAGTTCGACAGCCAGAGAGAAATATTATGCGTGGTTGTTGGAACTGAAGTACAGTTGCAATTTCGCCAGCAGTTGTCTTTTGGGGGTCACCAAGAATTGTCTCTGTAATAAAGACCGCTTTCTTATCTTCAAGCTTTGCATGTCCAGTTAAGTGCAAAACGTCGAAGTAGTCCGGCTCATAGTCGCTAACTAAATGGCCTAATTCTTCAATACACCCGCTTTCCTCAACAAATAAACCAATTGGTCTTCTCTTTGTCGCGTCAAGTATTTTAGCTTCCTCTGATTCAAAGTCGAGAACTGGTTCATAATTGTTAGGGGATGATGCCATAAAAAGAACGTTAAGTGCACGCCTCTTTGAATAGCTCACCTCGACTGCAGGTCTACTAGTCCCACCAGTTTTTCTTACAGGGATAACAGCTGGCTTACGCTGAACCAGAAACTGTTTGCCGTCATGCATGATCTCCCACGGAAGATGTAAAAATTGGTGGGAGCCACTGATAACCAGTATGATACCCTCTGTAGCTCCTTTCTCTAAGAATTTAACAAGAGTATTATCAGCGCCGTTTATCCAATCATAAAGGATTTGGCCAAGCTCATCATGAGCTTTAGGTAATCTGGTGTAATATGAAGTATCTGCTAAATATAAATGATTGTTGATATCTGCAACAGATAGGTTTTTTTGATTAAAGTCATTAGGGTTATCCCAAAAGTAACGAATTTCCGCAAAGTCCGAACCCTTGGGTATTATGTCAACGTGAAGTATTTTCACGACTACTCGCCTCTATTAATTTTTTTATGTCTTCGACCGTAGCATTTTTTAGTAGAAGCCTTTGACCATCTTTTCCAGCAATTAATACTTTCTCAATTCTTCGTCTTTCCTCAGATTTAGAAGTGGACTTGCTCCAATTCTGGAACCATTTGTGAATTTGTTCCGCGATAAATAATGATCCACTAACGATTCCAACAATCGAGGCAACAACGACTAGTGTCCCATCTCGTTCTGTTGTGCTGGGAGTATTATAGTCCCCCCTAAGGCCAGTGGAAATACAAAGATCTTCAGCAGCAGCAATGGCCTGATTGCCTACGATTTCTATTTGCATTTGGATATTCATGTATCTCCTTTATCCTGATATTTGTAGATTATCAGCCGTAATCTAATGACATTTATTCCTAAAGTAAAGTAGACGATAATAATGCGTGATAGTCTGGTGCGTAGTGTTTTTTCATATAACTAGTTTTTTCCCCTAACTTTTTATTTTTATTTTTATTTAGAAAAGCCATTGATATAAAGAACAAGCGCATGATCTAGTTACCCCCGTTCAAGTAACACGGGGGGCTACAAATACATATCGTTAATCGTTCGCTGAAAATATAAAGGTATTTTACCTTTTAGGCAATAAGTTAACTCCATCAAGCCGCCTTTGCGAGCACCCGGACGACAGGACGGGGCGCAGCCGAGGCGGCGCTCGTTGATTCCCTGACTACGTAAGCGCATAAATCCACAGGAGGGCCCCGCCGGCGCACCCTACGCCTAAGAGCGGGAGGTGCCTGTGGAGTTATGCGCGCTTTCTTCTAAAGTCAATGTCAATCGTGTCGTTAAGTTGTTATTCGCATAACTTTCATTACGACATTTGCATTAACATTCGAGGAAACTATGAAATCATCTACCCTTCACAGCGTTTGGTCTTCACCCGACAACACCCGTTTAACCAGCAAACAGTTTTCATTCCGGTTGCCTGTGCATGTCGCGGCTAAGCTTGCTGCGTTGTGCGAGATGTATCCAAGCCGGACTAAAACCGAGATCGTAGGCGATCTGCTTTCAAGCGCGATTGATGAATTTTTGGCCGATCTTCCCTATGTACAAGGAAAGTATATTGGCACTAACCCTAAAACAGGAGAAGAAATTCATCTTGATGCTGGCCCTGAATCCTTGTTCTGGGAATTGGCAGACAAGCATTACCGTGAACTGGAAAAAGAAATGGGCACGGAAAACCCGCCCAGCCTTTATGAGGCAATGAGAAAACCGAAATCGGTTGAAGAAGGTTGAAATCATGCACCGCCTGTTGCTCAGCGGTTACGACACTGTCGAATGCGCGTACTATCTCGCATTCGGTCAGGGTTGTCTGCTGAATTTCGAGCAACTGGCGACGGAAAAAGAAGCGCTGCGCCAATTAAAAACGCGCACACCCAAACCGGTCAAGCTGGGCAATGAAGAATTTTTACTGGCTTCACACGGCACCAGCAGCGGTTATCCATTCCTGATCGAAAACGAATCGTTCAGTATCCAGTTCGGCGAATTCAATCAGCCGTCGTTTTTTGTCACCTTTCGCAGTGTAGCGCTATGGCATATCGGTATACAGGGTTTGCATCAGCGTTTTCTGAACTGGGTGCAATCGGTTGGGTTATTTGCCTATCAACCCGAACGGCTATCGCGTGTGGATTTAACGTTCGATTATTCCCTGCCCGACATTGATTTTGATGAAGACAGCTTTGTATCGGTTGCGAGCAAAGACAACCAGCACCGCAAAAACCGCAAGGTGCAAACCTTCTCCTTCGGTGAAGGTGACATCAAGCTGCGAATCTATAATAAATGCGACGAGATCAAAGAAAAAAGCGCCAAGTCATGGTTCTACGATTTATGGGAAACGAATTACGATGTCTGGCGCATCGAATGGCAAGTACGCAAATCCTCGCTACGGGGTTGCGGAATCTGTACATTTGAAGATTTACAACAACGGCAAGGTATTTTGCTGCGCGTATTGGTTAACGAGCATACGACACTGCGCACCAAGTCCGACGATTGCAACCGTTCCCGCTGGCCGTTGCATCCGTTATGGCTGGATTTGATCGAACAGGTCGCTAAGATCGAAATACTGGATAGCATGGACACAGTGCATGATCTGGACATGAACGCGCTGCTGGAAGAACGCAAAATGCGCATGGCGATCAGTGTCTATGGTTATCTTAAACGTTTAGCTGCGATTCATTGCCTGCAATCCGGCAAGGAACACGTCACCGTTACGGAAACGCAAGCGCTCTTAAGCATGGTTATCCGCCATGTACATGATCCGTTATCATGGCCATCTGACGTCGAAAAACGAGTCACAGAAATGCGACTGGGACAATGGTAATGTCACCGCTCTATCAACAGATTGTCGATGTAATCAATGTTCACAAGAAACAGGTGTTGCTGTATGCACAGGCGGCATTGCCTGAATCGCAGTTCAGGGCATTCAGGCAGCTATTTTTAGATGAATTCGGTAAAAGCGGTTTGGAAAAGGAATTGGCAAGGGTTTTAGCCGATAAGCGTCACAAGGAAAGGTAAGGCATGGGCAGGAATAAACTATGCAAAAAAGGAGGTGCCATCATGAATGCGCATCGAACAGAAATTAGATGTATGCCTTGTTTTTGATTCAAACTTCGATGAAGATACCATCATAAAAAATGAACTGGTTCTGATTCAATCAGTATTGCCTGAGTTATTGCAAGATATCAGGATTCAAGCTGAAATCGATAAGGAGTAAACACCATGCGGATTGCGCTCTACGCTCGCGTTTCCACGGTCAAGCAAGCGGAAAAAGACTTGTCCATTCCCGATCAGTTGCGGCAAATGCGCGACTGGTGCAAAGCCAACGGTTACACGGTAATCATGGAATACGTTGAGCCGGGCGCATCCGCTACCGATGATAAAAGGCCGGTGTTTCAGCAAATGATCGCTGAAGCCACGCTCAAACCCAGTCCTTATGATGCGGTTGTTGTGCATAGCCTGTCGCGTTTCTTTCGGGATTCGCTGGAATTCGGCCTATATGAGCGCAAACTCAACAAAGCCGATGTCAAACTGATTTCCATCACCCAGCAAACCAGCGATGACCCCAGCGGGGAAATGGCTCGAAAGATATTCAGTATCTTTGACGAATACCAGAGCAAGGAAAACAGCAAGCACACATTACGCGCGATGAAGGAAAACGCGCGGCAAGGCTATTTCAATGGTTCACGTCCGCCGTTCGGTTATAAAACCATTGAAGCGGAAAACAACAGCAATAAGCCTAAGAAAAAGAAACGTATTGCCATTGATGAACAGGAAGCGGCCACAGTTCGCAAAATCTTCGATCTGTACCTGAATGGTTATCGCGGCCAGTCGATGGGAGCGAAACAGATTGCGGTGCATTTGAATGAACGCGGACTGACTTTACGCGGCAAACAGTGTGCGCGTAATCGTATCCATGAAATCCTTTCCAATCCGGCCTACAAAGGCGAATTCATTTTTAACAAGCGTGACTCAAAAGCCCAAAAGAACAAACCGGAAAGTGAATGGGTACGCATGGCGGTTGAACCGATCATTGAACAATCGATCTTTGAAGCGGTACAGGCACGCAAAGCAAGCCGTGCGCCTTCAAAAATACCGCCAAGAATTGTTAACTCTCCTACCCTGCTGACCGGAATACTCAAATGCGGCTGCTGTGGCGCCGGTATGACACTGGCAACGGGTAAAGGTGGCCGTTATCGTTATTACAAATGCAATACCCGAATTAGCAAGGGAAATACGCTGTGCGATAACCCCAGTTTTCCAATGGAAGAAATTGATACGCTTGTACTCAACGCGCTGGCTGACAAAGTATTTGATCCCAATCGGGTTAAAACAATGTTGTCCGATATGAAAAAGCAGATCAAGGCCGCTCAGGAAAGCCAGGATGACGGATTGAAAAAGCTGAAAAAAGAACTGAATGAAACCATAACTGCCGCTGATCGGCTTTATGAAGCAGTTGAAAAAGGTTATTTACCGATGGATTCTTCATTGCAGACACGATCCCATAAATTGCAGGCCAGAAAACAGGAATTATTGATTCAAGTAGCCGGATACCGACAACAGCAACAATTGCCCGAAATCAAACAGAATCAGCTTGAAGCATTTACCAAAGCACTCAGGAATAAGCTGCTGGACAGATCGAGCGGATTCGGCAAGGAATATTTGAAATTGCTGGTGAATGAAATTCGTATCAAGGACAATCAGGCAGAAATTACCGGCAGCTATTCGGCGCTTGCACATGCTGTTGCAGGATCAAATAACAGTACTCTGGATAGAGTGCCCAGTTTTGTACCGAATTGGCTCCCCGACCAGGGCTCGAACCTGGGACCTGCGGATTAACAGTCCGTCGCTCTACCAACTGAGCTATCGGGGATTTGAAAAGATGCCAATGTTAACGGTTTGAGCTATTCCGGTCAACTATCGTGTCATGCATTCTACCTTGAATTCACCGATTCTCAACATCAAAAACATTTTTTGATCAATCCTGCAATTTCCCGGGTTGGACGGTTTTCGTTTTCCGTCGATTAACACGCCGGAAGCCGGTTTGTTTTCCTTCCGATTAAACCAATTTACAACAAGTGCTTATCGGCATTATCCCGCATTTCTACTGGCAATATCACCACCATCAGGGCAGGTGCGCTCACGCAACTATTCCCATACGGGTCACTTCCAAGTAGAATTCCGCTTTTACGCACATCGGGCACGCGTCATTGCTGGCCCGGCGCACCATGAATACGGTCGGTAAATGCCGAATTCTTAACCGAATGTCTGATTTTGGATAACAAAAGACGGCTCAAGTTGGGTTTTGCACGAATTGAACGAATACGAACACGCCAATATCACACTGCTAAGCGGCAACACTTTATCCTACCCTGCCAAACGAATCGAACTGACGCTCATCGTCCGCGAAGGGACGATACGATGAACGGTTTGCATTTGATCGGCGACCTGACGGGTTGCCGGTGCGATTCGCAGCGCCTGTTGAACAGTACGGTATTCAAGGACAAATGCATCGAAATGGTCGAGACTTCCGGGCTCACCGTGATGGATGCAACATTCAAACAGTTCGACAATTCCGGCTTCACCGGGACGGTGGTGCTGGCGGAATCGCATCTGGCGATTCATACCTGGCCTGAAAATAACGGTTTGACGCTCGACGTTTATGTGTGCAATTACAGCGCGGACAACAGCACGAAAGCGCAGCAGTTGTTCGATGCCGTGGTTGCGTATTTTCAACCGGAAGAAGTTGCCAAACATGTGATCGACCGCGGGGAGCATATGCTGGCCGAGCCTTTGAACGATTCAATCGGTTTTTACGTTAAGGCGAATCGTCATATCGGCGAGTGGCAAACACGCTATCAAAAAATCGCCATTTACGACACGCCGCAATACGGCAAGATTTTTCGTTTGGACGGTTACAACATGACCTCTGAAAAGGAGGAATTTGTCTATCACGAAAACCTGATCCATCCGGCACTGACCGCCCATGACGCACCTAAAAATGTACTGATTATCGGCGGCGGGGACGGCGGCTCGTCGGAGGAAGCATTGAAGCACCCTTCAATCGAACGCGTGACCCTGGTCGAAATCGATAAAGATGTCATCAGTGTGGCCAAAGAACATTTCCAGTCGGTACATCAGGGTGTGTTCGACAATCCGCGGCTGCGCGTTATCGTTGACGACGGCATGGCGTTTGTCCGCAATACTGAAGAAAAATTTGATTTAATCGCGCTTGATCTGACCGACCCGATCGGCCCGGCGGCCGCGCTCTATTCGCAGGATTTTTTTCAACAGTGCCTTGCGGTGCTGACACCGCAAGGTGCATTAACGCTGCATATCGGTTCACCCGTTGCGCATCCCGAGCGCGTTGCCGAACTCTGCCAACGCCTCAACAACGTTTTTCAGATTGTTCGTCCATGCACCATGTATATTCCACTTTACGGCGCATTATGGGCGCTTGCGGTCTGTTCTGACCGGCTTGACCCGAAGGCTTTCAGCGCACACGAAATCGATGCGCGCATTCAGACGCGAGGGCTGCGGCAGTTGCAATACTATAACGGCGAATCCCATCTCGGCGTTTTTGCCTTACCCAACTTTATCCGCGATCTGGTCGATACGGGACGATAACCGTCCAGTGCGCTTAGCCTGGCTTTGCCGTGTGCAGCGATTTGGATACAATCGCGATTTCGTCTGGCAGGCTACGAATGTTGATGTCCTGATGCGGGAACGCGATTTCAATTTTTTTCTCACGGAAGCGTCGGTCGATTTCCATCAGCAAATCATGGCGTGTTTCCAGTAACAGATCCGGTTCCGGAATAAAAATACGCAACTCGAAATTCAGCGCACTGTCGCCAAACGCGACAAAACGCGAACTTGGCTCGGGGTCTTTAAGTACGTTGGGATGCTTTAGTGCGGTCGACAATAGGATGTCGTTGGCCAGTTTGGTATCCGAACCATATGCGATACCGACCGGGATGACGAACCGCAATATCGAATCGGAAAGCGACCAGTTGATCACCTGTCCGGTGACGAATTCCTTGTTAGGAATGATCAATTCCTTTCTGTCCCAGTCGATAATAGTTGTCGCGCGCATCTGGATGCGTGAAACCTTTCCGCTGATATTACCCAGCGTTACAATATCACCGACACGCACGGGCCGTTCGAACAGAATAATCAGTCCCGAGACGAAGTTGGCAAAAATTTCCTGCAGACCGAAACCAAGCCCGACGGTTACTGCGGCAGCCAGCCACTGAACTTTCGACCAGCCGATACCCAGCGCATTAAACGTCATGGCAAAGCCGAAAATGATAATAAAGTAGCGTGCAATCGAGGCAATCGCATAACGGCCGCTCGGTGTAAACGGCAAACGTTGTAAAATGACAATTTCCAGCAACCCCGGAATATTGTTGCTGATGAAAAACGTCATCAGAAAAATAATCACGGCCAACAGCAAGCTTGCCAGGGTAATCGGTATCTGGCCGGTCACCTCCTTGCCGTCTTCAGTGCTGGTGATATCGGTATTCCACAAAATGATATCGTTCAACATGTTAAACGCCGGCAGCACTTGCGCCCAGATCAGCGCAAGTCCGATGACGATGGTAAACCAGTACGCCGTGTTCAGCAGCTTCATGGTTTGCGTGCTGATTGCCGCTACGTCGAGCGATCCTGCTTCCACGACGATTTGTTCGCTGGTGTCGGTCGTTTTGCTCTTGTCTTCGTCCTGCGCGTGTTCGGCCTGGGCGGCAAATTTTTTGCGCCACTGTTCGATGGCCAGCTTGCGTTGCACGATATTCAGCCAACGGATCAACAAATCCCGCGCGATAATGACCGCAAAAATGAGTAGTATTGAATTGACAATCAGCAGCGATAACTGCCCGGCGGTATACATGTAGCCGATAGCCGCTGTAATTGCCAGGGCGACGGGCGTAAGCAGCAATACCGGAAACCAGATGCCGGTGAGACGGTTAATCCAGCCGTCGGTACTTTTCTCCAGAAAATGCTTTAACAAGCCATGAGACGGGTGCATTAAGCGGTAAACCAGCAGCGTTGCAACCGCCATTAAAATGAAAAACACCAGACGGCCAAGCGATTCATGGTGCGCCTCGGTCGGCTGTTCCAACGTCACCACAAACACAAACGCCAGCGGCAAGGCAGCCGGCAAAAACCACGCAAGCTGGTTTCTGATGAGCACCATGGTTTCGGTTTTCCAGCGAAAATGCAGCTCGCCAAGCCCTTCTTTACGGCACAGGTGACGTAAAAACAACCCCGCAAATAACAGATAAGCCAGCACAGCCAGACCAGGTGCAAGTGCAAATACAAACGCGGAACCGGTGTCTATCTCATGGATACGCCAGCTCATGAGATAAATCAAAAGCGGCCAGGGCAACGCCATGAGTACGGTCACGCCTACCGCCCATAAGGTATCGACGAATTGCGCTTTACTGAGTTTGGTGACGTAACGCCCCAGATCCGACAGTTTTTCCTTTAAATAGCGCCGGCGCAACAGCAACAAAAAGACTACGAACAGCAACGGTATGACAATCAGTGAATTTTCATCGAGATCGTCAGCCAGCAGCATAACCGTTTCGACCCACGATTCGGGATCAAGCAACCATGCTGCCGCGGCACCGAGCCGTTGAATATCCTGCAGCTGGATCATGGGCGCACTTTGAATCCACAGGATACGGGTATCGATAAAATCCGTGTAGTCGCGTACCAGCACAATCAGCTTCTGTTCTTTTTCGAGCAACGGATAAAGTTTTTTCTCGAGATACACATCGTAACCGTTGATCAATTCATCCAGATAGTCGTCCTTTTGCTTGAGCAGCGCCTGATAAACCACCGGCAGCAGTTTTTTCTCCTCTTGCTCGGTTAATGTGATTTTGAGTTCCGTCAACCGGCGTTGTACGTCCTGATGCAAATCGACCATTTCCAATAAATGATCTTCGAGTTCGATTCGCCGGAGGTGTACGCGGTTGATCTCCAGACTACGCTGGTCGATTCTTTTTTCATGTAAACCGACATCCGGCAGCAACTTGCGATCGTTGCGCAATTTCAGGCCGATTGCATTAGTCAGACCAGTTTGCATGATTTTGTCGCGAATGCGGTCGTAATTGCGTTGAATCGACGTCAACAGTTGATTCAGGGATTTTTTCTCTTCGGTCAAATCGGCGCTGTCAACGGTTATTTTTTCCAGCTCGGCCGCCAGTGATTTGTTTTCCGCCATGATCGCACGCAATAACGGATGAGCTGTGTCGGCCTCCTGGCTGGCCGTATCGGCAACTTCCTTGACGCGCGCCGCCGCTTCGGAGCGCAGTTTGTTAATCACCTGTTCGAACACATTATTGTTCCGTTCGGCAATCAGCACGTTGCGTTCGGCCAGATGCCGCTGCGCACGCAACCATTCCCGCTGTTGATTGTAGCTGCCGTCTTCCAGCTCAAGCTCCTGCACCAGCTGGTTTAAATAATCGAATTCCGCATCGGTAGCTATTTTCTGGACTTCGGTGGATAATTCTTTCGCCTGATCGGGCACCGCCGCTGCCGCCTGACTCAGTTCATCAATCCGTTTACGTGCCAGCGCCAGTTCTTCCTGTATTTTAGGTTGCCGCTCGTTACGCCGTGCGATTTCCTGTTCTATGTCGGTGCGAAATTGTTGCGCCTCGGCCAAGGTTTTGCGGACGGATTCAAACTCGGCTTCGAGTTGTTCGAGCGGCTTTTTCTCGTCAATCTCGCCCGGTTTCAGCTCCTCATCCTGTAATGGCGCTTCCAGTTGCTGTTCGAGCTTTTTCAACTGCGCCGGAACAGATTGTACCGACTGAATATACTGCAAGGCCCGATCAACCGACTGAATGCTTTTATGCAAAAAGTCATGCGCCTGAATCAATGCCGACAATTCCGCCTGCTGTGGCCCGCTCAGCGCGTCAATTTTTTTCAATACGGCAATGCGCTCTTCGACGTCTTTCAGGTTCGCAGTAAAATTCACACGGCGTTCCTGTTGCGCGATTTCAACCGCGGGATGCGCATCTTGTGCTTCAGCCGCCAAGGCACTGTCGCAGGTGAGGATGAGTACCAAACAGACGAAAAACAGTATGTCGAGATGATACGGCATGTCGCATCGCTTATGTTTTAAAGGGTCAAACGAAGAAATGGAATGAAACATCAGGTGTTGAATTATTATTTATTGCTTAACTGAATTGTAATGCAGGCACCGGACGGGTGATTTTTTTCGATGGCCAGATGACCGCCGTAAACCTGAATGATATCGCGCACGATGGCGAGACCGATACCGTGTCCCGGCGTGGATTGATCGGCGCGCACGCCGCGCTCGAGGATTCTGGCGATCTCATGTTCCCGGATTCCGGGGCCATCGTCCTTAACCTGGATACTGACGGTGTTCTGATGCTGGCTGGCCGAGATAACAATGCGCCGTTCACACCATTTGAATGCGTTGTCAATCAGATTGCCGAGCAGTTCCATCAGGTCGCCTTCATCGATACGCAAATTGATGTCCTGCTTTGTGTCGACTACGATTTCCGGACTTTTCTCGTGGTACGCTTTCTCCACCGTTTTGATAATGCGGTCGATAACCGGATGGAGTTTGACCAGCCGCATCCCCGGCGAACTGCCCGCCGTCGCGGCGCGACGCAGCTGATACTGAATAATATTATCCATGCGTTCGATTTGCTCGCGGATGGTATTTTCTTTATCCAGTTCGTCCCGAACCGTGGCGGCGCCCTGTAACACGGCCAAAGGTGTCTTTAGACTGTGCGCCAAATCGGCCAGGCCGTTACGATAGCGCTTTTGCTGTTTGCGTTCGTGGTTGATTAGCGAATTGATACTGTCGGTCAGCAGTTTCAATTCGCTCGGATAGTTTCCGTTGACGTTTTCCTGTCGTCCCGATTCGATTGCGGACAATTCAGTCGACACCCGGCGCATCGGCAGCAATCCCCAACGCAACACCAGCATTTGTGTAATCAGCAACAGCACCGTCATCACGCTCAACCAGCCCCAGAGATCTTCGCGGTAGCGTTCGATTTGCGCGTCAAACAACAGTGTATCGGTCAGAACGTTGAATGTCAGCGGATAATCGCCGGCTTCCGTCGCCCATGCCACGCCGTAGCGGTAGATAAAATACGTTTGGTTTTCGATACGGGTCAGGCTGAAATCCTTGACACCTTTCTCAAGCAAAATCAATTCGGGGAACTTTTTGTTCAAAGCCGATGTGGACTGCCATACCACGGATTTGGTATGGTCGATAATATACGCGTAAGTGCCCGCGTTCGGACGGCTGAATTCGGTATCGAGCAGATTGGTCGGCATGTCGAGGGTACCGTCCTCTTCCACTTCAGCGTCACCCATTAACATCAGCAGTCTGGCCAGCATGCGATCTTGCACGCCGAGGCGCGCACTGTCCTGAAAAGCCTTGTCCAGCGCCAATGCAATACCGACGGTAAAAATCAGCAGAACCAGCGTGGCGCTGAGCAGAATGCGCTTGTTCAGCGACATCATGGTGCTTTTTCACACATCAGCGTAAAGCGGTAACCGCGCCCGCGCAGGGTTTCTATCGGATTCAGATCGCCTTGCGGGTCGAGCTTGCGCCGTAACCGGCCGACCATCACCTCGAGCACATTGCTGTCACGGTCTTCGTCATGCGGATAAAGATAATCCGTCAGAACACGTTTTGACTGAACTTCGCCCTGATGCCTGATCAGATGTTCCAGCAGACGGTATTCAAAACTTGTCAGTTCAATTTTGTTGTCGTCAACCGTGACCTGCTGGGTTGCGACGTTAATCACAATCGGTCCGCATTTGAGCACCGAACTCGGTATACCCGTCGCACGACGCAACAGCGCCTTCACCCTGGCCAACAGTTCTTCGACCTGAAACGGCTTGGTCAAATAATCGTCCGCGCCGATTTCAAGGCCTTTAACCTTGTCCTGCCAGCTGTCTCTGGCCGTCAGAATCAAAATCGGCAGCCGGTTTCCCTGTTCACGCAGGGCCTTGATGACATCGAGTCCGGAGATGCCGGGCAGGCCGATATCGATTACCGCCGCATCCAGAGG
>JAAAKM020000498.1:10569201-10587745 GCA_010016025.2 Alatinidae sp. Z8VKAUB7J3
CGTTAGCGATATACAGCCCTTCGTTGCCGTCGTTACAGGTATCGACCATAAATCCTTCCGCTTCAAGCTTGTGACGGATTTGCGACTGCAGTTTTATTTCGTCTTCAACGACCAGAATTCGCATGTTTTATTAAACTTAGTGACCTGAAATGATTTTTCCATTAGCCGCATTGACCCGCACGACATGAATCATACCCCTGTCGCTTAAAATTTTGACGCGATAGATACCGTTTTCCGGCTTGATATCCAGTACGCGTCCCTTGATATGCTTTTGTGCAATCGCGATGGCTTTGCGCTGTGATATTTCACTTTGCTGGTTGACGCTTTGTTGCTGCCCGTGCAATTGATTGTGTAACTGAAGATCATCATGCTGACCGGCACTCGCCTGCACTTGAACGGAAAGAAGGATAAATAAACTCGCGGTCAAAATGTTGGATATCAGTTTAATCATGAAAGCCTGCTTTATGTTCCAGTGGGTAAATTTCCCGTGGGTAGACGTTACCGGGTGGCGTCATTGGCCAACAATCACAGCCCGACCGCCGGTGCGTGAATACTTCACACACACCGGCGGCTGGCCTACAATCAGTAGCGTATCATAAAGCTGGCGTTTCCGGTGCTGACACCCATCATGCGTTGGGGTGGATAGCCATAAGCCGGAGTGGATTGGTAATAGGGTTGTGCGTAACCGTATGCCGGTTGCGGCGGATAATAAGGCTGGTTGTAGTAATACCGTTGTGGCGGGCCGTAAATCCGGTTATAACCGCCATGATGACGTTTTCCATAATAGCGTTTTTTGTATTTGTGTTTTCGGTGATGATGGTGATGGTGATGACCGTAACCGTTGTAATAGTGCTTATGGCCATATCGATGATGACAATGGCCCGCTTCGGCCACAACCGGCAGCACCAGAACTAAACCGAGCAACGTCATCAAAATGACGGATTCAAGTATTCTGGTTTTAGTTTTCATTGGAACCTCCGTATCGCTGATTTACAGATCAATTCTCGATCTGACGCGTTGACTATACGCAGGCGAAGATGAATATTGACTGAATATATTTCACACCCAGCGTGTGCGGTCATTCACTCCAACTCAGTCTGAAATAATGCAACCGCACGCAGGGTAATCCGACTGCTCGCCACAACAGCTTTATCCATTTTCACCACACCGCCTGACATGCGTGTTTCGCACATGATAAAATATGCGCATTTAAACCGATAAGCTCGATAAGTCCGATAAGCGCCGGCGGTTGCTTCATTACGGCATTCGGCACAGCCATTTCATGATACAGCTTACAATCAACGGTGAACCCCGCCAGTTTGAACAAACCATCAGCATTGCACAGTTCATCGAACAAAACGAACTCACCGGGAAACGCATCGCCATCGAATGCAACGGCGACATCGTACCGCGCAGTCTATACGCCGAACACTACCTGACCGATGGCGATTGCCTGGAAGTAGTGGTCGCCGTCGGCGGCGGATAACTCTTTCTTTCATCTATCTTTTAACTTTTTCACAACCACATGGACAATTTTGTCATTGCCGGCAAAACCTATTCGTCACGCTTGTTGGTCGGCACCGGAAAATATCAGGATTTTGAACAAACGCGTGCAGCCGTCGAAGCCAGTGGCGCCGAAATCATCACGGTCGCGATCCGCCGCACCAATATCGGCCAGAACGCCGGCGAACCGAATCTGCTGGACAGCATACCGCCTTCAAAATATACCTTGCTGCCGAATACCGCCGGTTGTTTTACGGTAGACGATGCAGTCCGTACGTTACGCCTCGCGCGCGAACTGCTGGACGGGCATACACTGGTTAAACTGGAGGTACTCGGCGACCCCAAAACGCTATTCCCCAACATGGCGGAAACGTTGAAAGCCGCGGAGATACTGGTTAAAGAAGGTTTCGATGTGATGGTTTATACTTCCGACGATCCGATTGCCGCCAAACAACTTGAGGAAATCGGCTGCGTGGCGGTGATGCCGCTGGCGTCTTTGATCGGTTCCGGCATGGGCATACTCAATCCGTGGAATTTGCAGATTATCATCGACAATGCCAAAGTGCCGGTACTTGTTGATGCCGGCGTCGGCACGGCGTCGGACGCCACGATTGCGCTCGAACTGGGCTGTGACGGCGTGCTGATGAACACCGCCATCGCCGCGGCAAAAAACCCGGTGCTCATGGCCTCAGCAATGCGTAAAGCTGTGGAAGCAGGACGCGAAGCTTATCTGGCGGGCCGCATGGCCAAGAAAATCTACACCGCCAGTCCCAGTTCGCCGGTTGAAGGCACGATTTCCAGTCCGGCAAAGCCATAAAACACACACAAAATCGATTCGGTTATGACACACGCGATACGCAGTTTCGTGCTGCGCCAGGGAAGACTCTCCAACGCGCAACGCCGGGCCTGTGAAGAACTGCAACCCAAATACGGCATTCCATACAGCGCAACCGTGCTGGATCTGGACTCCATTTTCGACCGGCGCGCGCCCAGGATTCTCGAAATCGGTTTTGGCATGGGAGAAACGACCGCGCAAATCGCGCAAAACCACCCCGAACAGGATTACCTCGCCATTGAAGTCCATACCCCAGGCGTTGGTAGTCTGCTGAATCAGATTGAATTGCGCGCATTGACAAACCTGCGCATCATTCAACACGATGCCGTCGAAGTGCTGCAAACCATGCTGCCCCCTGCGTCATTAGACGGCGTACATATTTTCTTTCCCGATCCCTGGCCCAAAGCCCGGCATCATAAACGCAGGTTGATCCAGCCCGCATTCGTCTCGCGCTTGTGCCTGCATTTAAAACCCGGTGCCTATATCCATGTCGCAACCGACTGGGCGGAATACGCGCAACAAATACTGGAAGTACTGTCAGCCGAACCGTTTCTGAACAACACCGCCGATCACTTTGCCGAGCGCCCGGCCTACCGCCCTTTGACCAAATTCGAACAGCGCGGTATCAAACTCGGACACGCCGTGTGGGATTTGATTTTTCGCCGCAATGACAGTGCCTCCAATCCCTCGCAATTGCGCCAAACCAGGATTGATAATTGTTCCTGTTCGTAATATAGTTATAGCCAATTTCTGATTAACATGCAGTCGCAGTCTGCAGTATTTAACTCTTATACAAAAACCAGTATGCACATAACTCGTTTAAATTTCCATCTCAGCTCAGCAGCATTTTTGCTTTTCTTGTCGATTTTAAATACCGCTCCGGTATATGCCGAGCAGGTCGTCGTCTATTCGGCCCGGATTGAACAGCTGATCAAACCGATGTTTGACTCGTTTACCCAAAAAACCGGCATTCAGGTCAAATACACCACCGATAACGAAGGTGCATTAATGGCACGATTGCAGGCGGAAGGCAAAAACACACCTGCCGACATGCTGATCACCGTAGACGCGGGAAATTTATGGGCGGCATCACAGGCGGGATTGCTCAGACCCGTCGAATCCCAGGTTCTCAAATCCAATATACCGGAACATCTGCGCGATCCTGGCAATGAATGGTTCGGCCTGTCCATCCGCGCACGCACAATTGTTTACAATACCGACAAAGTGGACCCGGCCGAATTGTCGACATATGAAGATCTGGCCGACCCCAAGTGGAAGAACCGGCTTTGTCTGCGCACTTCCAAGAAAGTCTATAACCAGTCGCTGGTCGCCATGATGATTGCTGAACACGGTGAAGCAGAAACTGAAAAAATTGTTAAAGGCTGGGTTGACAACTTTGTTACCGCGCCGTTGTCGGACGATACCCGTGCACTGGAATTCGTCGCCGCGGGACGGTGTGACGTCACAATCGTCAATACCTATTATCTTGCCCGATTAATGCAAAAAGACGCCGATCTGCCGTTACGTGTGTTCTGGCCCAACCAGAAAACCGAGGGTGTGCATGTCAATATTTCGGGTGCCGGTCTGACGCGTCACGGCAAAAACCCGCAAGCCGCCGAACAGCTGCTGGAATTTTTATCGTCCATTTCCGCGCAAAAGCTGTTTGCCGATGTCAATTTGGAATATCCGGTCAATGCCAACATACTGGCCGACCCGATTGTCGCATCGTGGGGCAGTTTCAAACAGAACCGTATTAATCTGGTCAAAGCCGGAGAATTACAGGCCGTCGCCGTTAAGTTGATGGATCGTGTCGGTTACCGGTAAGCACACTGACAGTTTATTGAGTCATCTCGTCAAATGATCGCGTGATTGCTGGCTGGCGGCTGATTCCGTTTCTCGCGGCAACGCTAGTGCTGATTCCGGTCGGCGTTGTCTTATCCGCACTGTTTGAACCGTCCAGCGATATCTGGCAGCATCTGGTCGAAAACACTTTGCCGTTGCTGCTGGTCAACACCTTCTGGCTCGCGCTGGGGGTGCTGATTGGCACGGGCGTGCTGGGTGTTTCACTGGCCTGGATAACGGCCATCTATGAATTCCCCGGACGTCGCTTTTTCACTTGGGCGCTGTTATTGCCTTTGGCCATGCCGGCCTATGTAACCGCATTTGTCGCATTGGGTCTGTTCGATTTTACCGGCCCGATTCAAACAACGTTACGCGACTGGCTGGAATCCGATCTGCGCTGGTTTCCGGATATTCGCAGCCGTGCGGGCGTCATTATCGTTATGGCGCTGGCGTTTTATCCCTATGTCTACCTGCTTGCGCGCAACGCGTTTTTGAGTCAGGGCAAACGCTCACTGGAAGTCGCCCAGTCTCTGGGTTTCACGCAACGAAGCGGATTTTATTACGTTTCGTTACCGATGGCGCGCCCCTGGATTGCCGGTGGATTGATGCTGGTATTGATGGAAACACTCGCGGATTTCGGCACGGTCGCGGTTTTTAATTACGATACCTTCACCACCGCGATTTACAAAGCATGGTTCAGTCTGTTCTCATTGTCCGCCGCTTCACAACTGGCCTCCCTGCTGATCATTATCGTATTTGTCATTATCGTGCTGGAACAACATTTCCGCTCACGCATGCGTTATGCCGAAAACCGTAAAAGTCAGCGTGCGGTGCGTATCCCGCTTACCGGGCGTCAGAAATGGCTTGTACTGGGATTTGTCGTGGCGGTATGGTTCTGCGCGTTTCTGCTGCCGCTGTTGCAACTGCTCCACTGGGCCATACAGTCGATTGCCACGGATTTCGACTTTGATCGTTATCTCGAATTCCTGCTCCACTCGCTGTCGCTGTCCGCAATGGCCGCACTGATCACGTGCAGCGTCGTCACCATGATTGTTTACGCGGCGCGCCGTTTTCCGGGCACGGCCATGTCGTTTTCCGTACGCACATCGACCATCGGTTATGCGCTCCCGGGTACCGTCCTTGCCATCGGGATTTACATTCCGCTGGTCTGGCTGGACGACCGGCTCAGCGATCTGGCGCTACTGTTTTTCCGTATCGAGACCGGCATGTTAATACAGGGCACGATTATGATTATGCTGCTGGCCTATCTGATTCGTTTCATGGCGGTCAGCCATTATCCGATTCACGGCGCCATGCAGCGCATTACACCGAGTATTGAAGAAGCCGCCATGGGCATGGGATTGCACGGCTGGGCCATGCTCCGGAAAATTCATTTACCCATCCTTAAATCCGGCATTTTTACCGGTGCTGCACTGGTATTCGTTGATGTAATGAAAGAAATGCCCATCACATTGATGACGCGCCCTTTTGGCTGGGACACGCTAATATCGACGAAGTGACTAAATTTCAAGAAAGGCAGGAGTAAGAAACGTCGTCAGTAATAATTGGGACTCCCAAATAACTTGAAAGGTATCTATAAAACGATGATTTGTCAGATGCAAGTGTCTTAAACTATAGCAATGGTACACATAATGGACGTAGCTTATAAAGCTAGATCTGAGTGGTTTAAAGATCCTGTTCTTTACATTATACAACCGAGAAAAGACAAGTGGGAGTCATAACCATAGGCTACATATGGATAGACGGAAGGACACGGAGTTTGTTGATGTGCTTTCTAATTTATAAATAATGTATAGACTTGAAAAGTTGGGTTGTGGTACAAGCCGAGTGGCAGAAAACATGTCGCTCCTGTGACCGTAATTTTCTAGGATCTTCTCGTTTCCTATAAATTCATCGTAATAGCTTTCTAATTTCACTTCATACGATTGCTGTGATCAGTTTATGGCGAAAACGTTTAGCATAATGAAACCGTTACTCAATGCAATATTAAAAAAAACTCTCATAGTGTTAGTGAAGCTTTTCGCCGATTCTCTTCAGACTAAATACATCGGTACATAATACATTGTTTCAACAGAATTTAGCAAAATGAATCCGTTACTCAACGCAATATTCAAATAATGTATACAAGTAGAACGTAAAACAAACTTTATGATACGTTTGGGAGTTGATGAAACATCTCATGAGACGAAAACAACTTGTATAGAGTAACACAGACGCATGAATAAACAAATCTAGTAGGATAACTATTTTGTACTGATAACCTGTGGATTCAACAAGTAAACTGAGCTCTAGAGGTACAGTTGACGTAACTGAAAATAATGATCTTTTAAAGATCACTAGAACAAATGGAATCGAGTAAGAAGAAACGAAGATACGAAGTAGTGCCAAAAAAGGCATGGAAACGAGTATTATGATTTCCATTGATCGCAATTTTGTATCTTGCATGCTATTATTCCTTAATCGCTCCCATGCTGTAATTAGCGCTCCAGTATTTACTATCATTATTACCAGTAGAACTATATGGAAGAGTTAAATGGTGCTAATACAGTTCATTATAGCTTGACACCCACTACCTACGTCCAGTCATTAAGTGGCATATATACAATGATTTTGTGACATAGGAAATATCCACCGCAAACAGAATCTACTAACGAAAATGAGAGCCAGCCTCATCTGTTCTCATTGATGACAGATGCTTTCCATAATCCGCGAGAGGCGGTCCTATTGGGCAGTCGAGCCTGCTTCATGGCTTGCTTCTCTGCCCGGTAGCACAAATTGAGGAGCGTCGCCCTTAGACGCCCCAGCTGCCCTTTATTTTTTAGTTAGTCTGTTTGGTGGTTTTTTGTTTATTTAGGGTAGTTTCATTGTCGAGCCCACAGCTTATCAGGGGTCTTTGATTGAGAGATCGTCAGCCTTGAAACCCTTTAAGACCGAAATATTTTGGATTATTACCGTTCGTCAAATGCTGCTATTGACATGTTAAGAAAACTACTCATTTCTAAAGATGTAAATTAGCATTGCTCCCTGACAAGTTTCTCAGCAATATTAAGCTTGTTACACATTTTAAGAAAACGACTAATGGTCTAATTTTCCAAGATATGTTTCGGATATTCCGATCCATCTTCAGTTGAGTTAACTTAACAGAATAAGCCCCACAATTTATCTCCGTGTCGACCTATTGACACACGTTACTCTATTTACAGAAAAAACGATAATACCAAATAAGACGCTAATTACAAGTTAAAACAGAGACTAAGTTGTAAAAGGTTCTTACAAATATTAAACAAAGCACTGTAATAAGCAATACACGACATATGAATGTAAACTGGTACTGAAGACTTAAGATGATGTTATTATGTGTGACTTTGTTGACCAAGTCTTGATTTCCCTAATCGATGAATAATGTTTCTTTTATTTCAGGTTGGTAATTGCTAGAAGCATTATCTAGTATGATAAAGCATTCTATATCACTCTATCACAAAGATGTACACTGGTTTACTAACCACTTAATTCAGTTTTGCGTCGCTCTCTTACATACTTCGGCTTATAAGAACGCTAGTACACAAGACATACAACTTTAGTGTCAGCGATAAAAAAAGATTTGTAACACGCAAGAACATCTCCGTACCTTGGCAAAAAATGGTAGGTGACTGCTGCATCATACGAGGATATGGCTGCCAAAAAACCGTTCCCGAGGGGAGCAATAGGAATAAAAAACGGCGGAAGCTTGCAGCTAGAGGTATGCAAGGTCAGTGTATAACCACGGCAATTGATCGGATCCAGAAGAGAGAAGAAGAAGGGAATAAGAACTGTGAGACCATGGTAGGGGTTGCGCCACCCTATCAAAAGGGGGGGGGCTTGGAGATGTCTCTTTCGTCTTCAGAGAAGACTTGACTTGTATCTGTTGACAATTAGGGGACGACATGATAATATTATTTGCTCTTTTCTTTCTTACTTGACAAAAAATAAGGTGGCTGAAGCTCCCCAGCCCCCCTCCATTTGGCGCCGTTACTGCGTGACCAAAATATTCGGGTAAATGAAAGAAAATATACTAAGTAGAACGAAAAAGTAACACGATAGTGGAATCAGGAAATGCAGTAATGTGTCAAAAAGGGATACAACAAAGAAGGCCCCAGACAACGAAAACAATATGTAAATTGGGAGATCTAGACAGCCGAAGAAATAGGTCAGGGAAAATGCTCCAATTTCTAAAGCAGGAGCACAAGAGGTACTGTTTGAGGACTTTGATGCCATACGCCTAGACGCAGCACCCGAAATAGATCGGGAAACAAAAGTGAAAGAAAATAATTTCGAAGATGAGGGTCGAAGGTGAAAGGTCGCAAGTTGATCATGCGGTGGCTAGTTGTGGACATGCCTCGATCCGTTTTTACCAATTGTACTAATTTCAAAAATCCGCCTTTTAACTATCTGTTTACATCGTTTGGTCTTTCAAAAGCTCTCTCTTTATAAAATAGTCTTGACAGGAATTAGGAAAGCATGAATTACGTTCCTTATCTGTACAGTTTATACGGGTGTTATTCCTGCATTGTGATCATATTTTTGCTTTTTACAAAACATTTGTTCCATCCCCACTTTCACAGCTTCGCCCTAGCCCCCGGTAAGAACTACGTCGTTGCCTATGTAGTAACAAAATTATAAAATTAATCGTTGCGATAAGTAAGGCAACTCGACTGTTATATATTACCTATAAGCAAAAACTTTTGACCATTATGGATGGACTATGCCTGATTTTATTATACCTTGCATTAGTTTAATTTTGGCACCTTTTGTACCAGTCTCATTCTAAATAGACTCAAAACATCCAATTACAAAGTGTAACTTGCTTACTGGCACGAATGGAAGTAAGTGAAATAAATCTAACAATAGTAACAACATGCCTAACCAAGACTGGTAGAAATAACTTCATGTATGGCCGGATACGTTTTAAAAATTTATTATTCAATGCAATATGAGTTTTACAGTTACAGGTTTCTGATGTCAAAGTATGTATTCAAACTTACAAACTTCTGTGCTTGTAAAACTGAGAACTTTTCGAGCGTCCAAAAGGTGGAATAAACGATTTTTAACAGGATTAAAGAAAGGGATTGCCAAGGGGGCTATGGCCCAGACAATGCAATTTACAATCGACTTATAACAATGTGAGTTGTGAGTAAAGAATAACGAAATGTAAAAGAAATGAAATAACTTCCTTACGCCAAAAAGAGCATCTCTCGATATAACACGCTTTCTGGCAAAAGAGAGGTAGGACTAGGTCGTTTATAGTAACACCAATATTCTAGCCCGCTTAACCCAAGGCACCTTCCGCAGCTTCTGTCCCCTTTGCATCCCACAACTTTACGTCCATGCCTTTTGGCATGGTAGAGTTTTCATCTTTTCTTCGTTAGAATTTTGTCTGAGAACCCTTCAGAATGTGACTAAAGAGAGTTAGATTTAAAATCAATGCCATATCAGCTTTTTCTCAAGGATCATTTGTTTATTTCTACTGTAGATTGAAGTACATAAAATGCTAAGAATATAATTTGGTTTAGATACGACTTACAAATGATTTAATTCTGTCACTTCCATCTCTTACTCTAACTGTAACTTAGTTCAACTCGGTTTTTTGAAATTCTGATTTTGATTCGGTTCTTTAGCGTTCCTCCAATCGTGAAAACAAAGGGAATTTGAAAGAGATTGGACAGAATAATTCCTTTTTTATTTTGAAGAACAGAATTTCCTCAACAGAGACGCTGCCTTCAAGTCAAGAAAATCCATGTTATCTGAAAAAGAGACTAGTTCTCCCTTCACTTTAGGACAGCATCGCTAACTCCTAAGTCATGGGTTTGGATTTCGGCTTACAAAGGCAGCGTTCCCTCGTCAACGATATTTTGTAGACGGCAAGCGTTAGTAGGAGTGCAAGCCCCTTAATTTCATACCTTAAGTGAGTTTTTATAGAGCCTAATATTTCAATGGATCTTGACTTAACAGACCTCAAAAGTTCAAATTATTCATAATCTTTGCAACTTCAAACCCATCACATGATATTGAATTAACTTAAAATAAAGCTAACAAAAATGCTGTCCTTGAACAATGCAAAATATGCCCCTGACCCCCCAAAATCAGATCTATTTCTCTAGTGTTCTATTCAAAAAATCAGATCCTTGGATTTGGTTACGAAATTTTCAAACCTTTGTTCCAGCCAAATCTCAAGTCTTGTAAGACAATAGAAGACATACAAACCAGGGAGATAGCTCCATGTAACTGGGAAGAGGGAATTTAAGATAGCAAAGTTTCCTAAGGGGGTAGACAACCTGAAGAAGAGTGGATTACGCGGGATAAAAGCATTCTTGAGAGGAAGAATCGAAAGTAGAGCCAATTTTAGTGCGTAGCACCCTTCACTTCGCCAGTTTCGAAAGTGAAACACACTTTTCTCCCTCCTCTCACTTCATGCATCACCTAGTTTGTGGGCAGTAGCATAAAATTTTAATGAGAAGACATAAACCAAGAAATGAGACCGGACGAAAACCTTTGCCAATCAAATAATCACAACTCAAAATAAACTGGGTATTTGAAAGGCCCTTATTTGAAAATGGGTATGCTTTTGCTGAAACATATACTATACTTTCGAAAAACTTGAAGAAATTTCTACTAGCCTTCACATCCCGTAAAGTATCGCGGCTGTTTAAGTTGGCGTCATGTTTTTTAACACTGTAAGTAGTGTAAAGGTGACGCTCTTATGTCACAACAGCTATCTGACTCTCGTTTGGCTCATAGCTGCTTCCCACAGCTGACGAATTCATCGAATCGGCGAAGAGGGCTGGGCCCGACAACACTGCTATAATTTTTGTTTCTTACTCAAGCAGGCAATTTCACGCTTGGAGTCCTTTTTCATTCGGACGGCAACTGGGCGGGGAGACTTTGAAATGCTCATTCGGCCTGGTTCTTCACTGTTTGGCTGTTAGTTGTCCAAATCTCATTGTAGTGTTGTTCTGCCAAGACCATCATGGTGGCTGAAGAGAAATTCGAAAAGATAGCTGCCCCACCCGATGAAGTTTCCAGGGAATCAGAATTTATAGGACACAAAAGCAAGGATAAGGTCAGCAATGGATTTCATGGATCCTTATCCTATCCAAATGGAGAATACAAGAGAAAAGGAATAACAGAAGGTCCAAAAGTACAAGAACTTTTCGAGGAAACTCCTTTACTGGTTGCCGTTATTACTTACATAGGTTACGGTGTACTCGTTTGTTTTGGATACATCCGAGACTTTCTTCGATTGTATGGGGTTGAGAAATCAAAATCTGCAAAGGAAAAAGGAAACAAGGTTAGAATACTCCACATCTAATATATACTGTTAGTAAAGATTACCCATTCTTTAGTTAATACATGCTTCTCATGTCATCTAGCTAGTAAGTAATGAGAACATCATAGGTGTTTACATGTTGGTACTGGTTGTTAATGGAGTGCGGTGGTTACGGAGTGTAGTCACGTTCTTGATACGAAGCGTTTTTGTGATCTTACTCGTCTCCTATGCGCGTAGAAACACTATTGACTGGAATTTACAGGCATATCTATTATAGTGGTTGTTGATAC
Organism: Alatinidae sp. Z8VKAUB7J3; assembly: GCA_010016025.2. Lineage (NCBI taxonomy): Eukaryota > Metazoa > Cnidaria > Cubozoa > Carybdeida > Alatinidae > Alatinidae sp. Z8VKAUB7J3. The sequence continues at coordinate 10,580,996 of JAAAKM020000498.1, forward strand.
AGATAAGACGTATGTTGCATTAGTTTCCCTCCTGTTCTTTGTCGGCATGCTGACTTCATCGATCAGTATTATGAAACTGTTGACAGGATGTTGACTCGTTCTCCATGATCGTATTACTGCTGCCCATTTTAGCTTGACATATACGTTTCCAGAAACCGAATATTTGTTTTTGCAAGTATGTCTTTGAAGCAAAGTAAGTGATAAAGTTATTTAAGGGATCAAGGTTATAAATCATTTGACCATCTGTTTTGGTAGGCTTAGACACTGCTTCAAACATGGGCTGAAGACTATCCTTACCAGACCGTCGAATAAGATATGCAAACTTGCATACCTCGCAACCACTCATGCCGGATCTCGTTGTGCGTGATGAATTTGCCCACAGAGACCTCATGCTCGATCTTTACAAATCCTCGCCACTTTACTATATAAAAGTATAATAACTGATGACCCCGCCAAGGTAGAGTTTCAGTTCACATATATTTTAATAATGGACTTTTTATGCAAGTACGTCACTATGGGTAAGGTGCATGCATTAGACCTATAATCCCTTTCTGTTGTAACGAAGTAGATAATCTGTACCAAGTCTATTTGAAAACCATTAACCAAGTAGCATAATACTGACAGAGAGAGCTCACAATTTTCGCAAGAAGGCTACACTTATGGGCAAATAGTTACGTGTAACAAAAGGATTTACTCACTAGAAGGATCGAGTGTAAAGCCCCTGCCCCCCTTTGTTTTAAACCGAGATGGTTGAAATTGGGTAAACTAGTTGCAAGTAAAGCAGTTATTATTTTCTGGTCATTTGAGGTTTGTGCAGTCATACTCAATGTACTCATGAACTTTGATCTTTGCAGCAATTTCAAAGAGTGGAACTGTTGGATACACAAGGCCGTAACTGCAAGTGTGAGTCTAAAGGCCTCAACCCAAAATATATTCAAAAATAAAAATATTTTAGATACACTTTCCTGGCATGGTTATGTTAAGATTTGTTACTTGCACATATGTACACATCATACAGACAATATATACTTACATACAAGTATACATAAGTATATGTACACACTATAGAACATTAAAAAGATATATACCCATTTATCATCAGAGGACTGACCATAGCTTTATTATTTTATTTTATATGTACAACTTACTCTTTTCTTTACGTTTTAGGGATTTGTTCCACTGTACTCAGACTTCGAAAGTTTCTACACTCGTAATCTATATATAAGAATAAGAGATTGCTGGAATCGACCAATAGCTAGTGTTCCAGGAGCTGAAGTCGAAATGTTAGAGAGAACCAGTGATGATTATAATTGGAATTTTAAGTAAGTGATTTTAATTATATTCAGTTACATAAAATACTGGATTGTCAGAACAGGTAGGCAATTCCAAAAGAAATATGTCAGAGTTTCAAGAAGGTTCATGCAAGCTCTCAATTTGATGAGACTTGCCTCAGTTACAGGATATTAAATACTGTGTCTTGCAGATAAGGAAAAATATGGAACAGTAGCAGATGGTGGGCATTTATCATAAGTGTGCTCTCCATATCTCGTTATGCATATAATTTTTTTGTAGTCTCCATATATAAAATTACAACACCCTTCATACTCCTACACAACTTCCGATATAGAAAGAGTTATTGAGAGGGGGAGGGGTTGGCAATTGATTAGTTGATGGAGCTTTAGAACTTTAATTAACTAGTAATTATTGTTCTTGTGGATTGTGTATGATAATTGTAAGAGAGCGTTGATATTTTAAAGATTCATTTACAATAACTGACATCATCTAGGCATTAACTAATAATGAAAATTCAAGTGAAAAAACAATTAAACAAAATTTTAAGATGGGGATCCAAATTCTATCAGATGGGGCATGTCCCCCTCTGACCTTGTGATTGGTTCCTTGTTCCTTAACAATAGCCCAAGACATTGCTAGTCCTTGATGCAGTTTAGGAGGGAAATGGAAACAAGTTTGGTTCTCGTTTCAAAATAGGCTCCTTGATTTGATCAACAAATAGAAATAAGGGGAAATGGAAAACTTTTATAAATCTTGGAATATGCTTAGTGTTCGCAGGGTGTATGGTGCACACCTAGCACACCTAGAGTATATGACCCTGGTGTAAAAGCTCTTTCCTTAGACTCGGGTATGCTTTGTCTTACACTACTTGTACTTGAGGGTAAACTGCATTTATTACCTTTATCACTTGATTATATTGTCTACTAAACAATTTCACATTTCTTTTGCTTAGATTTACTGGAAAGACTCAAAAATGTGTTAATATGGGATCATACAATTATCTTGGGTTTGGTGAATGTGATGGTCCATGTACAGGCAATGCCGAAAGGTCTATCACAGAATATGGTTGTGCTGGATGTAGTACACGCCACGAGTATGGTAAGAATGATGCTATAATTACTGTTTATAAAATTTTTCATGCTTTTTAAATTTGCTGAAGGACATCATTCAGTCTCTTAAATGATTTTACTGCTACAATTATGATATTTCAGATGTAGTTCTCTTGTGGTTATGATGGAATTCGGTATGTTTTTTGGTTGCATATAACCTGAAGATATATAATGTAGCTGGTGTTATGTTTTTAAAATTGTAAGGCATTTATGTTATGTCTAGTCAGTGTTTTACTCAGTCTTATGTGAAAACATTCTAATTTTAGTGCAAATTGTCGTAAATTTTGACACACTTTGAGTGTGTCATCAGTTTCTTAGTTGTAGTAGAAGGTGCATACTTTGTAAGAAACTGGACATACTAGTGTAGATGCTTGCTATGCATTTGTGCCCTCAGAATATTTAAAGTATTATGTTTATATTTACATGTATAGTTTACCTCTAAACCAGCTTAATATATTTCATCCCTATGTATTGTCCAGGTATGTCAGATTCTCTAATAGAATTGGAAGATCTGGTGGCCAGATTTGTTGGGAAGCCAGCAGCAGTTTGTTTTGGCATGGGATTTGCTACAAACTCAACTTGTATTCCATCAGTACTTGGGAGTGGCTGCTGCATTATTAGCGATGAACTGAATCATGCATCACTGGTTCTTGGAGCTAGGCTGTCTGGATCAAAGGTCTATGTATTCAAGCACAATGGTATGTGGTTGTCATTTTTACTTCATAATAGGTATTGTTTTTGTTTAAATCCAGTTGTACTATTGTCTAGTTTGTACTTGAAAAGCAAAGTATTCTGTGTTTTGACTATATACAAAGAGTGGTGTCCTAGGGGTACTGTCTAACACAAGCCTATTGACGTTTACCAATAGAAAGCTTTGCATCAAAAGTTTGAATTACAGTAGTGTGTTCCCTCTAGTTATACATAAAAAGCTTTAAGTTGGCATTGTAATTTTTATAAGAGTGTTTTTGCTAACAAAAAGCAACTTACATTTGCAATCAACATTCAAGCTGAGAAGGGCAACCTCAGCATAAGCATAGTTGCCTAGGTAACAATATTATAGCCATAAGTTGGACAAAAAAATGGTTCAGTATATAAAAAAATATATGTGTGTAAGTGTGGGATTGGGGATTTTTGGGAAGCTGTCTTTGCTTAAGGAGGAGCTGACAGCCCAAACAAGATAGGCAATAGCATTGTCAAGTTGTCTCTGATATGCTGTGATATTCTGATAACATAATGTGTAGGTCACAGGTCTCCTGACCCCAATACAAGTTGCATTTCAACTTTGACACTTCAGTGTGTATGTAACACTTGATCTTTGGAATCTAGGAACATGTTCTTTGATAGTAATGCAATAGGCATTGCACGTTTTACAGTACCTAAGTCCACACTGCTACTTTGCCTACCATTAATTAAGACCCCACCTTATAATTATGCGCACAAATTAGCAAACTCATTATACTTGATTTATCCGCCATTCATATAAGTTATAATTTTGTCTCATGCAAATTGTTTTAATCATAAGACATTTGGGTGCTCTTTTAGATAATTAAAGTAAAGTGAAGAAACCACCCTCTCTTTTGAAATGTTTTAAATTTAAATCTTAAGTAGAGACCAACTTTGGGACATTTTTAAAGAAAACTACACTTTGAATTCCATTCTTTACCAAGAAGTTAAACATGGCATGTATAATAATATCAACTGCAATATTTGTGAATGAACTTCCAAAGCCATCTGCTTGTTTATTCAAATATTTATATGTTTACAATTGTTCATACCCATGCTTTCCATACGAAAGGCATTGATAAATGTAGTTCTCATTCCTCCGGCAGTAGTTTTTATGAACCATGAAATTGGTTTTCCCCAGTCTTTTTTTGTTAATTCTTGGCTACGGTAGGACCTACAGTATAGAGAACTACCATTACCTTAAAATTTGGAGGCAGCAGGATTGCATGTGTACATAGTCTTAAGCATTTCCAGTGCAAGGATGATGGGAGGTATTTTGGTTGTGCATATGAAACTTGCCTGTTAGTTAATGACAAGTCTTGGGTCCATTCTCATATGCACACCAGTTCACAAGCATACCAGCTTTAAAGATGGATGTAGTAAGTAAGTAAGTAAATTGAGTAAATGAGTAAATTAACTGAAACCAATAAACTCTCAAATTATCAGAGTGCCCATGCTATTTGTTTAAGTGGATGCTCAAAATTTCTGCTTCACTTCTGCTGCTTTTTTGCATTTTTGTGTCAAAACCATGGATCTCCTTTGGCAATGCATATGTTGTCGGGAGTTTGTGCTGCTTACAGCCGCAAACCTGATGATCTCATCAACATTTCCTGGGTTTAGTACAGTTAGTATTTGCTGAGGTATACAGTGATTTCAGCCCTATCCCCCTGGATATGCAGGTGATATTAATAGAGAAATTCAACTGTTTCAACCTTAATCTTTGTGTGATAATTCTAAGCAAGTGTATAGAAACATCTGTTACACATGTTTAGAAAGGTCCAGTTCCCATTTTTACACAATGTTATCCATTTAAACAAGGCTATTACAAATCATTGTATTTTAAGATCATACAACAGGAACATTTTCAATTCAACTTGAAGACTCTAAAATGTGTCATTGTTGCAGATCGTGTGAGTGTGTCTGTTTTCGAGGTTGTGACAAGTGATGTTAGTTATTGGGTATAGAAAGAGTATTCTGACCAAAAGCCAAACTTAGATACCAAACAAAGAAAGTTCTCTATTGGTTACTAAATGAAAATTATATTGTTATCTAAGTACTGCCTTTATTGGAATATTTCTTGTCTTTGTCATTTGCAGATATGAAACATTTAGAGAAAGTACTTAGGGATGCTGTGGTTCAAGGGCAACCAAGAACTCATAGACCATGGAAAAAAATTATTATTTTGGTGGAAGGTATTTATAGTATGGAAGGATCAATTGTACGCTTGCCAGAAATTATAGCTTTAAAGAAGAAGTACAAGGTAAGAGTTGGCTCGTTAAGAGACCTCTTTGAGTATCCATTCATTAACTGTTATAACCTTTGTAGTGGATTAATTTGTTTGAGTGAAGGTATCAAATTCTTGGGGTTCTAATGACCGTCTTTGCACTGGGATTTAACTGGATTGGTCATTTTTTTAATGATTATTGTTTTTGGAAGATTGGTGGTGTTCATACGCAAGTCAGAAATGCCTAAATGTAATCGCAGGGATAAAAATAATTACCTCCTAGAAAGTAAATATTTACAAAGGGCAAGGGTATAGTTTATAAAGTACATGTGACAGGTTCAGGCCCAGCTAACACCAATGTATACATCAGCTCGTGTAGCACTAAATGAAAGGGGCGTTTTAGGGCCGCGCTGAATCTTTAATGATATCAAGTACAGATTGATACCTGAACTATCAAAGTACATCTGGGAACCTTTGGTAGGGTATCCCCTAAAATTGCAAAGGGAGTTACACTAAAATGTAACTTGTCACGGAATAATATGTTATTATAACTGCGAACAGAAACAGTTTACTAAATAGAAAATCTGAAATTGTGTCAAAATGCTGGTAGAGAAGTCCTTTCATGACCACAGGCAAATAACATAGTACCACTTCCAACAGTATGGTAAAGTATTTGCCACTATAACAAGAGTCTTAATGCGTTAAACGTATTGTTAAAAGAAACCGAAGGTAACTTTGGTCATGATGTTGTGAGATAGGTAATCAATTGAAGAGGGTGAGAAGCAGACATGCCATGCGTTACCTTTGTGATACTGGCTAAACTACTCAAACAAGAATCAAGTCATTTCATCATTGCCATAAACATGACTTTCATGTATCATTTTATTTAGGCTTATGTGTATCTAGACGAAGCGCATAGCATCGGTGCTTTAGGATCACGAGGGAGAGGAGTAGCAGATTACTATGGTGTTGATCCCAATGATATAGATCTAATGATGGGGACTTTCACCAAGAGCTTCGGCGGTGCTGGAGGATACATCGCTGCAGAGAAGGTAAATAATGAGTTATTTCTTACTTCCGAAACACATTGAAAAACGAGCGTAGAAGAATGTGCACATACACGGATTGCACTGTTGCTGCTTTGAAGTGTTCGTATTACAATACAAACACCGGAAATTGTAATATATTAGGTAGAAACGTTAAGGCACAGATCGCTTTTCTTCAGTTATCTTTCAGTTATTTTAGACATTCGTGTTGTATGCAGTACGGCTCAGAATTATTTATTTTTGTACAATCGACCATGGATTTTGTTTATGAATGTTAGTTTTATTAAAGCGATTTCCTCGTGGTTCGTGACAATCGGCTTTGCTACAAATGCCAATAGTTACAGTATCCTCCATT